>JAGFNQ010000460.1:0-156294 GCA_024364735.1 Boesenbergia rotunda
GTTAGGCAGAAGGAGGCACATTTGACCTTCTCGACTTCTGGCCAGTCAAGAAGCTCCATTGTGCTCTCTAAAGTCTTGAACCAAGCCTGGGCATCCCAGGGCTCAGTCGTGTCTGAGAAGCTTTCGGGTTTCAGCCTCTGCCACTGGACGAGGTATGCTTCTTGTCTTCGGTTCACGGCAAGGGTCTCTTGTGTGACTGGTGGAACTTCAGCCACCACTGGAGTTCCCACTCCTGCTGTGGGTGGTGTAGGGGGCACTGGGTGCTGATTTGCCATCAGTGTGGCGATGGTCTTCTGTTGTTCTGTAATCTGAGCTTGCATTTGAGCAATGACTGCCATCAGGTTTGGCTGTTCTGTGCCAGGCTCATTGTTATCTTGAACTGGAGTTCTGTTCCTTGCATTAGGAGCTCGGCCTCTTCTTGCCATCTAATAATGCATAAGGGAACAAGAATCACCACTATATTTCTAGGTATAGAACTTGTTTTCTTACTTAGTAACCTAATATCCATTCTAGGGATTAAATATGATTCCGTGATACTAAGGTATTAAACATGCTTCCTTGTTCTATGCACATATGAGTAAGTACTTAAGCATTTCTCTATACTGCAATTAAGTAAAGGAGCAATAGAAAACTGAAACTTAAAGCTTCTTACTTGAAGACGGCAAGGTTGATGTTGATGTGTGTGTGATGCTGGAGAATGGGAACTGCTCTGATACCAACTGTAGCGACCCGCCTTCTCTACCTTAGACGGACCGTTACTTTGTCTACTTCTTGACTCTAATGCAACGACTAAAAATGCGGAACTTTCTTTTTTTTTCTATCTAAAAATGATATTCTAACTTTAATAGTCATGCATTTAAACTCATCACACAAGGTTCTATAACATTACTGAAGCATTATGGAATATGAATGTAACTTTTCTAAGCATATTTAAAGCAATAAAACTTAATTCAAAGGAGACTAACAACATCTTGGCACATGCATCAAATAGCTCCATCAAGGTACCGATATTCAAAACTACTCATGCTCAGACTCATCCAATACAATCATAAGGATATGTATACTAAATAGAATGACATGAAATCTTTACTCGTGGTTTTAAGACATGCAGAATATCTAAAACGCAAATACTTGGATAAATTCTAGGTGATTTAACTTAAACTAAGAATCTGTAACAAGTGCACTTTAAGTCTTTTATTCATCTTGTCCCAAGGACCTCTCCAAGGTCAGCCACCACACACACGTCACTCAGCACCGCCTCGTCGCCTTCATTCAGAATTGCTTGCCTTTACCTTTACCTCTTGTAATTCTTTCAGCTCTGCAGGAGACATACGATATGGGGCTTTTGAGACCAGACCGGTACCTGGCACCAGCTCAATCTCAAATTCCACCTCCCTGTTGGGCGGTAGTCCAGGTAGTTCTTCTGGGAACACTTCTGGATATTCGCAGACTACCCGTACATCCTCCTGCTTGAGTTCTTTCTTTGCTTCTGAGTCCACTACGTGTGCAAGAAAACCAACACACCCTTGCTCTAGCATCTCGTGGGCTGCCAAGGCTGAGAGGAATTTCTGAGTCTTCCTCTTTGGGGCTCCTTGAAACTCGAATGGTGGTTCTCCTTCTGGGCTGAAAACCACCTTCCTTCTACGGCAGTCCACTAAAGCGCTGTACTTACTGAGGAAATCCATGCCCAGTATGATGTCGAAGTCTTGCATCGCAAGGACTATCATATCGACATATAGCTCTCGGTCTGAAATCTTGATTGGCACAGCCCGGAGCCGCTGGGTGGATTCCATGATTTCCCCTGAAGGGAGAGTTGTCAAGAATCTGGACTCCCAACTCTCTGCAGGCACCTGTAACTTACTAGCAAAAGGTACTGATACGAAAGAATGGGTCGCCCCAGTGTCAAACAGTGTAGTAGCTAAATGCTGAAAAATAATTATTTGACCTGTTATGACCGTGGAGGCGCTGGCAACTTCTTCCTTCATGAGGGAAAAGACTCTGGCATTGGTTGGAACTGGTGCTGCTTCCAACCTTCCCTGACTGATCTGAGGTCCCTCCAGTATAGTAGACATGTAATGTAACTGAGGCTTGCCTCCATACTGTACGGACTGCTGAGGAAGTACCTTAAACTTGTTTGGGCAGTCTTTGGATCTGTGTCCGTCTTGTCCACATGAGTAGCATCCAGTTACACCCAAAAGACATGCTCCTGGATGGGTCCTCCCACACTTAGGACAAGGTGGATACCTAGCTTGCTTGTTCTCTGGGTTTCCTTTTTGGCTGCCAGGCCACTGCTTCCTTTTGTGGTTCTTGTTCTTCCAGTTCTGGTTATTTGGCTGAGGCTTCTGGCCTCCTGCTGTCTTGTTCTCAATTAGGACTGGCTTCTGCTGTGTTTGTTGTGCCTTGATGCTATTCAAATAGTGCTCTGAGATTAGAGCACTACTGACCAACTCCTCGCTGGTCTGGGGTCGGTGCGTCCCGCTGTTCACGTTGAGTGCTATTTCAGGGTTCAGCATGCGGAGCATCAGTCTGACTCGCTCCTTCTCTGTGCTGACTAGCTCTGGGCAGAGGCGAGCTAGTCTGTGGAACTTCGCGACTGCTTCTCCCACTGGTAGGTTACCTTGTCTGAACTCCATGAAGTCCTCGTAGTGCTTGTTGGTAACCCGCATGTGGAAGAACTCCTCATAGAACTCTTGCTCGAAATCTGTCCAGCTCATCTGGTTGACTATCCTCTTACTCTTGACTCGCTCCCACCACATACGAGCATCTCCAGTTAGGCAGAAGGAGGCACATTTGACCTTCTCGACTTCTGGCCAGTCAAGAAGCTCCATTGTGCTCTCTAAAGTCTTGAACCAAGCCTGGGCATCCCAGGGCTCAGTCGTGTCTGAGAAGCTTTCGGGTTTCAGCCTCTGCCACTGGACGAGGTATGCTTCTTGTCTTCGGTTCACGGCAGGGGTCTCCTGTGTGACTGGTGGAACTTCAGCCACCACTGGAGTTCCCACTCCTGCTGTGGGTGGTGTAGGGGGCACTGGGTGCTGATTTGCCATCAGTGTGGCGATGGTCTTCTGTTGTTCTGTAATCTGAGCTTGCATTTGAGCAATGACTGCCATCAGGTTTGGCTGTTCTGTGCCAGGCTCATTGTTATCTTGAACTGGAGTTCTGTTCCTTGCATTAGGAGCTCGGCCTCTTCTTGCCATCTAATAATGCATAAGGGAACAAGAATCACCACTATATTTCTAGGTATAGAACTTGTTTTCTTACTTAGTAACCTAATATCCATTCTAGGGATTAAACATGATTCCGTGATACTAAGGTATTAAACATGCTTCCTTGTTCTATGCACATATGAGTAAGTACTTAAGCATTTCTCTATACTGCAATTAAGTAAAGGAGCAATAGAAAACTGAAACTTAAAGCTTTCTTACTTGAAGATGGCAAGGTTGATGCTGATGTGTGTGTGATGCTGGAGAATGGGAACTGCTCTGATACCAACTGTAGCGACCCGCCTTCTCTACCTTAGACGGACCGTTACTTTGTCTACTTCTTGACTCTAATGCAACGACTAAAAATGCGGAACTTTCTTTTTTTTTCTATCTAAAAATGATATTCTAACTTTAATAGTCATGCATTTAAACTCATCACACAAGGTTCTATAACATTACTGAAGCATTATGGAATATGAATGTAACTTTTCTAAGCATATTTAAAGCAATAAAACTTAATTCAAAGGAGACTAACAACATCTTGGCACATGCATCAAATAGCTCCATCAAGGTACCGATATTCAAAACTACTCATGCTCAGACTCATCCAATACAATCATAAGGATATGTATACTAAATAGAATGACATGAAATCTTTACTCGTGGTTTTAAGACATGCAGAATATCTAAAACGCAAATACTTGGATAAATTCTAGGTGATTTAACTTAAACTAAGAATCTGTAACAAGTGCACTTTAAGTCTTTTATTCATCTTGTCCCAAGGACCTCTCCAAGGTCAGCCACCACACACACGTCACTCAGCACCGCCTCGTCGCCTTCCTTCAGAATTGCTTGCCTTTACCTTTACCTGCAGTAAGAGGAAATGCAACTAATAAGCATAAAGCTTAGCAAGTACTATCTAGCTCACAAAATCTCGAAATGTGCAAGCATACTTTTTAAACAATGTGAAATCACATGAGATACTTTTATGCTTAAAAGAAACACTAAAACATGTATAACTCAAAACATGCATACTCAAGCATTAATAAGTCTTAACTCACTTTTCTTGGCTTAACTTGAAACTTTAGCAATTCTTTAATTTTTTTTTATCTTTCTTTAACTTTTAGAAAACTTCCTTAAACTTTAGAAAAACTTTGCTAAAGCATATACTTGAAAATAATACTCACTTGGATCCACTTAAGACGTAAGTACCATCTTATGCGCGTTCCCTAAAAGGTTGGGGTAGCGAGCCACCAATCCTAATAGAGCAGACCTTGGTCTACCAGGGCCAAGACCTTGGAATTGGACACCTGGATTTCTTTAACGACGCCCTTGGACGCCGGGTACTGGCCTTAGAAAATAAAATACTTACTTTTTCTTATCTTGAATGTCTTGGCATTTTCACGAGCACCTTGTGTGCCCAAATCCCTAAGTCTTGACTTTTGGAGATTTCTTAAGGCCTTGGCCTTTTCTTTTCTTATCTTCATCTTCTCTTTTCTTTTCTCATAAATTTTCTTGGACCCCAACCTCATTTACGAACAGCTATTAGTACACATTAACACATTAATATACTCTAATAGCGACCTTTACGAGCTCAACTATGTCATCTCTAAAAAGTCTGCTCTCAAAAATAAAGATAACTCGTACATAGATAAATTATATAACTGCTTACAATAAAACGTTCTTACTCTGTAAATCTAGCTACACAAGCTAATAAACTAAGCTGAAGAACAACATAATAATTGCATGCAAAATCAAAAACAAAAGGGAAATTTCATTTTTAACTTTCTAACGGGGAAAAACTTGCGGAAAACCGCCTCTTACTGCAGGTGAGCAGTACTTACTTTGATTTCTTGGACTTACAACCGAAATTAGACGACTAGGGCTCGGGTGAAACTTGAGATCTCTACGAACCGTCCGCGCCTACGTGTTCTTCTCGTCGAGACGAACGAAACGCTCCGACCCCCTTGAGATTCCCTTAGCCGGCGCCCCTTAGGAGAGGAGAGGAGGAAAGAAAACCTAGGTTCCCTTTTGTTTTCGCCGCCCCTCCCTCGTACCCTTCTCGCACGCAGCCGAAAATTCTCCTCTGAGGGTTTCACGCGACTTAAGCGGGGTTTAAATACCTCTTCATGAAAAAACGTAACTACTCTATAAAATTATTTCTCTCCACCTTTTGTTGTGCTTGATACCCTAGCCCAGCCGGTCACTTGCGCGCCCTTAAGGGCTTGCTCCTCCTGTGGTCGCGAGTTCGAATCCCCCTGCTGCCCTTTAAAGTTTTTCCTTTTTTAAAAATACTAAACGGACTCGGAAAATTTCATAAAAATATTCTAAAAATTCCTAAAAATATCTAGAATATTTCTAAAATATTTTTAAATAGTTCTAAGGACTTTAAGAACTTCAATATGGAAATTTCGGGGCGTTACATTCGACCTTGCATAACTAAATTCATCACCAAGGCAGCTGAGGAAGATAGGTGTTGAAGGAAAAAAAGCAAGCAACATATTGGTAACAAATACAAATAGTAATGTATGTATGATTGTCATCTTTGATATGGTATCAGACCTAGTTTCATACTTATCAACTCTTTCTACAATTTTTATGTTTGGAGGAGTGTAAGGGTGATATGCATTACATAATAAGGGCTCTCTGAAATTTGATAAAGTTAAGATAAATAAATACTTGAATTCGACCTAGGGGTGATATCTTACCATATCAGGCCCTAGGAGGGCCTGAAATTAAAGGATTTCAGTCCCTGGGAGTGCATGATATCATTAGATTTCAGGCCCTAGGAGGGACTGAAATATGTTGTTTTCAGGCACTGGGAGTGCCTGAAATAAAAGGAATTCAGGTCCTCCCAGGGCCTGAAATGAAAAGATTTCAGGCCCTTCCAGGGGCTGAAATCATTGGATTTGAGGGCTTGGGAGGGCCTGAATCAAAGGATTTCAGGCCCTCACAGGGCCTGAAATATACTGATTTCAGACCCTGTGAGGGCCTGAAATCAAAAGATTTCAAGCCCTCGTAGGGCCTGAAATCAAAATATTTCAGGCCCTCAGGCCTTCCTAGGTCCTTGATTATGATTTTCAAAGTTTACAAAATGTAATTATAATTTATTTTTCAGGAATGATAATGTTGTTGACAAAATTCTATCGGAGATATGGAATACTCTTGATGATAATGCTGTCACGGGGAATGAATCAGAAATTACAAGGAATTTGACAATTGATCTAAATGAAGAAGCAACTAATCTAGAAGGTGAGGGTTTGAATTCTTCTACATGAGTTGTTGAATTCATTGAGCCAACCTGTAGTGGTGAGGAAGAAATTGAAATCCAGAATGCAGATGAATTAGAACTCATTACAAGTGTACTAGAATTCCAAGCCGATGATATGCAGATTGAGCAATATAAATTCCTCCTAGATCAGTACAGTGACTTAGAGGAGGAGTTTCCATTAGCTGAAAATCCTTATATTTTGAATTCTCGATTGCTTGCTGGGCCAATTGAAGAGGTAGAGCAAGAGATGGGCATGAATTTTTTGTGGGGCAGATATTTCCATCTAGAGAAGAATTCAAGAATGCTCTTGTCAAACATGTCATGGTTAAGCATATAAGATATAACCCAGTTGACACCCGAAAAAATAGAGTTAAAGCAGTGTGCTTCAACCAACCATGTACATGGAGAGTAGTAGCAAGGGGAGAAGTAGAGTTCACTGTTACAAAATATATAAAGGAACACTAATGTGGAACTGTTAGGGAAAGTGTTGATCATCATGCATGCTCTTCATCATTTGTTGCTTCTTTTGTTGAAGAGCAATTTCATCATAATGAACAATACAAACCAAGTATGATTATATCAGATATTAAAGCTAGATTTGGAGTGACCATATCATACAGAAAGCATACATAGCTAGGGAGAAAGCATTGAAAAAGGTTGTTGGAGATTATGATGAGGCTTACAGAGATCTTCCACAATATCTACGTGAGTTAAGAGCTAGAGATCCTGAAACGTATGTGGCACTATGCATGAATGGTGACAATCAGTTCCAGCGGTGTTTTTGGGCTTTTGGTGCTTGTCGAAGGGTGTTCAGGTCTAATTTGCATAGACTTATCGAAATTGATGCCACACACCTAAGAGGAAAGTATCCGAGAGTAATGTTGATTGCAACGACGATTGATGGTAATGACAATATTCTCCCAGTTGCCTTCGCAATAGCTGAAGTTGAATGTGGGTCTGCATGAGAGTAGTTTTTGGAGCATACAAAAAGGTTCTTTGCTGTCGATGATCACTCAATCACCATAGTATCAGATAGACATCAGGGCATTATATCAGCAGTTAGAAAAGTCTACACATATGCGCATCATGCCTTTTGTTGCCACCACATGTGTTGTAATATGGTAACTGATACTGGAAGTAGAGCTGCTGTAGGTTTGTTTTGGGCAGCAGCACGAGCCAACACAACACTCCAATATGATATGATAATGCAGACAATGCTTGAAAAACATCCAGTTGCCCATAAGTGGCTTCAGAACATTGACCTAAAAGGTGGGCAAATGCACACTTTACAGGGAGAAGGTAATGCTTACCACGAATTGTGTGGAGAGCTTAAATGCTTTGTTCAAGTCTACACGTGAGCTTCCCATAAACAGGTTAATTGATAATACAAGAAGAAAAGTTGCTCAATGGTTCTATAACCATAGAGAGGAAGTCTCCAAATGGCATGTTGCTTTGACACCTTATGCTACAAAAGAAATGGATTCAAGGAGAGAGAAAGCAAAAGCTTATAAGATTCACCCTTACTCTCAATCAGAAATGGAAGTAGAAACATGGGGCACTTCATACATTGTTGATTTGGAAAAAAAGTTTTGTCATTGTGGGGAGTTTCAAATTTCAGGACTTCCTTGCTCACATGCTATTGCCGTAATCATTCACAGGAACATGGATACACTCTCATATTATGAGCATTATTTTTATTCTGAAATTTGGAAGTTGGTTTACATGGATCATATTTTCCCTTATAGAAGCAAGCAGTTTTGGCCTACTGGAGTAAACGACATTACAATTCTATGTCCCAATAGCCTTGTGCAGCCTGGTAGACGAAAGAAGGCACAGATAGAGTCCAGACACAATGGCAAGGTGAAACTAAAATGCAGCCGGTGCAAATAACTTGGTCATAATAAAAGGACATGTAGAATGCCGCCAGCCCTAAGGTCTTGAGTTAATTGGTATATGTAGTGACCCAATATTCTGATTGAAGTGGATATTTTGTATGGAGGAGAACTGAATGTATATAATTTGTATATTGTACAGCCATAGTATTATCAAAAAAGTAGTTGTTATTAATGTTGTGACATAAAGAAGTATTTCAATATTATGATACATTTCTTCTTGTGTAATTTTATGTAAGCATAAAAGATCAGGTGTGAAGTCCTCTGATTTTTAAACCCACAATAATGTTATTTCAGGTCTTGAAGTCTTGAAGTCCTATGGTTTGTGAATATCTGTCATTTGAAGCCCTCTGTTTGTTTGCTTTGTTGATTCATGGTTCTGTGCCAACTGATACTGTATTAACACGTAATTGATAATCATTAGGACTATGTTTGGAGACCAAAAATACCATCTCCTAGCTAGCTAAACTCTAACTACTGGTAATGAGTTTTGAGAAATCAAAATATCATAGGTCCATGAAACAAACCTCCTGTTGTGCCAAATTCTGAATATATGAGGTAATGATGTGGATGGAATTAAATTGTGGTATGCAATGTCTATTTAGTTACTCTCCTTCGTGTTTCATATTAAAAATATTTTCACAACATGTATATTTATATAAAATATTTAATCATTCTTTTATTGAATTATTTGAAATCTGAAATGAGATTATTGGTTTAGGCCCTGCATGGGCCTGAAAATTATTGTTTCAGGCCCAGCTTGGGCCTGAAATGATCTCATTTCAGGCCCAGCGTAGGCCTGAAATGAGATTATTTCAGGCCCACGCTGGGCCTGAAATAATCTCAATTCAGGCCCACGCTGGGCCTGAATGCGATTATTTCAGGCCAACTCTGGGCCTGAAATAATATTATTTCAGGCCCAACTTGGGCCTGAAATGATCTCATTTTAGGCCCAGCGTGGGCTGTGAATTCAAATTAGGGTAGAGGAAAAGTAAGGTTCAATATTACTTATAGTATCTGTTGGTGCAGAAAGCACCCAAGTCGAACCTGAGTTTTGATAATGGCAACAGGGCTCAAAAGTTAAGTCTTACTTGTTATCTAACAAGTTACTCTAGTGTGCAGGTTAAAAAGTCCTAGCGAAGGACTGCTAGGCACTGGCGAAGGAATGCCAGGGTACAAAGCCCTAGCGAAGGACTGCTAGGCATCGGGCGAAGGACAGCTCGGTATTCAAGACCTGGCAAAGGACCGCTAGGCAAAAGTCCAACCAAAGGAGCGGTTGGCATCAGGTACATTCTCCCGAGAGGAGTAGGTGAGGACGCATTCCCCGTCGAGAGGGAACAGTAGGCGTCGGTTCGACCTAGGACTCCATTTAGGAGGCCCAAAGTCAGAACCAAGACAGCTAAGGTTGTATAAACTAATAATTTATTGTTTTATGGTGTTTTGGACTAACCCTGGATGCAGGACCAAAGGAACGAGTGTCTGCAGCTCAGAGAGCCTCAAAGGAATGAGGCAACAGCTGACCAGGGCGCCCGGAGTGTCCCGGGCGCCCCCAAGGTGAACACAAAACACATAAAACAAGAACATGCTTCGACAGCTCATCTCCCGGGCGCCCCCGTGCTCCCGGGTGCCCTCGCTGCTCTCGGGCGCCCCCAGCGTCCCGGGCGCCCCCAATAGCAAGTCATCGAAGCACAAGCCAACGAAGCCAAGGGATAAGGTTTGACCGGGTCAACCCGGGCGCCCCGGTCAAAGCTGATCCCGAACGTAAAGGGATCAGAAGCTGACCGAACAACTACCGGATTGAGTGACACGTGGGGGGGCGCCCCCGACGTTCCGGGCGCCCCCAGGGCTATATAAAGGGCCCTCGACCCCAGGCTTCAGAGCATCAAATCATTCAACGCTTCTACGCTCTTTTGCTCTCGCGCCTCGCCCCGGAAACCTCCCAACTCGAGCCGACGACGTCCCGCTGCTCCGGAAAAAGACAACCTACATCGAACGTCGGTAAAAGAAGAGCTTCTTGTTTTAAAAGTTTAACTTGCTACATTTGTAATTCAATATTGTAAACTGCTTTTGCGCCTCATATAGAATTGCCCAAAGTAAACGATCAACGATCGTGGGCCTTGGAGTAGGAGTCGACCTAGGCTCCGAACCAAGTAAAAAATAACTGTGTTTGCGTTGTATGTTTTAATCTTCTGCTATGCAAATTCTCTATCTTAAATCCGAACGTTTTTCGATATTCACACCCCCCTCTATCGGTTCTCTCGATCCAACAAGTGGTATCAGAGCGGGGAAGTTCAAACTTGGTGCAACCACCAGTTTGAAAATTTTTCAGATTTTTTTTTTCTTTTTCTCGTTCGAATTTCTTCTAAATTGTTCGTTCGAATTTTTTTTAATCGAGGTTGGTGCAACACCCCTCGTTATTTTATTTTTCTTATCTCGCACTACTAATCCAAGACCAAGTCTTGGGAAATTTTTTTTGTTAGTTATTCTCTTTCAGATTAAATGGCCATGCAAGAAGGATTCAGCACCGCCAGACCTCCACTTTTCAGTGGAGAAGACTTTTCCTACTGGAAAAGTCGAATGGAGGTCCACCTGAAAACTCAGGTGGACATGTGGATTATCATCCAGTCCAGACTGGAGATACCCAAAAATGCTGAAGGAGTTCCTCAAAGCTACTCAGAATGGGACACCGCTCTGAAGCGCAAAATAGAAGTCGATGCAAAGGCAACACTGACCCTACAATGCGGTTTAACAAAAGAGGAGCTGAACCGGGTGGGCCCCTTTAACAGTGTTAAGGAGCTGTGGGCAAAATTGATCGAGCTGCACGAAGGAACATTAGACACTCGGATCAGTAAGAGAGATCTGCTCCTGAACAAATTGTATACCATCAAGATGGCCGACAACGAAACAGCAGCCCAGCTTCACGCACGAATCCAAGAATTGATGAACGGTCTTCACACTATAGGTCACAAGGTCGAAAACCTGATAAATACCATTTTGTTGATTATTTTAATTGCTAAAATCCATGTTTGACCTATGTTTTTATTGCTTAATTGTGAAATTGCCCTAGGTTTTAGAACTTACTCTTATTTTGGACTTAATTGCAAATTTGCATTAAATTGGATTATTTGGCCACTAAATTTTTGATCTATTTTTGTAGGCATAAAAGGTTCATGGACCTAGGACATACTGGGTCAAACTCGAGTCGGAAGTGACCCGGATCGAGTTATCAAGATTAGGATTAAATCCGGGCCGTCCGATTCAAGAGCGGCTAGATCTGAGCCATCCAGGACCATCTGAAGCAATCCGAGCTAGGGTTAGGGTTGATCAAGCATTCTGATCAAGATATGAAGGTTTCATCCCAATCAGAGCTCAATCAACCGTTGGATCAAGCTCGGAGGGCTCTAGATCGTCCATTCAAAGATTAGGTTGATCTGGACCATCCGTTGCAAATCCGGAGGATCCGAGCTACAACGAGGTAGATCCTGACCCTAGATCATCATCATCAAAGTTTGGCTCAAATCAGAGCAAGATCAGCCGTTGGATTTTCTCAATTAAATCTGAGTCGTCCATTGCTGATTACTTAAGGAAAAATTTGCCCAGACATCTCCTCATCGCGTCTTCGCCGCAACAGTAATTTTCTTCAGTTCTTCATCGTGTTCTTCAGTTTTTCATCCAATCGAAGGCGTGATCACTCAATCCTTCATCAAAGCAAGGGCTAGGTCAGTGAAGAGAGTCTCTGTGAGGTTTCAGATTGGATTTTTGCTTAATACCAAGGCTGCGTGAGGTTTCGGCAGTTTGGGTATCCGATTTCAGCGAGCTCAGCTGTGCACCATCGCCACTGCATCCTAGCTGTCCAGAGGGGTTCCTTGGATGGTGCGGATCATTCCTTAATCACAATCGCAAGCCACCACAGCAAGTTTGAAGAATTCGGAAGCAAATTTCAGCTTGAGCAGGGTCTGAACTGATTTAGTAGCAGATACAGTTCTTCCACTGATTTGCGGAGCTTGCGGGTCCGAGCTTCTCCCTTGATTGACGACCAAGGAGCTCTTGAGTTGGAGAATAGTTGAGGAGTAGCTTAGATAGTTAAATTTCATTGTGTCGTAGCTGTAATTTAATTTCTGCACATGTTCTATTTTTGCAGTTTCGTACCAGCAACTTAGTTCTATGTTCTGAATTGTTTAGCTTAATTAGGATTTAAATCTTCAAGTTAAGTAGTTTAGGAGCTTGTTTAGTGGATAATTGTATTCAATTTCAGTTAGTTTCAGTTTCTTTTCTTGCATGCCAATTTCAGCCGCGTGCCACTCAAATTCCTGCATTTTTATTTCAGTTTCTGATTTGCATCAGAGTGTTGGTTTTCTACATTTTTTCTTCAGTTTATAGTGGTTAATTCCTGCATTCGAGTCAGACATAGGTTTGCTTAGTTAACTTAGAGCTTAGTTTCGATTTCTTGCAATTCATTCCATGTTTTCAGCTTAGTTAGTGCTGAATTTCTGAAAATCAAATCTGAATTACTGCATATCTCGTTTCTGATTTACTTATGCGTCTCAAGTTCTGATTTCAGTTTGAATTCCTTTACTGAATCTTGCTTAGTTCTTTCCTAATACCCTTGTTTCCCAATCGAACCAATCAGCTTAGAAAGTTGAGTTGAAAGATCACTCATTTCTTAATTTAGTGTTAACTTTTGGCACAAAGAGTTATCTCTTGCGTGCCAATTGATTTGAATCTTTTTGCATCCGAATTTAGCTTGTTTTTGTGGCATATAATTGTGTTTGAATTCAATAAGCTTGCACTCATTCATATCTGAATTTTATTGGCAGTGGTTAGGTTCCAAAAACATTATAGCTAAGTTGATGTTTGTTGCTTGTGTAATTTCCAAATTTCCTTTGCATTGATTTGTGTTAAGCTTGTTTATTTCCGAAAATTCCCATCACTGCCTTTACTTCATTGCTTGGCATTTCTTTTGTTTTGTTGAAATCAGAAATCAGTTTTCAAAAATTTGGTAAGTGCTTGATTAGGTTTCCATTAGGTTGAGTACTAAGTGTCATCTCTTTGTTTAGTTCATTGTTAACTTTCCTTTATTTTCATTTCATTTTCATTCTCAATTGCAATCCAAATCCAATCACTTATTTGAAACCCAAAAACACAAACGACACATAAACCAAGTTAGAATCAAATTATATCAACTAGCTCCGAGAAAAATACGACCTGTGGCCCCTTTGCTACATTTTCATATTTTGATTGCAAAAAGGGTTTCCAGCTTTCATATACATTTAAATTTTGATGGTCCCACAATTCGTGACAACTTTAAACTAGTATTTCGGGGCTATCAAATTTTTGGCGCCGTTGCCGGGGAACTACTAGTTGATTTGTTTGATTTTTGCTTGTGCACTTATTTCATATCATTCTTGATTTATTTTTGTGCTTATTGTTGTATCTGTTGATTTGATTTTATTTGTTTTATCTCTTTATCTACTTTTACTGCGATTTGTTTTGTTTTATGACCAGGTCTTCAGGTGGTGATTTAGAAGAGTTCGACCCTGAGATTGAGAGGAATTTCAGAGCCAGGAGGAGCCAGGGCATTCTTTCTGAGACTACAGATATCCCTCCTATCCAGACTATTTTCACTCACTCAGGCAGTGACATGGCAGACCACCAGAGAACGATGAAGGAGCTCGCAGCACCAGATGCTGCATTTCAGTACTCCAGCATAGCTTATCCAGAGCTGGGGGGAAATTTTGTGTTAAGATCTGGACTTATCAATTTGCTGCCAAAGTTTCAGGGATTAACTGGAGAGGATCCCAATAGACACCTGCACGAATTCCATGTGGTATGCTCTACTATGAAGCCTCAGGGCATTTCTGAAGAAGACATCAAGCTGAGAGCTTTCCCTTTCACACTGACAGGAGCAGCAAAAGATTGGTTTTATTATCTACCTACAGGGCATGTGTCTAGTTGGATCGCTATAAAGAAGGCATTTTTGGAAAAGTATTTCCCAGCCTCCAGAACGGCAATAATCAGAAAAAGCATCTGTGGGATTCAGCAAGTAGTGGGCGAGACGCTATATGATTACTGGGAAATATTTAACAAGTTGTGTTCAAGTTGCCCCCAGCATCAGATCGGTGAGCAACTGTTGATTCAGTACTTTTATGAAGGATTGCTGCAGATGGACAGAGTTATGATAGATGCTGCATCTGGAGGGGCCCTAGTGAACAAAACGCCAATTCAAGCTAGGGAGCTCATTTCAAATATGGCTGAGATTTCCCAACAATTTGGAAGCAGAGCCTTGACCACCAGAGGAGTGGGTGAAGTTCAGGTAGTTCCTACTGATCAGAAAGAGATAAGGAATTCATTGGCAGAGATCACATCACTTATTAAGGAGTTGAAGGTTAATAATGCAAATCAAGGCTCAACTCTTTCAGTACCTCCACAATCAAGTCAAATGATAAGTGTGTGTGGCATTTGCTCTAGTCAAGAGCACACTTCAGACTCATGCCCCACCCTCCAACAGGATGAGACAGTAGCAGCATTAGTAAGAGGACAATTTCATGCTAGAAACAATCCTTATTCCTCTACTTATAACCCCGGTTGGAGGAATCGTCCTAACTTGAGGTACGGGAATGCTTTCTGCCAACAAGACCCTCAACCGCAGCCCTCACAGCAGCCCTTACAGAATTTCCAGCAGCCCCATCAAACTCAGATTAATCAGCAAGCTTTTCAGCCGTCAACCCAAAATTTTCAGCCTCCGTTTCAGCCTAATTCCCAACAATTTCAGCAACAATTTCAGCAATTCGAACCTCAATTCCAGCAATATCATCAAGGGCAGCAAGGTTTTCAATCATTCCCAGCTTTCCAAGCTCAAAACCAACAAAATTTTCAGCCTTTACAGCCCTTGAATCAGAATTTCCAGCCCTATAATCAAGGGTTTCAAAGTCAGAGTTTTCAGCCCTCGCCACCTAATTTTCCACCTCAAAATCAGAACTTTCAGCCCTACAATTCCCAGCAAGGTTTCCAAGCATATCAGCCATTGAATCAGCCCTATCAACAGCCCCAACCACCATGTTTTCGAGGATCACAGCAAGCTCAACCATTTCAGCCGACTACTTCCTCGTTTCAAGGTCAATCAAGGAGCTATTCTAACCAAGGAGGCTATGGAAGCTCAAGTGGAGGAAATACGCCCCAACAGAGGGTTGAGGATATGTTTTCAACAGATGATGCAGCAACAACAAGCTCAACAACAACAAATACAACAAGTTCTACAACAACAACAACGACGACGACAACACAATCAAAACGTTGAGAGGCAAATAGGGCAATTGGCTAGTGGGATCAATCAAAATCAAGCTCATGGATCAAGTCAACTCCCTTCCCAAACTGTTCCTAATCCTAAAGGAAATGTGAGTGCTATTTATTTGAGGAGTGGGAAGGTCACTTCATCTCCAAAGAGTCCAAGAGCAGATTTTTCAGAAAACCGGATAGCAACTTCGATTCCAGCTCAGAACATGCATGAAACGACTTCAAATTCAGTTGATTCCACCCCTAGCCCATGCCCAACCCCTTCCTCAAGTAACCCTCCAATTTTGGTGGAAAACGGAGAAGAAATCAGTGCCGAGACGCACGGTACAGCAGCCAATACGCATGGGACAGCAGGGCAGAATTCAGCCTCTCCACTTCCGGCCAAAGAAGATGATTTTAGGGTTCCTTTACCCTTTCCACAGCAAAGAACACATGCCAAAAGACAAGGGGAGAAGGAGAAGGCTAAGGAATTTAATGAACTAGTGGAGCTTTTCAGCAAAGTGGAGATCAATATACCTTTGTTGACCATGATCAAACAAATTCCAAAGTATGCTAAGTTTTTGAAGGATCTTTGTGTTAACAAGAGGAAGCTTAAGGAAAATGAATTGGTCAGCATTGGGAAAAATGTTTCATCGCTCATCCATGCCCTACCTCAGAAATGTGAAGACCCTGAGATGTTTACTGTTTCTTGTGAGATAGGGAGCACTACATTCCATGATGCTATGCTTGATTTAGGAGCTTCCATAAATGTGATGCCCAGGTCAGTCTTTCAGATGCTTGGCATAGGCCCTTTACAGCCCACTGGCGTGGTGATACAGCTAGCAGACAGGAGCCAGACCCGCCCAACAGGTATGATTGAGGATGTTTTGGTGAAGGTAAAGGAGCTAATATTTCCTGCAGATTTTTATATCTTGGATATGGAGGGAGATTATCTTGCACACCATTCTCCACTTATTCTAGGCAGACCTTTTCTGAAGACGGCCAGAACAAAGATTGATGTATATGCCGGTACACTTTCCATGGAGATTGGAGATACGGTTATTCAGTTTAGCCTTTTCGATGCTATGAAGCATCCGAGAGAGGATCACTCCGTTATGAGCATGGACAGTCTTGAGGAGCTGGAGCAGACAGAGTTAGAGGCTGAGGGATTTTTATCTGATTTTTCTGGAGGAGCTATTCATTCAGAGGAGGCTGAGAGAGTATTTACTGCTAAGACTGAGGAATTTTCAGATGCATTTACAGCTGGAGAGATTATTCTAGGTGTAGGGGATTGCACAGAGCCCCAAGGATCACCTATTTCTGTTGAGATTCAAAGTGTAGGGGATTGCACAGAGCCCCAAGGATCACTTGTACCAGTAGAGTGCTTAATAGAACTTGAACCTGATATGGACCCTATACTTGACCAGGAGGAACCTCCAAGTATTTTTCAGCACGATCAGGTAAGTATTTCTTTTATTTTTTTGGAAACATCAAGAGAGGTACCAAAAGTTGATTTTATTGGCTGCGATACATTTCTTGATTTGTCATGTGTGGGAAATAATTGGGAAAATTTCATTGGAGTATCCAAAATAGATTTCATTGATTATGATAAGTGTCTTGATGCATCTTGGGTAGATATTCATTGTAAAAAATTCTTTGAGATGCCTAAACTTGATTTTATTGAATGTGATGTATTTTTGGATAAATTTTATGCAAAGACTGATATTATTTTATTTCCTTCGTACCCTGAACGCTTGAGAGGGGTATTATATTGTTTTGCAGGGTCTAGAAGACTGCTGGAGTGGGAGCTTCATCTGAACAGACTCAAACCTCCTGGAATGTGTCCCAAAAAGAATAAAGAGGGAGTAGATTTTACTTTAATTCAAAACACTCTACCTCTTAAATGGGTCTTGTATTTAAATAATCTTCGTCCACCTGAACAGGTTGCTGTTAACTCCAAGTGTGGGGGAGCGATGCACAGTAAAGTTGAACAAATGAAACAAGCTCTTTCGCACACCCTGACTCCTCCACTACCACGATGGAGGTTGTTTCTTGACATACTCCGACCGCCAGAGATAAAAGGGAGTTTGATCTTTCTTGCCTTTTCCTTTATTGCATGATTTCACTTTTGAAATGAGTTCTTGTTAATAAATAAGTGAGTAGAGTAACATGAATAAAAGTCATTATAAATACCATGTTTTTTCTTTTCGCACTTCTTCTTCCATGACTAGGAATAAATGTATCCCTTTAGGTTATCTTCTTGTCATTTTAGAGTCTTTTGAAAATAAATTAAATTTGGTTGTCAAAACTTAAGGTTTGAGTTCATGGATGAAATCTTGGATGCTTGAGTACTACTTGCTTTAGATTCTTAATTGAGGACTTGGGATGAATTATTTTTACCTAGTGAGAATTAGCCTTATATTTGTGATACACATATGTTATTGTACTCTAGAACTTGCTTAGGTTCTTTCAAAACCATATTTCGATGATGGGATCACATCTATAGAGACTAATCACTTTATTCACCTTTACCATTAATTTTGGCAAAAATCATGTCTATTTTATTTGTCTTTCCTTATTCCTAATCTTAACCCCAATTTTTCTATGGATTTGTTTGCTTGGGATGTTTTCTTGATGCTATTTTGACCGAGACGGACAAAGATTTATGTGTGGAGGAGTGATTAGTGTTTTGAAAAAAAAAAATTTGTATCAAGGAAGCATTTGGAACTGAGAGGAAGAAAAAAAAAATTTGGTACCCAAGGAAGAAATTGATGCAAAAAGGGAAGAAAAGGATTCAATTCTAGCGGACCTTGAACTTTTCTGAACTGAAACAATGCAAAGGTTGCTGCCAAATGCTGGAATCTGTAGCTAATCTGAAGAAAAGCTGAGTGAAGATTGATCAAATGCTGAGGAAAAAATTCTGAAACTGCACAAATCTGAATTGCATTGCATTTGTTACTGCCGAAAGCTGGAATCTGATCTCCAGCTGAAGACAATATGAATTGAAGAGCTGATGAAGTTGGTATTGAAGCCGAGTAGCTGCTGAAATCAGAAGAAGGAAAATACAGAGAAAAAAATCTAGAACAATTGCAGCAGGAAAGAACAAAAGCAGCTGCAAAAAGAAAAAAAAAAGGAGAAAATTCTGAAATGTTTGTGCCAAAGAGAATAGCTATTCATTGGAAGCTCACGGCAAGGCTGAGTTGAAGTTGACTCTGATCAGAATTCAAGTAAATAGTGACTGAACAAGCAGCTGGCCTAAAGAAAAAATCAATAAAGAACAAAGAAGAAGAAAATCTGCAATGAGAACTTGGAGTTGCCATTTCATTGTGCCAAATGTGCTGATCAGTCCATTTGAATGCTCACGGCAGTGTGATTGTAGTTAGTTCTGATAAGGAAGTGTAGCTGAACACAATTGAAGTTGTATACATCTGAAGCAATGGAAAAATCTGTGCCATTGAGAGAAAAAAAAGAGAGAAACAAAAATTCTGTGCAGTGCAGAAATGGAAGTACAAATGAATTGAGTTGAAACTAATGTGGCCGCTGCAAAGGATGCTAAAAAGGACTCAAAACAAACCCACTCGAATCCCAAGGGGTTTTGGAGAGCAGCAAGTTGATACTTAAGCTGGAAATTCAGTTATGAAAGGAGGAAAACCAATGGAAATGCTATGAAGGCAGTTTGTACCAACTTGCAACCTAATTGAGTTTTTGAGGCTATAAATCAAGGCAGTAGGTATAGGAATGTATCTAAAATTGTTAGGCACATCCACTGCTGATCAAAGGAGAAAGAAATGTGGTTGATTGGATTTTTCAGATCAAGAACAAAAAAAAAAAAAGAATGCAGTGGGACTGAAATTCGAAACAGCTGGGGTCAAATCTTCCACTTTTAGTCGATGCTAATTGATGTAAGGCAACCAGAGAAATGCAAGGTATGAAATTGCTATTGTGGAGCCTGAAATGCAGCTGTATAGAATTCAAAAAGGCTGAGTGAAAGTTGAGAAGAAGCTGTGAAACTTGGAGCTGGGAATTCTGAACGGCAGTAAATTTGTTGCTGCCTAGTGTGAAAGCTGAAGGCTAAATCTGAATTCTGAATGGAATGCTGAAAATCTATGTAGAAGTCTTTGCCAAAGTGGGAACAAGTGGAGAAAAATCTGGGCCCAATTTCTAATGGTAAACTGATGAAGTGCAGAATTCCGGAAGAAGTTAAGTAAATGAATTGAAGAACCAATCAATTTTGTGTCAAGAGGAATCCGGTTGACTGCAATCATCAAAATTCTGAGCTGAGGCAGGAAATTCAACTTACTGATCAGAAGTTTGAATGGAAGCTGAAGTAAATTCTGAATTGAAGAGAAAAATACTGGACAGATCTGAAAGTAATGCTGCTGAGCTGAAAGTGCAGTGACTGAATCCAATTTGCAGTGTAGTGGCTGAAACTCTTCATTGTCAATTGATGCTAACTGTTGCTAAGCAAGAAGAATGGCAAGTTCTGAAATTAGATGCATGGAGTGGAATTTGAAACATGAACAGAAAAATGCATCTATGACAGAAAAGACAAAGAAAAAAACTGGGAACTAAAACAGCAAGTAGGAATCAAAGTGAAGCTCACGGCAGTGTGATTTGGAGATGATTCTGAGATGGAGCGGAGCATACCATGACTGAATACAGAAAGCAATTAGCATCTAAGA
This sequence comes from Boesenbergia rotunda, assembly GCA_024364735.1. Classification (NCBI taxonomy): domain Eukaryota; kingdom Viridiplantae; phylum Streptophyta; class Magnoliopsida; order Zingiberales; family Zingiberaceae; genus Boesenbergia; species Boesenbergia rotunda. The sequence continues at coordinate 20,318 of JAGFNQ010000460.1, forward strand.
CCAAATGAAGAAAAGAAAAGAAAACAGAAAACAGTTTGGAAGAGAAAAGAAAAAAACAAAGGTGGCACACAATTAAAGACTTGGCACTATAAAATCATTGAATGTTTTTCTCATCCGGATTTAAGTTTTATTTCATTTCATTTCTGACCTTGCTAGAGAGAAAGGAAAAGAGGAAAAATCAGGAAAGAAGATGGAGAAAGAAATTTGGCACGCAAATGGCAAAATTTGGCACAAAAGGACTAGTGAGGATTTTTATCAATTTCTTAAAGGGAAATGCCATAGTTTTCTCCATCACACTTTTGATTTCACTAGAGGACTGACAAGAGGGGCAAAACACATTGGAAACATACTTGAGCACTCAAGTCTTCCACTTTATCAATTTTCCCATATTCTTGGTTTTTACTCCATTTCTTACTATTTCTATGTTTTCACATGTTTTTGTAGATGTGAATCCTAATCATGATTAATGGTGGAGAGTAGATAATAAGCAAGCCTATGGTAGTGCAAGAAGCATGTGTGTTTGAGTGAGCTCCACTTCCATAATCAAGTTAGAACTTAAGGAGAGAGCCACCAAGACTTTTCCTTGAAAGGCTAGTGATTTAAATTCATCTCAATGACTCATGATGGATGAAAAGGCTAAGTTGTTGATTTAAGGACAAGATACTAATCCATAGAGCTTAGATTTTTGAGAATTGACAACCTTAGGTAATTTCTTTTCATTTGCTTCTAATTATGCTTTAGAAAACCTAAGGGATACTTATTTAGTAGTTTCGCGAGACGCTCAAGGTTAAGTGTGGGGGAGTTGATAAATACCATTTTGTTGATTATTTTAATTGCTAAAATCCATGTTTGACCTATGTTTTTATTGCTTAATTGTGAAATTGCCCTAGGTTTTAGAACTTACTCTTATTTTGGACTTAATTGCAAATTTACATTAAATTGGATTATTTGGCCACTAAATTTTTGATCTATTTTTGTAGGCATAAAAGGTTCATGGACCTAGGGCATACTGGGTCAAACTCGAGTCGGAAGTGACCCGGATCGAGTTATCAAGATTAGGATTAAATCCGGGCTGTCCGATTCAAGAGTGGCTAGATCTGAGCCATCCAGGACCATCTGAAGCAATCCGAGCTAGGGTTAGGGTTGATCAAGCATTCTGATCAAGATCTGAAGGTTTCATCCCAATCAGAGCTCAATCAACCGTTGGATCAAGCTCGGAGGGCTCTAGATCGTCCATTCAAAGATTAGGTTGATCTGGACCATCCGTTGCAAATCCGGAGGATCCGAGCTACAACGAGGTAGATCCTGACCCTAGATCATCATCATCAAAGTTTGGCTCAAATCAGAGCAAGATCAGCCGTTGGATTTTCTCAATTAAATCTGAGTCGTCCATTGCTAATTACTTAAGGAAAAATTTGCCCAGACTTCTCCTCATCGCATCTTCGCCGCAACAGTAGTTTTCTTCAGTTCTTCATCGTGTTCTTCAATTTTTCATCCAATCGAAGGCGTGATCACTCAATCCTTCATCAAAGCAAGGGCTAGGTCAGTGAAGAGAGTCTCTGTGAGGTTTCAGATTGGATTTTTGCTCAATATCAAGGCTGCGTGAGGTTTCGGCAGTTTGGGTATCCGATTTCAGTGAGCTCAGCTGTGCACCATCGCCACTGCATCCTAGCTGTCCAGAGGGGTTCCTTGGATGGTGCGGATCATTCCTTAATCACAATCGCAAGCCACCACAGCGAGTTTGAAGAATTCGGAAGCAAATTTCGGCTTGAGCAGGATCTGAACTGATTTAGTAGCAGATATAGTTCTTCCACTGATTTACGGAGCTTGCGGGTCTGAGGTTCTCCCTTGATTGATGACCAAGGAGCTCTTGAGTTGGAGAATGGTTGAGGAGTAGCTTAGATAGTTAAATTTCATTGTGTCGTAGCTGTAATTTAATTTCTGCACATGTTCTGTTTTTGCAGTTTCGTACCAGCAACTTAGTTCTAAGTTCTGAATTGTTTAGCTTAATTAGGATTTAAATCTTCAAGTTAAGTAGTTTAGGAGCTTGTTTAGTGGATAATTGTATTCAATTTCAGTTAGTTTCAGTTTCTTTTCTTGCGTGCCAATTTCAGCCGCGTGCCACTAAAATTCCTGCATTTTTATTTCAGTTTTTGATTTGCATCAGAGTGTTGGTTTTCTACATTGTTTCTTCAGTTTATAGTGGTTAATTCCTGCATTCGAGTCAGACATAGGTTTGCTTAGTTAACTTAGAGCTTAGTTTCGATTTCTTGCAATTCATTCCATGTTTTCAGCTTAGTTAGTGCTGAATTTCTGAAAATCAAATCTGAATTACTGCATATCTCGTTTCTGATTTACTTATGCGTCTCAAGTTCTGATTTCAGTTTGAATTCCTTTACTGAATCTTGCTTAGTTCTTTCCTAATACCCTTGTTTCCCAATCGAACCAATCAGCTTAGAAAGTTGAGTTGAAAGATCACTCATTTCTTAATTTAGTGTTAACTTTTGGCACAAAGAGTTATCTCTTGCGTGCCAATTGATTTGAATCTTTTTGCATCCGAATTTAGCTTGTTTTTGTGGCATATAATTGTGATTGAATTCAATAAGCTTGCACTCATTCATATCTGAATTTTATTGGCAGTGGTTAGGTTCCAAAAACATTATAGCTAAGTTGATGTTTGTTGCTTGTGTAATTTCCAAATTTCCTTTGCATTGATTTGTGTTAAGCTTGTTTATTTCCGAAAATTCCCATCACTGCCTTTACTTCATTGCTTGGCATTTCTTTTGTTTTGTTGAAATCAAAAATCAGTTTCCAAAAATTTGGTAAGTGCTTGATTAGGTTTCCATTAGGTTGAGTACTAAGTGTCATCTCTTTGTTTAGTTCCATTGTTAACTTTCCTTTATTTTCATTTCATTTTCATTCTCAATTGCAATCCAAATCCAATCACTTATTTGAAACCCAAAAACACAAACGACACATAAACCAAGTTAGAATCAAATTATATCAACTAGCTCCGAGAAAAATACGACCTGTGGCCCCTTTGCTACATTTTCAGATTTTGATTGTAAAAAGGGTTTCCAACTTTTCATATACATTTAAATTCTGATGGTCCCACAATTCGTGACAACTTTAAACTAGTATTTCGGGGCTATCAAAACCGTGACCTAATAAGGTATGCTCTAAATGCTTTCCCGAGAAACACCTTGTGGGCATCTATGGTAGATGCATACAAGGTTTCAAGGGATCTCTCAAAAATTAAACTAGATGAATTATTTTCCGAATTAGAACTTCATGAACAGACTAACTGCAATTTGGCCGAGAAAGGTATTGCCTTTGTTGCAGGGAAAGCTGGAAGGGGAACAAAGAAAAAGTCATAACCTGAACCCGAGTCTAACTCAGACTCAGACTCAGAAGACGAAGAAGGAGATCGACCGAAGCCGGTCCGATTGGCCCGAAGCTACTATAAAGAATTAAAGAACCAAACCAACAGAAGGAAGGCCAACCGAAGAAAGGACGAACCAGCTGAACCCACAAATGACAAAAGCAAGCCCAACGTGACTTGCTACGAGTGCAAGAAGAAGGGCCACTACAAGACGGAGTGTCCAAACCTAAAGGAGACCAAAAAGACAAGAAGAAAGAAAGCACTCCAAGCAACCTGGGATGAATCTTCCTCAGAAGAAGAAGAAGAAGCACCCCAGTCAAACCTACTAGCCCTGACCGCCTCAGAAGAAGTCGGGACCGAGTCAAAATCTGAACAAGACGACGACAGACTAACCTTTTCAGAAGACGGCGAAATCAAGGTAAGTGGTTTCAATAGAAGTCAATTAAACGAACTTATTTCATATCTTTCTCGAGATTTGGCGAAAGCCAAACTCCGAGTCGAATCCCTCCGACAGGAAGTAAAACTCCTGAAAGAGGGAGCTGACTCTAAACTCTTAACCGAGAAGGTTCAAGAAGGAACTCCTACTCAAGTTGAAAAACTTGAGAAGGAGAACTCCTCCCTGAAAACTCAGGTTAAGGATCTTAGATCAGCTTTAGAACGATTCACATCTGGTTCCAAGGGTCTTGACATGATTCTTGGAAAGCAGAAATCAGTTCTAAATCGATCCGGACTTGGCTATAGAACCAAATCCCGACAATGATCTTACTTTGCTGTACTGAATCAGTCCAGAGGTAAAGTTCAGGCATGGGTACCTAAACTGTACCTGAACAAACCAACTGGATCAAATCAGTATTGGATCCCCAAGGACAAGATTCACATCTTGCCTAATCATTACCGTGGCTTCAGTCCAGGGGGAGCCAAATTAAAAACTATATTTATTGTTAAATAAAATTTAATTCTTGATTGCAAATTGCATGTTTGATTGTTTATTTAAATTTCTGCAATTTACCATGCTTAGACTTAGGAATGGTTAGTATAAGGACTGAACAAACTTAACTGAAATTTGAAAACATAGTATTGGATGGAGGTGAGATGATAGTACGTTAGAGAAACCAATTCTAATAAGATCAAGTTTACTTGGTCTCTTTAGACTGGTGAAACTAGCCGAAGCTACCGATCCAAAATCCAAACTAGTTAGACCAGAACTTTTTCAAAGATTAATTTTGAAAATGAAATTTTATTAAACGGCTTTGTCAAGGAAAGGGTTGATGATCCAATAAGGCTACGGCCAAAGAAGGCCTAGTGCCTCGCCAAGACCTGGAAGCCAATTTTTGAATTTCAAATTCAAATTATTTTTTGTCAAATTTAAATCTAACACAACTTTCAGTTAAGTATAGATTCAAACATTTTTAACTATTTTCAAAAATTAATTTAAGGTTTTCAAAATAATAATTTTTCAAAACAATTTTACTTATCAAAACCTGTCTCACAAAACCTATAAGGCTAACGTGGTTGAAAATCTTAGATTTGGGTGAGACAGTAGGATTAAAACTCAATTGTAAAATCCTTAATGCCTAAATTATGAGTTCAGATCATGGTTAAACCATGGTCAACATGATCAACACGGTCAAACCATGGTCAAAATAGTCAAACCACAAGTCAAAGCAGTCAAAGCAATTCAAACCATGGTCAAACCGATTAAACCATGGTCAAACCGATTAAACCATGGTCAAACGATGACAAGACATAAAACTTATTTTTCCTATAAAGCCCCGGGCGCCCGGAACCACGCGGGCGCCCCCACCATGCCTTTTCCCTCTCTCGAGGTGAAAAGTTGAACCTGACCTTTGACCAGGGCGCCCGGAACCACGCGGGCGCCCCATCACAGTCAAAGCAGCAAAAGCTGCAAGCACGCCCTGAACCGGGCGCCCAGAGCACTCCGGGCGCCCCCATCCAGCTGCAGTCTCTGCTAAAGGCAGTGACCACTGACCCGGGGCGCCCAGGAGCTCCCGGGCACCCCCAATGTAATGTCTATAAAAGGGATCCGAATCCCCTTCTCTTCCCACACCAAAAACCAACTTCCTTCCTCCTTCTCTTCCTTACAAGAAGATCAAGAGACCTTGCAAGCTCTCGTCCTCAACCATGCCTCCCCGAGCTGCCCGGTATAATTTTTATTTGCATTTAAATTAATTTTTAATTTTATTTAATGCAATACCTTCATACTTCTTTTAAATTCCTTCTCTTAGAAGACGTCGACCAAACCCGGCCAACCCCGATGCCGAACCAAGTCCCGACCCTAGGTTCCCTACTCTAGAATTATGTAATAAGTTTGCTCAAACCATTTACAAGCCTATCAAGACAAGCTATCTTAATAGACATTTCTTTACCCAATCATGCCCCATAGCTATGAATATTATAAACTTCTATCAGTTAGATAATCTTGTCTTCTGCACTCATACCATTAATGAATCCTTATGTGCAGAATTCTACAATAACATAGTTCGACAAGATAATCTCATGTTTCACACTACTGTTCAAGGGATACCTCTGTCTATCACCCCTACTTTGCTGAACCGATTCCTTGGACTGCGACCCTCCCAGTCCACATTCTGCTGCTATCCACCTAGGAATCCTCCATTTGATCCTCCCTACTCTCACATTACCTTAGACACTATCTACTCCTATTTCTATAGGGAAGCCAGACTCCCCGCAAATAGACGATTCCAAGCCGTTGACCTCCAGGCATAGGACTATGCCCTGTACAGAGTCCTGGTCCGCTGTATCTTACCACTCTCCACTAGAGATCTCGGGACCATGCGACCCTTTCATGCCTTCCTTCTGTATGCCCTAGTCCATCACCTTGACATTGACATTGGACTGCACATGTTTCATACTATTCTGCATGCATCCAGTGTTACGACCCAGGGACGAGTGCGTACTCCATACTGCCACATCATCACCTCCCTCCTTCATCACCACGGTCGTGACATTACCGTGGGTGAAATAACCGCTATGACCGACTTTGATGAAATAGGATTTAGGAACTTCTCGTTAGCGGGTCTAGAGGTATCGGCCACCGGGGTTTTGAGTTGGAGACGACAGCAGGCCGGGGCTCCGATTGACTCAGACGAGGAGGTAGACGTGGACGTTGGCGACATAGCGGCAGCAGCCCGAGCACACATAGACGAGCCTCCACCACCGACCCTCGACCAGCGCCTCACACAGATACAGACGGAGATCCACAGTCTCCGGGAGGAGGTTGAGGCCTATCACATAGAGCAGATGGACGCTCGTAGAGCCGATCGAGAAGTGGCTGATGCACGATACATTGAGATGATGGCACGATTCGATTCATGGCAGCCTGGCCCATCTGATCATCCCGGTCCCTCGTCCTAGATTTGCTTAGTAACTATTTGACTGCCCCTACTCAGTAGGGTTGACTTATGTTTGACCTGTGTGACTGTGTTGAATTCTGAGTACTTGTTCTGTTTAACTAGCTGACCTATGGAAATGAGCACTTGTTTGAACAGCAGTTAGGATTGTGCTCTGTAGAATAGATTAATTCTACTTTTGATTTTCTGCTTTATTTAATTTAAAAATCAATTTCTAAAAGAATTTTGAAAAACTGTTGTTTTTAAAATCAGTTTTTTTAAATCTTTTCCGACTTAGTTTTATTTCAAAACTACCCCCTTCCAAAACTAGGGCTTTTTGCAAATGGACTTAGCCTAGGCCCTAACCCTAGAAATGCATGCACCTATAGATTTAGAAGCCAGCATCTCACAAGCACTTTAGGGTACTTTTGATTGATAACCTAGAAAGGGTTGAGATGCTTAGGTCTTTGCCTTAATTCAAGATGCTTTAAGTCAGTGCATCTGCAGTAATTGGGGCACTAAATACAACTTACACAGCAATCAAGTTAAGTGTCAAGCTTAGAAAATCTAACTTGAACAGAAACACTTAACTTGACTAACCCTAGCAAAAACTACTGCTTATAACAGTTAGTGAGTAGCTAATTGGGTTAGACAGGTCCCTACAAGAGAAAATCAACTGATTTGGTTTAAGTCTTATCATGAATTGGTTCAGTACAGCAAAATCATGCAAATATTTTTCCTTTATGAAAGTTATTCTCTTTATGCAATTTAATTTCTGCTATATTTATCTATTTTTGATATATGGCAAAGGGGGAGAGATAAGAAATGAGAGAATTTAAAATTTTCTATTTAAAATGGTTTTTTTGTTATTTTTGTCTCTCAAAAATTTTTGTTATTTTTGTCTCTCAAAATTTTAAAATCTATCCTTTATTCAAAAAGTACTTAATTAAGCTTTTCAAAAATTCTGTAAGTAATTAAGCTTTTAAAAAATTCTGTAAGTACTTAAGCTTTTCAAAATTTTCAAAGTACTTAAGCTTTTCAAAATTTTCAAAGTACTTAAGCTTTTCAAAATTTTTCAAAATTTTACAAAGTACTTAAGCTTTTTCAAATTTTTTAAAATTTTACTAAGTACTTAAGCTTTTTCAAATTTTTCAAAATTTTACTAAGTACTTAAGCTTTTTCAAATTTTTAAAATTTTACTAAGTACTTAAGCATTTTCAAATTTTCAAAACTTTACTAAGTACTTAAGCTTTTCAAAACTTTACTAAAGTACTTAAGTTCTCAAATTCTCAAAATTTTCCTAAGTACTTAAAACTGAAGCTTTTCAAACTCTAAGTACTTAAAATGTTCAAATTTTACCAAGCACTTTAAAACTTAAGTTTTCAAAACTTTTGAGTACCTTAAACTTAAGGCGTCAAAATTTTCAGTACTCAAAACTTAAGTTTTTCAAAACTCTTCTTAAAGTTTTTTTTACTTAAAATCTATTCTCAAAAACCCCACGAATTTTTGAAAAATCTAGGGGGAGACTCCTTCTAGGGGGAGGGAACAAACGGTAATTTTTATGCTTTGATTAAACTTAACTTTTTGAACCAGGGTTGCCATAAATCAAAAAGGGGGAGATTGTTGGTGCAGAAAGCACCCAAGTCGAACCTGAGTTTTGATAATGGCAACAGGGTTCAAAAGTTAAGTCTTACTTGTTATCTAACAAGTTACTCTAGTGTGCAGGTTAAAAAGACCTAGCGAAGGACTGCTAGGCATCGGGCGAAGGACAGCTCGGTATCCAAGACCTGGCAAAGGACCGCTAGGCAAAAGTCCAACCAAAGGAGTGGTTGGCATCAGGTACATTCTCCCGAGAGGAGTAGGTGAGGACGCGTTCCCCGTCGAGAGGGAACAGTAGGCGTTGGTTCGACCTAGGGTAGGAGGCCCAAAGTCAGAACCAAGACAGCTAAGGTTGTATAAACTAATAATTTATTATTTTATGGTGTTTTGGACTAACCCTGGATGCAGGACCAAAGAAACGAGTGTCTGCAGCTCAGAGAGCCTCAAAGGAATGAGGCAATAGCTGACCAGGGCGCCCGGAGTGTCCCGGGCGCCCCCAAGGTGAACACAAAACACATAAAACAAGAACATGCTTCGACAGCTCATCTCCCGGGTGCCCCCGTGCTCCCGGCGCCCCGCTGCTCCCGGGCTCCCCCAGCGTCCCGGGCGCCCCCAATAGCAAGCCATCGAAGCACAAGCCAACGAAGCCAAGGGATAAGGTTTGACCCGATCAACCCGGGCGCCCCGAGCGCTCCGGGCGCCCCGAGCGCTCTGGGCGCCCCGGTCAAAGCTGATCCCGAATGTAAAGGGATCATAAGCTGACCGAGCAACTACCGGATCGAGTGACACGTGGGCGGGTGCCCCCGACGTTTCGGGCTCCCCCAGGGCTATATAAAGGGCCCTCGACCCCAGGCTTCAGAGCATCAAATCATTCAACGCTTCTACGCTCTTCTGCTCTCGCGCCTCGCCCCGGAAACCTCCCAACTCGAGCCGACGACGTCCCGCTGCTCCGGAAAAAGACAACCTACATCGGACGTCGGTAAAAAAAGAGCTTCTTGTTTTAAAAGTTTAACTTGCTACATTTGTAATTCAATATTGTAAACTACTTTTGCGCCTCATATAGAATTGCCCAAAGTAAACGATCAACGATCGTGGGCCTTGGAGTAGGAGTCGACCTAGGCTCCGAACCAAGTAAAAAATAACTGTGTTTGCGTTGCATGTTTTAATCTTCCGCTGTGCAAATTCACTATCTTAAATCCGAACGTTTTCCGATATTCACCCCCCCCCCTCTATCGGTTCTCTCGATCCAACAGTATCGACAAGAGGACATATTATAGATTAGAGATTACACAATAACAAAGATCGAAAGTAATGCTCCATTGGAGTATCAAAATGGTTTACATACATTATAACTACAAACATATATTGTTTGTCATTACACATACATTATACAACTGAATCATTTTGTTTCAGGCCCTGAGTGAGTTTCCTAAAATGCTTTTGTTTCAGGCCCATAGTGATCCTGAATTCAAATGATTCCAGCAAAAGCAAGGTTCAATATTACTGATGGGTTTGACAATAATTACAGATTACAGATTATATATGAGACAAAAACAATGATCCAAAGCAAAGTTTCATTGATTTGAAAAGGAGTACATAGATTGTATAATTACAAATATACAATGTTTGTCATCACAATTACATATGCATAGTATCAACAAAAATAATATTTACAGATTTAGCTTTCAGCACTTATCTCTCATTATTTTATATCCCACCTGAAATCGATAAATTTTCATTTGCTTTTGGCTAAAATCTGTAGATCTTTAAAAAACTAGACTTTCAGCATACCGCATCATGAAAAATGCACAATCCAACCTGAAAAACCAATATTCACATTGTTGTCATCTTATAAAGTCAACCATGAAATCAATTGTTATTTTTAACAAAAATAAACATCCTCTTACAATCTGCTTTGGGTGGGTCCTTCTACAATAATTTTATTAAACTCTGTCCCAGCTATGGAAGGCAATCCTTTATTTTATATCTTGTAATATGACCAGTTCAAATTTTTGAAAAATGCCACCTACACAGATATTACATTAGTAACAATTATATTGGTCTGAAACTTTTTATTGAGGTATATATATGAAATAGAAAACTTACAGTTTTTTCAAATTTAGCAGTGTACCCTTCTGTGATGCCGAGAGAATTATAATGATGGATACTACCTTCCTCGAGGTCAATAATCATTAGATACCAATGATCATCTGCATTATTTAGAGGGCAGATGATATATCTAATTGGCTTATCCGTATCAGTAGCAATAGTTTGTTCAAATGCTTGAGCGTGAATCACCTCAAAAAGTTCCTATGTTTATTAAAAAGGAAGTGTCAGTGGGCTAAATCATAGAAAAAAATAACAAAACAAGTAGCTAATTGACTCATATCAAATCCCACCCCACAGAATATGGAGGGCTGGTATGGTGAGTTACACGCTTTTTCTTCATTTGCAAGAATTATCCAGTATGTATTTATGCAATCCCCGATGGTGTAGTCATTCAAATCAAATATTGTCAAAAATGATTGCATATCTAATGTAAAGGTCCCATTGGACCATACTAGATTCAACTCATACCTACATGCAAATAAGATAAGCTACTTAATAACAAAGTGAATGATTAAATTTTATTAATGAATGTCAATAATCATCATTGTTTTACAATATTTTTCCAAACGCAATAGCAACTAACTCACTTTAATTTACTAAGCTTTAATAATGTTTCAGCAATCTCTGCATCTTTATTCTTCTTAAAAAATGCCCTAAAATTCTTCAAGATTTTGCTTTTCACCTTTTGAAATTCTTTAGCTTTAGCTACCTAATGTTCAGATATGTTTGTTTGGGTGGAGGTCGTAGATTTTGTTGTTTGCGTTGTAGTATCTGACATTGATGGGGCAGGAGCCTTGTCATCTCATCTTCATCTTCATCCTCATCCTCATCCTGAACAACTTGTTTGCCCTTGCCTTTAGCATGGTAGTCTTGTCTGACCTGAGTTATTTTCCTTTTTTTGGCAAGTGACTCACCTTTGCTTTGCAATTGTTGATGCAGCTTCTTGATTCTTTGGTTAGCCTGAAGTATGATCTTCTCTCTTACAGCTACCCTTTTATCATTTTGCTCATCTTGTTCTTTAAGCTGCAAATCTTTGTCACCAATTATTTTATCCTTTTCAACAATGATGTCATCTTTTTGTTTCAGCTGGGACTCCTTCTCTGCAATTATTGTTTCTTTCTGAGCAATAATTTGATCCTTGGCACTGATGGTTGTTGCCGTCTCACTTTTGGCTTCCTCCAAACTTTTAAGTGCTATATTTAATTGTTGCTATCAGGTCTCAATTTGTTCTTGTTTTTGTATACATATATTGCAGGCTTCCATTTGTAAGGCCTGTAGCCTTCCTTGTGCTGCCTGACTTCCTTCTGGTGCCTGCTGTAATACCTCACAGTGTACCTCAAGTGGTTGAGTTGGAGGAGAGTAGTCAGGTACCAAATCATGCTCTATATCAAACGGAATTAAATCAACAATAATTAAATTTGTGGCCACACGGTCTATCATCCTCTTGATACTCTCAACATGAGCTTTAGGCTAAGTCCAGCGAAGTATTCTTGGCAATCTATGAGGATGTTCAGGAGCAGCAATACTAATATGTTCAGTAACCCATACCTGCAACATCATTATAATCAGTAAATAATATCCATCATCAAATTATATGAGCAGGTATATGTACTCTAACTTACAGCCAAAATATTTGGAAATCCCTTGAGCAAGGGAGCCTTAGCCGGTTGGGTTGAATCACCTACATGTGGTCTATGCCTCAATGTCACCTCCTTTCCAATGGCTCCCAACTGAGGAGCCATGCAATTGTACACGGCATTGCACCAATTATAGTTTGGTAGATTGTCAAAATCATCTACGCAATCAATAAGTGACAGGGCAGGAATTGCAAGTATGCTGCCAGTACCACAAAATAGCACTGTACAAAAAAATAGAGTATATACAACTGACAGTACAGCTTGTCATTGGATGTAGACTTTATTAGCAGTTTCTCTAAATGCCGTGCAGAACAACTGGAATCTTCAAAATACTCCTTGTACAGTGGGCTGAAGGCCTCATTCAAATCAAGTTGGACTATGTCTCCATGGTCAGGTAGCCCTAGAATAAGTGATATATCAACCTTTGTGAAATTGAGTTTTTCCCATGGAATACAAAGCTCTGTTCTTCTTCATCCCAATTATCAAACATGTTTTGAACCTGGGGTCTTACACAAGAACTAGTAGGAAGGTCGAGGACCCAAGAAAAGGGTGTTTCTCGAAGTAACTGTTCTTGTGCTGGTGTGGGTGGAACAGAATCAATAAAATTTTTGAAATGGCAAAGGCTACTTTTCCAGTTCATTCGTTTACTTCGACCTCTATTGGCAAAACTTGTATACTCGGAGGCAATTTGATTTTTCGTTGTGTCAGCTGTTTTTTCCCATGACTTCCCCCAGGGACTTGCTATTTCTTTGATTTGGTGAGAGCAGCTTTCTTTGAAGATGATCTTTTTTTACCCATACCGAACTTAGCAACCATCAAACAAAAAATTATTTGACACAAACAAAAATGACACTTAGAATTCGTTCATAAAAGGGTCTCCTCAAATTCAGTCTTTTACTGAAAACTATCGCTAACCCTAGGTGAAAAGCAAGAACTGAAATGACAAACTACAATTTAGGGTACGTACAATTCGACTAGTCCAATAACGAGGATGTCGCCCACAACTACTCCAATAAAGACAAGCACGGCACGCTACCTTGAAATCGCAACAAATCTGGAGCTAGAAGACGATTGCTTAGCACTAGGCTCCCAGGGACGCTATAAAGCTGAGTGACTCCTGGGCCTGATATAAAAGGATTTCAGGCCCTAGGCGGGCCTTTTTTCTTTATATGTATTATAAATATAATTTAGGTTATTTCTTTTTTTATTTCTAAAACTAAAACTAAATTTGTTATATATCATATATATTTCTGATTTATCATGTGCATTTTATTGATTATGTATTTATATTTAATTTTCAAGGCTCTAAAATTCACATATAAATGAATGATGTTGGGCCTGAAATAAGAGTTATTCAGGCCCACAGTGGGCCTGAATATCTCTGATTTCAGGCCCACCGTGGGCCTGATATGTCATATATTCAGGCCCACCTATGAATGAAATTTTTATTTGCCTTGTTAAAAAAAATTATTAATTATTTATCATTAATTATTATTTAATTAGGTATATCAGTGGATAAGGTGTCCAAACCTCTAATCTTACTGTATCACCAATGCTATAGGAGTAGTTTAGGTATATCAGTGAGTTTTGAGCAAAACTCACTGATGGACCTACCTTATCTGGAATTCTGAAAACCCTATATCAGTAGACAGGGTTGAGCAAGGAGATGATATTTTTGATGTTCAAACCTCTAATCTTGGTGTATCACCAATGCTATAGGAGTAGTTTAGGTATATCAGTGAGTTTTGAGCAAAATTCACTGATGGACCTACCATATCTGGAATTGTGAAAACCCTATATCAGTAGACAGGGTTGAGCTAGGAGATGATATTTTTGTTGTCCAAACCTCTAATCTTGTTGTATCACCAATGCTATAGGAGTAGTTTAGGTATATCAGTGAGTTTTGAGCAAAACTCACTGATGGACCTACCATATCTGGAATTGTGAAAACCCTATATCAGTAGACAGGGTTGAGCTAGGAGATGATACTTTTGGTGTCCAAACCTCTAATCTTGTTGTATCACCAATGCTATAGGAGTAGTTTAGGTATATCAGTGAGTTTTGAGCAAAACTCACTGATGGACCTACCATACCTGGAATTCTGAAAACCCTATATCAGTAGACAGGGTTGAGCTAGGAGATGATATTTTTGGTGTCCAAACCTCTAATCTTGCTATATCACCAATGCTATAGGAGTAGTTTAGGTATATCAGTGAGTTTTGAGCAAAACTCACTGATGGACCTACCATATCTGGAATTCTGGAAACCCTATATCAGTAGATAGGGTTGAGCTAGGAGATGATATTTTTGGTGTCCAAACCTCTAATCTTGTTGTATCACCAATGCTATAGGAGTAGTTTAGGTATATCAGTGAGTTTTGAGCAAAACTCACTGATGGACCTACCATATCTGGAATTCTGAAAACCCTATATCAGTAGACATGGTTGAGCTAGGAGATGATATTTTTGGTGTCCAAACCTCTAATCTTGCTGTATCACCAATGCTATAGGAGTAGTTTAGGTATATCAGTGAGTTTTGAGCAAAACTCACTGATGGACCTACCATATCTGGAATTCTGAAAACCCTATATCAGTAAACAGGGTTGAGCTAGGAGATCATATTTTTGGTGTCCAAACCTCTAATCTTGTTGTATCACCAATGCTATAGGAGTAGTTTGCAATAGAAGGTTTTTAGGTATATCAGTGGGTTTTTATGTGCACACTAAGTACCACTAATTATGAGTTATGTTCTATAAACGGATCAGTTAGGACAGAAAGATGGAGTCAGATTTATACACTTATACAACTACAAATTTATTGTCCGCCAACTTAAATCAGAAGGATTTTATGGTTAACAGAGACCCTGAAATTTTCCCAGTTGAGGCACACGGTGGGCCTGAAATCACTTGATTTCAGGCCTACCTTGGGCCTGAAATAACGTTGGGCTTGAAATGAAGCTATTCAGGCCCACACTGGGCCTGAATTGAATTGATTTCAGGCCCACCGTGGGTCTGAAATCATTTAAGTTCATGTTCACCTTGGGCATTAAATAAAATAATGATTTATAGAATAATATTCTATATTTATCTACAAGATGTGACCAAATCCTCTAATTTTATTTAATTATTAAATTTTAACAAAAAATTCTTACTTAGTAAATACAGAATGCATACCAAATTTCAATTTCTTCGAGACCATTAAGTCATATTTTCAAATTATGTTGCAATAGGAGTGTTGTAAATCCATCAGAAACAAACTGATGGACCTTCGTTACTTGGATATGTCCATACTCAATATCAGTAGTTAGAGTTAACCAAAGAGATGTTATTTCTGGTGTGCAAACTTATTCCCAATCATTATGAGTTATGTTTTCTTACCGTATCAGTTGGTACACTATATTGCAGCAACTCGATGTGAATCAACATCACACAATTATTTTATTTTTCTGGATAATAAATTATATTCATACAAATTACACAATTTCTATACAAATGGAGCTGAATCACCAGCAAAGGATTTTTTTTTACAACATTACTTCAAGTGATTGACAACCTCATGTTTTAAAATACATGTCTCTCATAATATTTACTGTCAGATCAAATCTCATTTTCGTCATATCTCCTTGTTTGAAATCCATCTTCTCATTGTATAAGAGACACAGTATTTCTGATTTCAATAAGTGGGGTAATAAAATACTTTCATGATTTTAAAATTTTGAAACTGTTCCTCAGTTACTTACCTATGTTCTTGTTGGGGACATTTTTGTCTGACGGAGGGTCATTTGTCCAAGGGATGATGACTTTGTAGATATGGATGAATAGCCGTAAGTTCCTCGCGAGTATATTGTTTAAGTTCTTTTACTTGTAAAATATATCATGAATTTCAATGACATTTTTGACCAAATGATGAACATATATATGAATAAAGGTAGGTAGCTCACCGCTGAGTCAAAATCATGCTTATATTTACGGCCAGTAGCAAGAGAATTTAAATGATTGAAAGTCATTGCTTCTGTATCCACCGCCAAGTGAAAGTGTGTATTATCACTGCACAAAGGTATTAAAATATATCTAAACCCTTGTTCTATCATATCAGTCTTCATCACTTGTTGCAGGGAAAACTTTCTTGACGATCTTATTGAAGCCTAAAAATTTGCATAATCAAAATTATTAATAATCACATCATAATATTAGGTCTTCTACAATCTATTAATTGATACTAATTTACATCACTTATTGTGAAGAAGGTTAAACAATATATTGACTTGTTGTATGACCTACCACATGTGGATGCTCCCCTAAATATAATTTTACAGAAGGCATCAATGACCTCGCCTTTTGTAAAAACCTCTCCATTAAGGATTTGTAAGAATGAATGCAAATTCAAAGCAAAGGGTGCATCCTCCCAAATAAATTCATTAGTCAACCTGTCAAGTTAATTGATAAGATTATATATCAAAGCCCCAAATATATTAACTAAACTATGTTGCATAACTTACTTTAGGTTCTCCAATTTATTTATCAGGTAGGCTACTTCTTTATCATGACTTTTCTTCTTCGACTTCATAAAATGGTTCTTCACAAACTACATCGATAAAATTTAGACCAAACTAATTAATGACCAAATTCAATAAATTTGACGTAATTTATATGAAAATAACTCACATATATCAATGCCTTGTTGCCTCATTTTGTATAGTTCGAGGTCCTTCTTTTTTCCTCTTCTATATCTTCTTCATACATGACTTCCATTACAGTAATGGTTTCTCGTGCTTCATCCATATCCTCCTCACTAAGTATCCTTTTTCCCTTGTCCATGACATTTGATATTTCTTTCTTTCTCCGCTTCCCCTTATGTAATAGCTGGTGCCATACTGGACTCTCAATTGGAGTATCCCTATAATCATACCGAGTTCGGTCATGTCCTCTCCTTGTTCTACAAGATACTGGATCAAAAAGAGGAACGACTACAGGATAGCTTTCTTGACCCTCCATCCCCTTTTTTCAATAATTGAAATTAATCCCTTAACCCTTTCATTCAAACATATATTCTCCTCTGTTAGCTCCTTGATTAGGGTGTCTTTAAGAATGTATTCCCCACATGGCCTTACATCTTCTGTGTGATGTCCTTGTGATGTCTCCATTGCCCGTGGAATGTCATCACCAATCTCAAGTTTCTCAAACAATGTGTTTTCATGTAGGTTAGGAATTATTTCAACGATCACCTGTCAATTACCTCTTCGGACCTGATTCGGTTGACAAGGTCCCTCACCCTACTAATATGCGAAGGAATATTCCTCCACTTATTTATTCGGTATCCTTCAACATTGTATGATTTTTGAATGGGTACATGCTCCAAAAACCATGTCTACACAAAGTTTTCCAGACTATTACATTAATGACAGCAAAATATTATAAAATTTATCAAGAACATTCTACTCACTGCCAAAAGCCCAGCAAATCCCTTTAGGTAAGGGAGGTTGGTGGTCCTCTGGTTTCCCTGAGTTGATGAAAATAATTCTCCAATCTTAGATAATTGTGGAGACAAAAATTTATGGATAGCTTCTACCCAGTTGAATCTACCAAGATTGTCATAATCATCTACTATATCTACAAACCTAGAGGGGCCTTATATGTACTAGATGAATATAAAACACAAACAAATATATACAAAATATATAATTTACAAACTAATAATACATCATCCTCTGATTCAACATTTTTAGAATAATATTTAAGTAAGTCCTCAATTCTTGTTCTGGTAGGTTGTTTTTCTTTTGAGAAGTAAGTACGATAGAGGTCACCCGATGCTTTAGTTGAATTAATAGGAACCGAAACTCCATGGTCCACTATACCCAGTAACAAAGCAACATCTCGTCTGGTGAACGCAACCGGTACACCTGAAACAATTAAAATATTTAGTTATCATCAATAATATAGGCTTCAACTTATTTCACTTTGGGCCTGAAATGAATTCTTTTCAGGCCCAACGTGGACTTGAAATGAATTCCTTTCAGGCCCAACGTGGGTCTGAAATGATTCATTTCAGGCCTACCAAGGGTCTTAAGTGAATTTAACCTGAAATTCACTCATTTAAATTGATCAAATATAAATCATTTAAGGTCATCTATATCCAAGTTTTATCTTACTATAGATATTGTTTACAATTCAAATTAAAACTATTACCTGAGAATTTAAAAACTTGCGAGGTTGAATCCCAACTTTCAAATATATTAACCAAAATTCCCTGGATATGCTGCAATTCTTGTATGTCCAAGAAAAAACTGAAGGGCGACTCTTTGATCTTCGCAATGTGTCGATCATTTAAAATTTCAAATGCTTCAACAAAATATTTAAAGTGGCCTAAAACACTGCACCAATATAATTTTTTCCCAAAGTCATCTGAACCCTACAGTTTTTATACATTACAAATTTATTCAGCAAAAATAAGTATAAACATTTTCACAAACTATGTTGTTCTTACCTAAGTTTATCACTAACATACCTTGGTGATTAATGCCAATGAAGAAGACGATGAACCACCCACAGACCTTTTTCCTACCATTATCATAAAAATCAACCCTGTAGAAACCCTAAATCCTACTTTGATAGTGCCGAACAGTTTGGACTTCAACGTTAACACTTAAAGCCGCCTCAGAATCACACACTAATACTTTCGATACTTGCCTAGGTTTTAGTTGGGCGGAAGGATTCGAGGGATGAGCTCGCGACTAAAGCACAACTAGGGCACGCACAATGTCCTCCTTCGAAGTTGTTGCGCTGAGAGAGAATGGACAAAAATTCTACTACCTGATCATCCGAACCATAAATTATTATTTTACTGCAAAAGTGGTTCGGATGTCTCAAAAATATGAAACGAAAAAGGTATTTTCTGACGGGAGGGGTATAATAGGAAGTTCACTTAAGGGTCTGCGCTCTTTGGTAAAATAGAAACCATGGTACGTGAATTGGTAATTTCTAATTCTTAGGTACGTCCTTTCGTAAATTGCCAAAAAAAATTTATCCAGGGCTTCAAGTAGGTTTTAGTCGGCTCCGTATACCTCCGCCTTCTAAGTCTATGACATGGGCAGTATCTTCACATCTCAAAATGTATACCTCTCAAAAAATATACCCTCCCACTCCCACTCACAACGTGGGCAAGTATCTAACATTATTATAACAACTATAATTATTCATTATTTTCAGAATTATTACAATAGTTACGATTAACTATTATAATTTACAATACTAACTAGAAGTTATAATTCAAAATTTAAGATTTAAAATTTAATTACAATATATAAAATTATTTGTTGTCAAATAGAGAAATCGTACTCACACGAGTCATCTAGATTAATGCAATCTCAATCTTGAATTTGCATCTTTTATGACCCATATGTGACAGACTCTGTCTCTTTACATATTCACACTTCAAGTCTTATAATTCAATATAAACCATCTTCAAAGTCACTCATCATTCTTCAATATTCTTCAATATGAAACTAAATTCTCATTCAAATGAGAATCTTCTTCCATACGTTTTTCTTTATTCACATTTTGAAGCATTTCATACTCGAAAAAAATATTTTCATATTATGAGTTTTTTTTATTTAAAATGAAGTATGATAATTAAAATAGTATTATTTCATCAACCAAATCATATTTATTTCAAGAATATTCTCATAAAAATCTACCTACCAGATAAGAAATTAATAATATAAAACACTTTTTATCAACATTGACATCGTAGGGTGGGCATCTGACTTTTGGGAAAGTTTGATTTTGAAGTCATGTCATTTTAGCCGTAAATGGCGAAAACACCAAACCTCCCCCTTACCGCCTCGCGCGCTCTCGCTCTTCTCGCGTGCGCTCTCTCTCTCTCTCTCTCTCTGATATAGTTCGAGTCACGCGGTTGATGGAGCATAAATCCTTATATACTGTATAAAAAGTCTCTATCCTTCAACCTCTTATCTTCTCAGTCACCGTGATTTACATTCTTCGTGTTGATCATGGAGCGGACTGGCGAGGGCGCTGAGGGCGAGTGTTTCACTTTTTGTCACTTTTCAACAAATAAATCCCCACTTTGAGAGGTATATTGACTGAGGTGTTTTCTTGACAGTGGGACCTCTTCTAAACATAGTGGTATCGTGGCCCAAAAATTCCTTAGGTGGTTTCTAAAAATGAGACTGTTTCGACGGTGAGGCTGGTCACTATAAAAAATTTACCCGGATAATTTTACCTCGACGGGCATAGCTGAGATGGTAAGAAATTAGTAGATTGACACTAAAGGTGTGGTTGGTTCAAGTTATCAGATATAACCTTAGTTATATGATTGACATGTAATAACATAACCAAGGTAATGGGGAATGAAACATAACCTGAGGTTATTTAGTTCAATTTAGGTAATCAAATAAAATCTTGTTTGTTTGGAGATAATAGTCTATGACATAATATAATATTTTACCGTATTACCCTTTAGTTAAATTTAAGTATAATAATATTATATGTTTATAAATTTAAAATAAAAAAGTAAGATAATATTATATACATATTCGTACCCTCGGTCACCGACCGCTGGCGGTAGTCGCCGACTGTCGTTGCCGGTTGTCGACCGCGAATAATGGTCGGCCGTCGTTGCCGGTCGTCAGCCACGAATAATGGTCGCCGGTCGGCGGCGGCGGTCGCCGGTCGGCGGCGGCGGTCGTCGGTCGGCGGCGGCGGTCGCGGTCGGCGGCGGCGGTCGCCGGTCGGTGGCGACGATCGCTGGCGCTGACCGCTGGCGGTGGTTGCCTGCCGTCGTTGCCAGAGGTCGCCCGCGAATAATGCCTCTTTTGCTAAGGTAAATATTGGAGGATAATTTTGGAAAAATAAGTTTCATAACCCCGGAATCAAGAAAACCCTTACTTTCCTAAGGTTTTCCGATTCCAGGTTGCATGCCCCTTTTGCTGACGTGTCGGATATCGATCATTACTTGGGAATCGCTGATTATCTAAACCAAACAAGATTTTTGTTGATAACCTTGGATGGATAACGAAGGTTATCAAGGATAACCCCCCAATCAAACGCACCGTAAAGGTCCTGAGTTCGAGCCACGGGATTGGTGGGGGCGTAAATCCTTGCACCCTGTGTAAAAAGTCTCTCCCCCAACCTCTTACCTTCTCAATTACCATGATTTACCTGCTCTGTGTTGGTCTTGGGGCGAGCTAGCGGGGGCACTGAGGGCGAGCGTTTCGCCTTTTGACATTTTTCAAAATCATGCATAGCTGAGATGATAAGGGGTTGGTAGAAAGTAATTCCTTGCACCCTATATAAAAAGTCTCTCTACCTATCCTCTTGCCTTCTCGGTCACCGTGATTTATCTCCTCCGTATTGGTCCTGGGGCGGGCTGGAGGCAAGCATTTCGCCATTTTGCCATTTTTCAAAATAGTGCCCCCACGGGCATAGCTAAGATGGTAAGAGATTGATAGATTGTCACTAGAGATCTAGGGTTCGAGCCACGAGGGCTAATGGAGCGTAAATCTCTGCACCCTGTGTAAAATGTCTTTCCCCCTAACCTCTTGTCTTTTCAGTCACCGTGATTTATCTCTTTCGTATTGATTTTAGGGTGGGCTGACGGGAGCGAGCGTTTCGCCTTTTTGCCACTTTTCAAAATCATGCACCCACGGGTATAGCTAAAATGGTAAAGGATTGATAGATTGTCACTAGAAGTCTTGGGTTCGAGCCATGGGGCTGGTGGCACGTAAATCTCTGCACTCTGTGTAAAAAATCTCTCTCCCCAATCTCTTGCCTTCTCAGTCATCGTGATTTACCTCTTCCATGTTGGTCTTGGGGTGGACTGGCTGGGACACTGTGCGAACATTTCGCCTTGTCACTTTTCAAAATCGTGGCAAAAAGGCGAAATGCTCGCCCTCAGCGTCTCTGTCAGTCCACTTTAGGATCAACACAGAGGAGATAAATGTGACCGTCCTTCTTACGTATTAGTCATAGTATTTGAAATAGTAATCTTTATTATTTATTTTTTTATATTAATTTTAAGATGAATTGACGGAGATATTGAGAATGAATAAATCACTTTATCATTTGGTAGGTCTCACTTTCTCTTGTTTTTTAATTTGTTTTTATTAATTTTTAATGTCTTTGATCAAAGCTTTTACCAGCACCGCCTGATTGCCAGATTTGTAACCGGGGTTATGGGGTAACGATAAGACGTTTTCCGAAATAAATAATTAGATATTTAGAATCGATTATTAATTAGCTATGTATTATGTAATTATTTTTTCCACTGACTGCAATATGTGTGACAAATTATTTATACTTCTCCGTTTATTCTGACAATAAATATAAAAAATTTGTAAACTTAAATCGATCATTTTCAAATTAATCTGAATATTTAAATATTATTTTTTAAAAAAAAATTACAATTTAAATTTACGGTGTATTTGATTCTAGGACAATTAATGATTTTCATTCCCCAGGTTTTTATATTTTAAAATTTTCAAAAATATTTCATGTGTTTGAGAATATATTATTTTATTTCTTAGGATATTATGTTAGAAATATCCCTTACGAAAAAGAGACAAATGAAAATCAATTCTCCTTTACGGTAGAGAACTTGAAAATATTAAATTATCAAGATCAATCTTCATATATATATATATATATATATATATATATTTTGTTGAATTTTGTGTTGAATTTCAAATATATTAAATGAGATGGTGTATGTGTTTAGTCTCATATTACTAAGCCAAGAGAGTTGGAATGTCTTATATGTGAAATTATTTCTACTATGCTTAGAAAGCTTAAGGAGACCTACACGTATGCGCGGGCTGAACCTAAACGGGTCAGATATCTATAAATCAGACGTGACGCATGTGATTATCGCGCGTAGGGGGGGTGCAAATCCCCAGCCCGTGGCCCTCGCGCTTGCAGGTGACGCGGTTCGGTTTTGCAGATTTTTGGTTTGATTCCTAAACCAATTTGGTTTATTTTTTATTTTTATTTCTTTACCTTTTATTTTTTTTTTGAGGAATTAAGCGTCGTACGACGCGACGCCTCTCGTGGCCGCGACTCCTCAGTGCGAAGTGGCAATAGAATGCCTCTTCGGATCTATAAAAGGGGGGATAAAATGCGCTTACGAAATCATCATTTCCTTGATCCTTTTCGGCTTTCTTTTTTACTTCGTTTTCTTCGAGTCTTGAGGCTTCTTCCTGTGCGATTGGAGGTTGTGTCCGAAGGCAGCGTTCGTCTTGGAGTGCACCTACGAACAACGCATGATTGTCGGATCTTGGGAGGGTGTTGCCAGAAGCCTTTGCATAATTCTCTAAGGGCAGTCGGCACGCCGGCGCCTCAACCGGATAACTATTCCTAACTCTGCTCTTTCCTTAGACTGCTGCATTTATTTTTACTGTCTACTTTAGGGCATATTCCTGCTGCTTATTCTATTTTACATATATATTATTTATCTTGATAGTTAATAAAAAAATTTTATGAGATCGAATCGGTATCTTAGATTTGATTGTTATCTGATTAATTATTTTTAAGAAAATGAAAATCAAACACAAACATTGATGATTAAATAAATAGTTAGACGCTTAGTTTATATCTTGTTAATGTACTTATCAATTTTTGCACAAACTTTGACAAATAAAAAACAGCAGGTACAAAGAGAAAAACTCAAGTTGGATAAAATTAACTAAGCATTTGACCGATTGCAAATTCGAAGATATATTTAATAGATAGAAGTATACAAAAATTTAAGATGAAAAAGTTTAACAAATGTTAACAATTTCGAGAGATCCTTCGTAAATATAGAAGAAGTCTAGTAAGTATTTTGATAATATAATTGAATGATTTAAATCAACTAAGAAAGATTTAAGTCGATTTAAATTATCCTGTTGTGAATATATATAAAGGAGCAAGGCGACCTTAATGCATATACAACTCATACTCAAAACTTAACAAACTCATTCTTCTTTGCATTTTTTTTGTTTTGTTTTGCTCAGAGGTGATCTTCATACCTAAAATATTAAACTCCTTAATAATGTGGATCTAAAATTTATGACATTTAAAAATGGCATAATGAAAACATTGATCATTCAAATATGAATATCGAAAACAACCTTTTAAAAATTTGTTGATTCAAAAAAATACTAAGCATCAAAAACTTGTCATTTTTAGGACAACAAAACTTTAGAAACAAGCTTATTGATCAAACAACTATCCTAAAACTAATTAAATAAATAGTTTAAATAATTTAACGATGTTAAAGGCAAAAAAAAAATATTCTAAAATAAGGATAAAAATTATTCGAAACATCTGAAAAAAAAAATCTTAAATAGTATTTTTTGGATTTGAGACCGGGTGATTATGAGTTCTATCAGGATTTGAGACTGGGTCATTATGAGTTCTATCAGAGTAAATATTTGAAAAACTTTGATTTAATATATTAAATTTGATTCAATTTAAATCAAAAGTTATGTTATTTCAAAATTTATCCGTTTGAGATCATCCATCAAAATGATCCGAAAACTTCAGACTTTGTATGAAAAGAAAAGGAAATTATGGGAAATAATTGTATTGAAAGGTCTTTTCACACAAACACTAATTATGGACATTTTTTTAATAAAATATTTATTCATAAACTTTTAATTATTGTTTAAAGTCCATTTGAATATCCAAATTGTACCACCAAATCTATCACAATCAAGTCGTAGAAAATTTGTCCATGCTTTGATGGAGAAGCATGCTGTATACTTTGCATCTTCTGGTCACTATAATTGATTGCATTGTGGATATTAAATGTCCTTTGACAAACTCAATGAATGCCAATTCAATTTTCAATATTTTCGTTGGATTTGACCTTCAAATTTAATTTGTTGTTTCTTTTGTGTTTGTAATCTATGAATTCTCTAAGTCTACTTAAAGTTGTATAATTTTTTAAAAGACATATTTAATTTTTAAATTTTTTAAAGGGTATATTTATTTTTTATTTTACCCTCTTGTCAATAACTATGATGTTATATTCAAAAAATAACATCACCATGATGTTAACTACTTTGTTGTTTCAAAAATTTTAAAATCAATGTCACTGTGATGTTGTATTTTGAAAATCAATATTATAGTGATGATGCTCTTTATAATGATAATTAATGCTCTTTGAAATTCAATATTATAGTCATGATTTTTTTATAAAAAATGTAATATGTTAAAGAAAGAAGTAAATTGAAAAATAAATGTACCTTTTAAAAAATTTAAAAATTACGTGTGAAAATTCTATAATTTTAAGTACTCGTCCTTTTTGGCCAAGGTGTAATTTAATATTTGATAAAGGCGGAATAGAAAGAGAAAGTCACATTATATATATTCCTGTGGAGCAATCAAATTTGGTTGGCAACATGAAAATTCAAGATTTCATTCGAGACTAAGTTTTTGGATTATTACATGAAGTCAAATTGCTTGTTCATTTATTTATGATCACAAATCAAAGTCAAACAAATTGTGCCAAAAACATTTCAATCTCAGCAAAAACTAAGAAATGAAGGCTCATTGGAAAAGAAATTATTCGTATTTAGTTTTGTTAGCTAGTAGATATAAGAAAATGTTTGATGGTCACGCGCTTTGAAAAAAATTTATTTGAAGGGAGAATAATATGTTTGATATGTTTATTTTTCATTTTTATTTTACGTAGAAAATATGATTTTTTTAGAAAACGTATTTAGTTTGTATTTTCTAGACTTATTTTTCAAAAAAAATATAATGTTTTCTAAAAAATTAGAGAATAAAATAAATTTATTTTTCAGAAAAAATATGATTTTATGAAAAATAAAAAAATAGAACAAATAAGATGCTTCCTAAATTTTTAAACCCTCCATTCTCATTAAGAATCCTCTTTCTCTGTTTTCATCTTTTATCCTAACCCATAATTTCTTTGTTTTTTCATCCTCGCACCCTAACGTAGCGAACTCGATGTCAGAGAAGGTGAATAGCATTATAGATTTTCCAAGCTAAAAATAATGAAAAATAATCAAAAGTAAAATAGCAGAAATAATGTAAAATTTAAAATAGTACAGATTAGTTAATGAAATCAAAACAATGTAAACATGCATAGCTTGTAGTATATTAATTAGAGATGCTTGTATAGTAGTGTATCAAATAGATCAGAATTAGATACGCATAAGCATACTAATAATAATAATAATAATAATAATAAAATATGATTCTTATTTTTAATTTCTGCCTTCCAGAAAATCTTTTAAATATTAAAAAATATTATAAAAAATGAATCTAAAAAATTTTGCACAAATACAATAAATATGATAACAAAATTAAAATGAAAGATTACATTAAATGTTGCCGATTGAAAATGAAACACGAGTTACAGCTAGACCCGATCACGGTTCGGAATCGACGGTTCGACGGTTCGGAACTGCCGGTTCGACGATTCGTGGGAGGTCGACCCTTAACCTTAACCGCCCAAGTCAGTTATGGTTCACGGTTCGGAACCACCGGTTCACGGTTCGCCACGGTTCAAGATTATTATATTAAAAAAATTAAAAATTAAAAATTAAATTAAAAAAAATAAATTTTATTTAAAAAAGGACTTGCACTTATATAAGTTGCCTACGTATCCCCTTAGGGTGTAAGGGAATCAAAGCTCACATAGTTCTTTTATATTTTTACCCTTTTACATTTTTTATATTTTTACCCTTTCTCACTCAGTTCCATTTCCTCTCGTTCCCATTGTATTTGTTCATTCGGTATCAAATTCTTCGACTTCGTCTTCTGAAAGTTACATTCCTTGGATTCGCTTCTCGGCTTTGGTCTAATCATCAAGTAATGCTTGAGCTTCCAATGAGTCAGGAGACATAGTTGATCGTCGTTCATTTAATATGTTGCCGCCGGCACTGAACGTCTGCTTCACAGCAACAGTTGACATTGGAGAAGCTAAAATTTCTTTTGCGATCACGAAGAGAATGGGAAATCTTTGAGCCTTCTGTGACCACCACTTCAAGATATCGAAGTCTTCGCTATCTGCTTCATTAAAATCAAAAGAAGTCGTAAAATAATTCTCAAGTTCCTGTGTGGAACTTGAGGATCCTCGTGGACGTTTCATCCGTTTTTTTAATAAAAGTTATACTTTTGTAAATTTTAAATTAGTAGTAGTCAGTTGTTGTGTTTCAGAAATATTAGTTTGTGTTCCATATTTAACATAATATTGATTATAAAGATCATATAAATAATTTCTAATATTATATATAATACTAGCGGGATCCGGAGAGGAAGAATCCTTAATAGGAATTAAAGCGTCATAATATAAAGTTAACATTTCTTGTAAAACTTCTAATTTAAATCTAGGATCTAAAGCAAATGCAATTAAATAAATTTCAGGAATAAAATAAAAATATTTTTCCCATTTAGTTTTCATAGGTAATATACATAAAGTTAAAGCTTCATTATTTACATGTTCGTTTAATATTTATATTATACTAAAAAATTCACTAAAATTAAATGAGCAGTGGGATTTTCTGGAATATAAGGGGGATAGGAAATGAAGCATCACTCAGAAGAGTACATTATTTAAAGAAATATCACCATGTAAAGTTCTTGGGGATTCTTGAACCTTTTATCGCACTTGATGAAGGATTCATAACTAAAAGATTGGACTTCAGTGCTGCAATTACTAATGTTTCGGGGAAGATATGGTTTATGTTTGATCGAAATATCAATTGTGTTGTGTTAGTAGATCATGAGCAGTTTTTACATTTAAAGCTTTCATCTGTATTATTTCCTATGGACATTCTGATAACGGTAGTGTATGCTAAACGTGATAGAATTGAAAGGCGGCTATTATGGGAGAAATTATTGGAGTTAAAACCTTCTATGGATGAATTTTGGATGGTGAGTGGAGATTTCAATGTGATAGCAGGTTCAAATGAACACTCTGCAGGGATTCTGACTAATCTGGGGGCAGTGAATGAATTCAATAACTTTATAATGTTGTCAGGGCTTCTTGATGCTGGATTTGTTGGGGATAAATTCACATGGACTAACAATAAAGTATGGAAGCAGTTGGATAGGGTTTTGATATCTCCTTCATGCAATGCTGGGGAGTTTTCTGTTAAGATTGAACACTTAAGCAGGGCATTGTCTGATCATTGTCCATTGTTAATTTCATTTCCTGGATTTTCCAAGCCGGTGGTTTCTTTTAGATTTCAAAAATTATGGACAAAACATCATAATTTCTTACTTATAGTTCGTTTGAATTGGATGTTGCCTAGTGCCAGGCATGGTATGCAAAATCTACAGTTTAAACTTAAACGTTTGAAAAATCATTTAAAATGGTGGAACAGGGATGACTTTGGGAATATACATGACAATGTTAAAAAAGCAGAAGAGTCATTTGCAGAGGCAGAAAGAGCTTTTGATTTGAATCCCAATCTGGAGAATAAAATGCTTATGGCAAAGCTCCAAGCGACCCTTAACCAAACACTATATATGGAAGACATGTTTTGGAAACAAAAGGCGGCGATTAAATGGATGGGAGAGGGGGAAATGAACACTAAGTTCTTTCATAATCTGGTACAAAAAAGAAGGATGAATAACAAGATTTGGAGAGTATGGGATGAAGGTGTTTGCTTGGAAAAATGTGAAGACATATGCTCATCAGGTGCTCGGTTTTTTGAGAAGTTATAGACAGGGGAGGAGTTTGGGTGTGATTCAGTGGATATGGATGTTATTCCGAGGTTAGTGACTTCAAGTGATAATGCTTCTTTAGTGGTTCCACCATCAATTGAAGAAATCAAAAAAGTCATTTGGGAGATGGATCAGGATAGTGCTGCTGGTCCGGATGGTTTTTCGGTGGCCTTTTATGTTTCTTGTTGGGAAATTGTAAAGGATGATGTTCACCAGGCGATTTTAGACTTCTTTAGAGGAGGTTCTTTTCCAATAGGTATGACAGCAACTACTATTGTCCTTATTCCTAAAGTTGGTCAGGCACAACAATGGCAGGATTTCAGGCCAATTAGTTTATGCAATGTTTCTAATAAAATTATCTCCAAGTTGCTTTCTAATAGGTTGAATATATTTTTGGATAAAATTATATCCCCATCACAAAGTGGTTTTGTATCAGGAAGGTTGATTTCAGATAATATTCTCTTGGCTTAGAAATTCAATCATAGACTGAATCATCATGTTAGAGGTGGGAATTTAATTCTGAAGCCAGATATGGCTAAGGCATATGATAGAATCCAATGGCCCTTTTTGTTCAAGGTGATGTATGCTTTTGGGTTTTCTAATGAGGTGATTGATTGTTGTAGAAGATGTATCACAAATTGTTGGTTTTCAATAAAGATCAATGGTCATCTTTCTAGCTTTTTTCAATCGAAGGGAGGTCTCAGACAGGGGGATCCTATTTCTCCAATATTGTTCATAATTACAGCGGAATTCTTTTCAAGAGGGTTAGATCAATTGTTTGCGAAGTTTCCTCAGCTGTTCTTTTTATCTGGCTGTGAAATTAGATTATCTCATTTAGCATATGTAGATGATGTGATGATTCTGATGAATGGGTCCTTAAATTGCGTGAAAAGGGTAACGGATTTCTTGGAAAAATATATGATTTCTTCTGGTCAGTCCATAAATCCTGCTAAAAGCTCTTTTTTTTCCTTCAAAAGGAATATCCACAGCCCGAAGGAATAAGATTGCAGGTGTAACAGGGTTTTCGGAAGGGGCAGCTCCTATCATGTATTTAGGAGTTCCAATAATGGTGGGAAACAGGAAAGCAGCCTTTTTCCAACCACTCTTGGAGAGAATAAGACGGAAACTATTTGGGTGGAATGTTTCAAGACTTTCTCATGGGGGCCGGTTATTGCTTATCCAAAGTGTTTTGGTTTCAATGTCATGCTATTTGCTACAGGTTATTATGCCGCCCTTACATATTCTTCATCAACTAGAAATGTTATTTGCTAGCTTCTTTTGGGGCTCTTCAGATGCGAGTAAGAAAACACATTGGATATCTTGAGCTGAGATTTGTAAGCCTAAATTGGAAGGAGGCTTAGGTGTCAGAAAATTATCAGACGTGGCAACAGCTATAGCTATTAAACTCTGGTTTCGCTTTAGAGAGCAAAACTCAATTTGGGAGTTTTCATGGTAAAAAGATATTGTGGAGCAATTTCTCCAAGTGTGGTTCCACTAAAGAACAATGCATCGCCTTGTTGGCGGAGGTTATGGAAAATTCGGGATGTTGTGGAACGTCATAGTGGTTGGATCCTTGGAGAGGGTAAGATCAAGTTTTGGTTTGATAATTTTCTGGATAGAGGGCCTTTATTCCAAGCATGTTCAATTAGTGGAAGTCCTGACTGTTGTGTATCAGAATTCAGGGAGGATATGGACTGGAATTTGGTGAAGTTTCAACATCTTGTGCCAGCTGGAATCCAAGAAGAAATAACTGCAGTGCCTTTCTCCCCTTCAGAATCGGACAAATTGGTATGGAAATATAATCAAAATGGTAAATACTCTTTGAAATCGGCTTGGAATTGCATTAGAGAGGTAGATGAGCCGAATCCTTTTTGGGTGGCATGTTGGAGCAAGATGTTGGTAACAAAGATTTCTATCTTTTGTTGGCGATTCAGAAGACGACATTGCCGGTAGAGGAGACATTAAAGAAAAGAGGTGTGAGCATAGCATCAAAATGCCAATGTTGTAAGGAGGAGGAGTCATGAGAACATTTATTTTTTTCTAATGAGGTGGCGAAAGAGGTATGAGACTACTTTGCGGATTTGTTTGCGATTCAGAATTGCCACTGGTTTGAAAGTTGGAAAGTAGGAAAAACATGGTCACATCAAGGAAATATTAGAGAGATTGTACCTATATTGATTATATGGTTTATCTGGTTGGCGCAGAATGATGCTAAGCATAGAGATTTAAAGATGTTGGGTAAAAAAAATCATTAGACAAATTGTTAACTATGTTGGTATGGGCATGGGTGTCACGCCCCCAGAGGCCCAGGCTCACTCGAAAATCGGGCAACACCTCCCCTGTACGGCGGACAATATGAAACTCATACATACATCACTTGACACATATATAGCTCAGCCACACTCGGCTGACAATTAGACCATCACAACCACGCAATTAAATATTATAACTGACAAATAGTAAACATAATAAATAATTCTCCATAACTATGCGTAGCAAACCGAAATCCAACGGAAATAAATAAATACATATCTAATGAAAAGCTAAATATCATCCGAAAAGATAATAAAACCAAAAATGACACTGATACTATAAAATGACTATGAGTGTACGAAAAATAATAAATCTAATACTAAAACTGAGAGACTGGCAGCTGGATCCTCTCCTGGCGGCACGAGACATAGCTATCAACTACCTGAAACAAAAAGAAGAACAAGGGGTGGTGAGTTCCGGGTGGAACTCTGCGGGTATAAGAACAGATAAATACATGGTATATAAAAGGGTAAAACAAGCATAAGGATAGCCAAAGGGTATACAGTCTCCGGAATCAAGAACATAAACAAAATGCATCCATACAAATAAAACATACCTGAAAACCATGTAACAAGTAGGGGTAAGATCAGAAATCCCCCTACTACCTCAATAAACTGCCAATACTGCTGAACATATCCACCTCATATAATAAATGCAAATCATATCCGTATATGCATGTCAGTCAAATGCAACAATCATAGCTCAAACAAATGCAACAAACACAAGCAAAATGCACAATGCATAATATGCATATGATGTCATGATCTGCACTGTACACACACCAACCACCATTAGGTTGAGTGGACAAGATACAAGCGCCAAAACCTGAGGCTATGCAAATACACCACGACAACCGTGACCCTGATATGAAAAGCCAAAATACCTATGGCTTAAAATCCCAAAATACCTGTGGGAACTCCAAATACCTGGGGAGTATCAACTGTTTGCACACAACTCCGACCAAGCATGGCACAACAGAAAAATATACCTGACGACTCGTCTCAACCACCAAGGAGCCCACAGTCGTCGGCCTGAATGCTATGATGTATGTCACTAATATCCACCTCCTCAATTAAATCCAAAACCATGCGAAAACAGAAAACACCAATAACACCAAAATAAGAAAACATACAAAAAGCACAATCAGCACCAAAGTAAATAAACATGCACTAATCTACTGGGTAAGGTTAACTAATGCCAATCAAACCCTAGATAGGTCAAATGATTATTCTATAGTACACGCGGTACTCTTAGATCAGAAATCAAGTGATGAGACTGTATAACTGAACAATTTGGAATTATCACTCAAAGGTCAAGCACGAATAAGTATCAAGCAGGAAAATAAGGCAAATAGATTTAAGATAAAGCAAACCTACTCAGGAAGTAAAACAACCATGCATTTAAGGTAAACGAAACTACAAGAATCAAGGGAGAAGTACCCGCCTCAAATGTCGTATGCATATCCGAGATACTTTCCACGATCAAACACACGAATCTAAATCAAGCCAAATACACTGCCAAATCAAATTGCTTCATTACCTGTAACCTTCTTCTTCGGCAAGGGCTCACGGCAGTGGCATTGTGGCGTCGGCAACAGATTAGGGAAAAGAGAGGTCGACAATCCGATGCTGGAAAGGCCATGTCGAACGCCAGGTCGGCAGCTTCCACAATTATATGACAATCGAGAGCTGAGGAAGAGGAGGAAGAGGTCGACAGGTGATAACTCCCATGACCGGCGGCATCTCCCATGGCTGGTGAAGAATCGGCGGTGACGGGATCGTGAGTGGGGCGGCGAGCACAAGCTAGAGTGGCACATTGCGTGTCGTAAGGCGCCAATCGACTCAGGTGAGGGAGTGACCATAGATTGGCTGAGGTGGAGACGAGGGCGGCGCCGGCTCAAGGGCTGTCTCAACTCCGGCGAACGGCGATCGACGACCGGCTTCGACTTCGACTCCTGCTGATTCCGCGAGGAAGAGAGACACTCGGCTTCAGCGTGCTCGTGTGAGGGGAGATAGTGGTATCGACTATCTCTTTCTCTCCGATGGCCGGCGGCATCGCCGTCCTAACCTCACATGAAGAGCGATGTCGGCGAGGTGGGGTGGAAGAAGAGAAGAGGAGAGGGGGTCGGCCGAAAGGTTTAGGGCACGAGACGAAAAGGCAGGGCTTTGTTATATATATATATTTACACTTTTCCTTAAATAAATAAATAAATATATATATATATATTCCGAAATATCAAACTTTTCCTTAAATAATTCCAAACCAACTCATCTTGTATCCAATTAAATCCATAATTATTTCCAAAAGTTTCAGAAAATTCTTCCAAAATTTTCCCTCTGATTGTTTCCAATTTTTAACTCCTATTTATGGTGAATGTATATAAATTTATATATATTCCTATATATATATATTATTTTATTTTGTACATTTATTTATTATTATTATTATTATTTTTATCGTATTTTACATTCTCCCCCACTAATAAAAATTTGGTCTTCCAAATTTCGCTTTTAAACCTACCAAGTACTAACCTTCTATAAATAATATAAATACTGAGTGAAAATCATTCACTACACACCTCAAAGACTGAAGTCTTAAACCTCAATAAATTGTTTGACAGATTTAACCCTCGCTCCCGACTCGGCAATCGGAGCTACTAGGATGAACCCATAACTAATCAATGAATCGCTCCCATGGTCAACCACGACCATGAGTGTAGATCAAACGAGCTACCTACCATGCTATACCTAATCGTCTAGTATAGAAAACGATCTACAAATATACTAAATTAGAAACTATCCCACACCCCTTTGAGTGGTAGAAACACGGTTACCAACTGTGACCTACGCAAGGTACCCTATAGTTCTTTAATATCACGGAACACCCTATTCATCGACCTACGATGCCTCCTTTCTAGTGACAGAGTAAACCTAGTCTATCTCTGGAACTGATTGTGGCTTTATCTGATTAGGCTGCGGCTGAATCATCTGAACTGTGGTTGGCTGCATTCACTGAAGTGCTGGAAGTCTGACTGACTGCTGAGGCTGATAAACTACTCCTTCGATCATCTGCGACGGCTGATAAGTTGTAGCTTTGACCATCTGCTGAGGCTGGTAAACTAAAGGCTGATAGGCTGGTACAGTTGAACTACACATAAAGAAAAATTAAGATAAATCCTAACTACACTATCTACTAATTAAATTTTAAGTAACCACGTGTTACTTCCTAACCTAATCATCATAATCAGGTCAAATCCTAAACTCCAAACTCAATTCTTCCCAAGAATTAAGTTCACATCAACACATAATCACTACAACAACCTAGTGAAACCGCTCGAAAATAACATACTTCCTTAATATAGAGTTGCAACAAAGATAATTAAAATAGGGTTCTAACCTAAAGCAAATCATCACATCTACAGACTTTGCCTATACTAACCAATCAAAGACAACTATTAACTAGCAAACCATAACATCAAAAATCCACCAATAATTTACTTATCATGCAGATAATGATTCATGATATCCACCGTCTTCCTACCATCCTCAACCAAAATCTAACAAAATGACTCTCTAAAAATGAAAATCATTTATCCATCCACACTTAATGCCAGCAAATCCAAATAAACCCACTAATAAACCGTTAGAAGACAATATTGTTGGATCGAGAATAACGATAGAGGGGGGGTGAATATCATAAAATGTTTTAGGATAAACCTTTAAGAGAATAAGCAGCGGAAATTAAAAACACAAAGAAAGACACGAACACAAGGATTTACTTGGTTCGGAGTCGCAGTCGGCTCCTACTCCAAGGCCCACGGTCCTTGACCGTTTACTGTGGACAATTCTATAATGCGCAAAGTGTTTTATAGTGAATGGTACAGAAATTTTGCAGTAAATGAAAACAGAGTTACTCTTCGTGATCGATGCCTGGTATGGATCGTACTTCGGTGCGTAAGGTCGTCGTCGGCGCTTCAATTTTGAGATGGAAGGTTTCTGGAGCAGAGCGCTTGAGTCGAAGAGCGTAGTAGCGTTGGAAAGATGTGTTGAGAAGGCTTGGGGGTTGAGTCCTTTATATAGTGAACCTGGGGGCGCCCGGGACGTTGGGGGCGCCCTCCACGTGTCACCTGATCCGGTAAACTCTCGGTCAGCCGTTATCCCTCCAGGATCGGGCTGAGGTTTGACCGGGAGCGCCTGGGACGCAGGGGGCGCCTGGGTTGACTTGGTCCGCTGGCTTCTCGCTGGCTTGACTTTATCCGCTTCGTTGGCTTGAGCCCGGGGCGCCCGAGGCATCCGGGGCACCCAGGGAGCATGGGGGCGCCCGGGAGCATAAGCTTCCGAAGCGTTTTCTTGCTTAACTTGTTTTGCCTTGACCTTGGGGCGCCCTGCCCAACTGTTTGCCCCTCTCCTTTGGGGTGTTCTGAGCTGCAGAGACACATTCCTTCGGTCCTGCATCCAAGGTTAGTCCAAAACAACACACAGCAATAGAATATTAGGTTTATACAGCCTTAGCTGTCTTGGTTCTGACTTTGGGTCTCCAAAATGGAGCCCTAGGTCGAACCGACGCCTACTATTCCCTCGACGGGGAACGCGTCCTCACCTACTCCTCTCAGGAGAATTTACCTGTTGACAACCGGCTCCTCCAGTTGGACTTTTGCCCAGCAGTCCTTCGCCAGGTGCCTAGCTGTCCTTTGCCAGGTCTTCAGTACCAAGCAGTCCTTCGCCTGGTTCCCAGCAGTCCTTCGCCAGGTCTTCGGTTCCAAGCAGTTCTTCGCTTGGTGCCTAGCAGTCCTTCGCTAGGTCTTCGACTCTGAGCAGTCCTTCGCTAGGTGCCCAGCAGCCCTTCGCCAGGTCTTAGGGTTCCGATGCCTAGCAGTCCTTCGCTAGGTGCCTAGCAGTCCTTTGCTAGGACTTTGTTTCCTGGCAGTCCTTCACCAGGTGCCTAGCAGCCCTTCGCTAGGACTTTGTTTCCTGGCAGTCCTTCGCCAGGTGCCTGGCATCCCTTCGCTAGGACTTTATGTTAGATCGAGAGAACCGATAGAGGGGGGTGAATATCGGAAAGCGTTCGGATTTAAGATAGAGAATTTGCACAGCGGAAGATAAAAAACAAAACACGCAAACACAGTAATTTTTACTTGGTTCGGAGCCTAGGTCGACTCCTACTCCAAGGCCCACGGTCATTGACCATTTTCTGTAGGCAATTCTATAAGTTCGCAAATCAGTTTACAGTATTGAGTTACAAATATAGCACAGTAAACTTAACAAATAAAAAGCTCTTCTTTTACCGACGTCCGATGTAGGTTGTCTTTTTCGGAGCAGCGGGACATCGTCGGCTCGAGTTGGGAGGTTTTCGAAGCGAGGCGCGAGAGCAGAAGAGCGTAGAAGCGTTGAATCGAAGTTGTTGTCGAAAGCCTGGGCGTTGGGTTCTATTTATAGCACCTCGGGGCACCCTGGACGTCGGGGGCGCCCCCCCCACGTGTCACGTGATCCGAGCGTCGCTCGGTCAACCTCTATCCCACTCGAATAGGGATGAGGTTTGACACTGGGGGCGCCCTGCTTGACTCCTTCAGCGCTGGCTTCTCGGCTGGATAAGGGTAATCGGCTTCGCTGGCGTACGCGCGGGGCGCCCTGGGCACTGAGGCCGCCCTGGGCGTTCGGGGCGCCCTGGCCAGTGGTCAGCCGAAGACTTTGTTGCTTCTCTTGTTTTGTGTTGCCCCTGGGGGCGCTCGGGACACTGAGGGCGCCCTGCTCAGCTACTTGCCTCTCTCCTTTGGGCATTCTGAGCTGCAGACACACGTTCCTTCGGTCCTGCATCCAGGGTTAGTCCAAAACAATATAAAGCATTAGAGTATTATGTTTATACAACCTTAGCTGTCTTGGTTCTGACTTTGGGCCTCCAAAATGGAACCCTAGGTCGAACCGACGCCTACTGTTCCCTCGACGGGGAACGCGTCCTCACCTACTCCTCTCGGGAGAATTTACCTGATGCCAACCGTTCCTCTGGTTGGACTTTTGCCTAGCGGTCCTTCGCCAGGTCTTGGGTACCAAGCTGCCCTTCGCCTGGTGCCTAGTGTTGGTGCAGAAGGCACCCAAGTCAAACCTGTGTTTTGATAATGGCAACAGAGGTCAAAAGTTAAGTCTTACTTGTTTTCTAACAAGTTACTCTAGTGTGCAGGAAAAGTCCTAGCGAAGGACTGCTAGGCACTGGCGAAGGAATGCCAGGGTAAAAAGTCCTAGCGAAGGACTGCTAGGCACTGGCGAAGGAATGCCAGGGTAAAAAGCCCTAGCGAAGGACTGCTAGGCGCCAGGCGAAGGACAGCCTGGGACTGAAGCCCTAGCGAAGGAATGCTAGGCACCGGGCGAAGGGCAGCTCGGCCTCCAAGACCTGACAAAGGACCGTCAGGCAAAAGTCCAAACAAAGGAACGGTTGGCATCAGGTAAATTCTCCCGAGAGGAGTAGGTGAGGACGCGTTCCCCGTCGAGGGAACAGTAGGCGTCGGTTCGACCTAGGGCTCCATTTAGGAGACCAAAGTCAGAACCAAGACAGCTAAGGCTGTATAATCTAATACTTTATTGTTTTATTGTGTTTTGGACTAACCCTGGATGCAGGACCGAAGGAACGTGTGTCTGCAGCTCAGAAAGCCTCAAAGGAATGAGGCTACAGCTGACCAGGGCGCCCGGAGTGTCCCGGGCGCCCCCAAGGCAAACACAAAACACAAGACAGCAAGATGGGCTTCGACAGTTCAACTCCCGGGCGCCCCCGTGCTCCCGGGCGCTCCCGCTGCTCCCGGGCGCCCCAGCATCCCGGGCGCCCCCATGAGCAAGCCTCGATCCAGAAGCCAGCGAAGCGAAGATAGAAGTTTGACCCGGTCAATCCGGGCGCCCCGAGCGCTCCGGGCGCCCCGGTCAAAGCGGATCCCGAAGATAAAGGGATCAGACGCTGACCGAGACTTTGGCGGATCAAAGGACACGTGGGGGGGGGGGGGCGCCCCGACATCCCGGGCGCCCCCAGGCCCTATATAAAGGGCCCTCGACCAAGGCTTCAGAATATCAACTCTCTCTACGTCTCAAAGCTCTTCTGCTCTCACGCTTCGCCTCGGAATCCTTCCAACTCGAGCCGACGACGTCCCACTGCTCCGAAAAAGTCGATCTACCCCGGACGTCGGTAAAAAGAGCTATTTAAAAGTTTACTGTACTTAATTCTGTAATCCTTTGTAAACTATTTTGCGCTTAATATAGAATTGCCCAAAGTAAACGGTCAACGACCGTGGGCCTTGGAGTAGGAGTAGACCCAGGCTCCGAACCAAGTAAAAACGACTGCGTCTCTGTGTTATTGTTTTCTTTCCGCTGTGCACTTGCTCTTAATTTTCTGAAAAATGAATACCGATATTCACCCCCCTCTATCGGTTCTATCGATCCAACAAGTGGTATCAGAGCGGGGAAGTTCAAACCTGGTGCAACCACCAGTTTGAAATTTTATTTCGGATCTTTATTTTTTATTTTTTTTGAATTTTCGTTAAATATTTCGTTTGAATTTTTTTACGAGGTTGGTGCAACACCCCTCGTTATTTTATTTATCCAGAACTACTAATCCAAGACCTCATCTTGGAAAATTTGTTTTTCTGTTAGTTTTCTGTTACAGATTAAAATGGCCATGCAAGAAGGTTTTAGCACCGCCAGACCTCCACTTTTCAGTGGAGAAGACTTTTCTTACTGGAAAAGTCGCATAGAGGTCCACCTGAAAACTCAGGTGGACATGTGGATCATTATCCAGTCCGGTCTGGAGATCCCCAGAAACGCCGAAGGACTTCCTCAAAGCTACTCAGAATGGGACAACGCCCTAAAACGCAAGATAGAAGCTGACGCAAAAGCAACTCAGACTCTCCAATGCGGATTGACAAAAGAGGAGCTGAACCGGGTGGACCCCTTCAACAGTGCAAAGGAGCTTTGGGCAAAATTGATTGAGCTGCACGAAGGGACATCAGATACTCGGATCAGTAAGAGGGATCTGCTACTGAACAAATTGTACACCATCAAGATGACCGACAACGAAATAGCAGCCCAGCTCCACGCACGGATCCAAGAGTTGATGAACGGTCTTCACACTATAGGTCACAAGGTTGAAAACCGTGACTTAATAAGGTATGCCTTAAACGCTTTCCCTAGAAACACCTTGTGGGCATCTATGGTAGATGCATACAATGTCTCAAGGGATCTTTCAAAAATAAAATTAGACGAATTGTTTTCCGAACTAGAATTGCACGAACAAACTAACACCAATATGGTCGAGAAAGGTATTGCTTTCGTTGCAGGTAAAACTGGAAGGACAACAAAGAAGAAGCCTGAACCTGAACCCGAGTCTAACTCAGACTCAGACTCGGAAGACGAAGAAGGAGATCAAACTAAGCTGGTCTGACTAGCCCGAAGCTACTACAAGGAGCTGAAGAACCGAACCAACAAACGGAAAATCAGCCGAAGAAAGGACGAACCAGCTGAACTCGTGAATGATAAAAACAAGCCCAACGTAACCTGCTACGAGTGCAAGAAAAAGGGCCACTACAAGACAGAATGTCCAAACTTAAAGGAAATCAAAAAGACAAGAAGAAAGAAAGCGCTCCAAGCAACCTGGGACGAATCTTCCTTAGAAGAAGAAGAAGAAGCACCCCAATCAAACCTACTAGCTCTGACCGCCTCAGATAAAGTCGAGACTGAGTCAGAATCAGAATAGGACGACGGCGAGTTGACCTTTACAGAAGACGGCGAAATTAAGGTAACTGGTTTCAATAGATGTCAATTAAGCGAATTAATTTCATTTCTTTCTCGAGATTTGGCAAAAGCCAAACTCCGAGTCGAATCCCTCCGACAGGAAGTAAAACTCCTGAAAGAGGGAGCTGACTCTAAACCCTTAACCGAGAAGGTTCAGGAAGGAACTCCTACTCAAGTTGAAAAACTTGAAAAGGAGAACTCCTCCCTGAAAACTCAGGTTAAGGATCTTAGATCAGCTTTAGAACGATTTACATCTGGTTCCAAGGGTCTTGACATGATCCTTGGAAAACAGAAATCAGTTCTAAATCGATCCGGACTTGGCTATAGAACCAAATCCCGGCAAAGATCTTACTTTGCTGTACTGAATCAGTCCAGAGGTAAAATTCAGGCATGGGTACCTAAACTATACCTGAACAAACCAACTGGATCAAATCAGTATTGGATCCCCAAGGACAAGATTCACATCTTGCTTAACCATCACCGTGGCTTTAGTCCAGGGGGAGCCAAACTGAAAACAATATTCATTATTAGATAAAAATTTAATTCGTGATTGCAATTGCTTGATTGATTGTTTATTTAAAATTCCTGCAATTTACCATGCTTAGATTTAGGAATGGTTAGCTTAAGGACTGAACAAACTTAACTGAAACTTGACAACATAGTATTGGGTGGAGGTGAGATGATAGTACGTTAGGGAAGCTAATTTGGCGGAACTAGCCGAAGCTACCGATCCAAGACCCAAACTAGTTAGACCAGAAATTTTTCAAAGAATAATTTTGAAAATGAACTTTCATTAAAAGGCTTTGTCAAGGAAAGGGTGGATGATCCCATAAGGCTACGGCCAAAGAAGGCCTAGTGCCTCGCCAAGACCTGGAAGCCAATTTTTGAAATTCAAATTCAAATTATTTTTTTGTCAAATTCGAATCTAACACAAAATTTCAGTTATTTGTAGATTTTAAACATCTTTTCAAAAATTTCAAAATTAATTAAGTTTTCAAAATTTAATTGTTTTCAAAATTAATTAAGTTTTCAAAATTTAATTATTTTTAAAATTAATTAAGTCTTCAAAATAAACCATGCTTTTCAAAATAATCTCAACTATCAAAACGTGTCTCACAAAACCTATAAGGCTAACGTGATTGAAAATCCTAAACTGGGTGAGACAGTAAGATTAAGATTGGAAATTCTTTTGATGCCTATAGTATGAGATAATCTTGTATTTAAGACCATAGTCAAACCATGGTCAACATAGTCAAACCATGGTCAACATAGTCAAACCATGGTCAAAGCAGTCAAACCATGGTCAACATAGTCAAACCATGGTCAACATAGTCAAACCATGGTCAAAGCAGTCAAACCATAGTCAAAACAGTCAAATCAATTCCAACCATGGTAATTTTGTCTTTTTCTATACTATTCCGGGCGCCCGGGACCACACGGGCGCCCCCCTCGACAGCTTTTTCTTTCCCCAAGACAGAAAAGCTGCCTCTGCCCTTGACCAGGGCGCCCGGAATGACACGGGCGCCCCCATCACTTCCAAGGCAGCAAAAGTTGCAAAAGTACCCTGTTGAGGGCGCCCGGGCTGTCCCGGGCGCCCCCAACCAGCCGAATCTCTGCCTTTGGCAGCAAGCACTGACCGGGGCGCCCGGAAGCTCCCGGGCGCCCCCATGGAATTGCCTATATAAGGCACCCGAATTCCCCCTCTCTTCCCACACCAAAATCAACCTCCTTCTTCACTTCTTTCTCTTCAAGAAGACCTTGCAAGTCCTCATCCTCAACTATGCCTCCCCGAGCTGCCCGGTATAATTCTTATTTATTTTTATCGCATTTAAATTTATTTTTAATGCAATATCTTCATGTTTTCTTACCTTCCTTAACTTAGAAGACGCCGACCAAACCCGGCCAACCCAGGTGCCGAACCTAGTCCCGACCCTAGGTTCCCTACCTTAGAATTATGCAACAAGTTTGCTCAAACCATTTACAAACCTATTAAGACAAGCTATCTTAATAGACACTTCTTTACTCAATCATGCCCCGTAACCATGAATATTATAAACTTCTATCAATTAGATAATCTTGTCTTCTGCACTCATAGCATCAATGAATCCTTATGTGCAGAGTTTTACAATAACATAATTCGACAAGATAATCTCATGTTTCACACTACTGTTCAAGGGATACCTTTGTCTATCACCCCTAGTTTACTAAACCGATTCCTTGGACTATGATCTTCTCAGTCCACATTCTGCTGCTATCCACCTAGGAATCCTCCATTTGACCCTCCCTACTCTCACATCACCTTAGACACTATCCACTCGTACTTCTATAGGGAAGCTAGACTCCCCCCAAATAGACGATTCCAAGCCGTTGATCTTCAGGCACAGGACTATGCCCTGTACAGAGTCCTGGTCCGCTGTATCTTACCACTCTCCACTAGAGATCTCGGAACCATGCGACCCTTTCATGCCTTCCTCCTATATGCCCTAGTCCACCACCTTGACATCGACATTGGACTACACATGTTCCATTCTATTCTGCATGCGTCCAGTGTTACGACCCAGGGACGAGTGCGCACTCCATACTGTCATATCATCACCTCTCTCCTTCATCACCACGGTCGCGACATTACCGCAGGTGAGATAACCGCTTTGACCGATTTCGATGAAATAGGATTTAGGAACTTCTCGTTAGCGGGACTAGAGGTATCGGCCACCGGGGTTCTGAGTTGGAGACGACAGCAGGCCGGGGCCGCGATCGACTCAGACGAGGAGATTGAGGTCGACGTTGGAGACATAGCTGCAGCAGCCCGAGCGCACATCGACGAGCCCGCTCCACCGACACTCTACCAGAGAGTGACACATTTAGAGACACAGGTTCAGAATCTCCGAGAGGAGGTCGAGGCCTATCACATCGAGCAGATGGACGCTCGCAGGGCCGACCGAGAAGTAGCTGATGCCCAATACATCGAGCAGAGGGACGCT
Organism: Boesenbergia rotunda; assembly: GCA_024364735.1. NCBI lineage: Eukaryota > Viridiplantae > Streptophyta > Magnoliopsida > Zingiberales > Zingiberaceae > Boesenbergia > Boesenbergia rotunda. Next base: position 63,168 of record JAGFNQ010000460.1, read on the forward strand.
CGTAGGGCCGATCGAGAAGTGGCTGATGCTCGATACATCGAGATGATGGCACGATTCGATTCATGGCACCCCGGTCCCTCGTCTTAGATCTGATTAGCATTGTACTATTAGCTATCTGACTGCCCCTACCTAGTAGGGTTGACTTATGTTTGACCTGTATGACTGTTATGTTTTCTCTGTTGACTTGTGGAATTAAGTACTTATTTCATTTGACTATCTAGGCAGTTAGGATTGTGTTCTGTAGAATAGATTAACTTTCTTTCTGCTTTACATGATTTAAAAATTTTTTTTCTAAAAATAGAATTTGAAAAACTGTTTTACTTAATTTCAAAATCAGTTTTCATTTTCGACTTAGTTTTATTTTTAATTCAAAACTACCCCCTTTCAAAACTAGGGTTTTTTTCGAAAATGGACTTAGCCTAGGCCCTAACCCTAGAACTGCATGCACCTATAGATTTAGAAGCCAGCATCTCACAAGCACCTTAGGGTACTTTTGGTTGATAACCTAGAAAGGGTTGAGATGCTTAGGTCTTTGCCTTAATTCAAGATGCTTTAAGTCAGTGCATCTGCAGTAATTGGGGCACTAAATACAACTTACACATCAATCAAGTTAAGTGTCATGTCTAGAAAATCTAACTTGAACAGAAACACTTAACTTGACTAACCCTAGCAAAAACTACTGTTTATAACAGTTAGTAAGTAGCTAATTGGGTTAGACAGGTCCCTACAGAGAAAATTGACTGATTTAGTTTAAGTCTAATTATGAATTGATTCAGTACAGAAAAATCTTACTTACTTCCTTTATGCTTACTTCCTTTATGCAAATCTTATTTCTGCTATATTCATCTGTTTTTGATATATGGCAAAGGGGGAGAGATAGGCAAGGAGAGAGTAAAATTAATTTTTTTTAACTCTATCCTTTATTCAAAAAGAAAATTTCTTATCCTTTATTCAAAATTTTCAAAAATACTTAAGCTTTTCAAAATTGACTAAAGTACTTAAAGTTCTTAAAAGCTTTCAAAATTTTACTTTAGCTTTCAAAATATTGCTAAGTACTTAAGTCTTTGAAAATTTTCTTGCTTAAGCTTGTCAAATTTTTTTTCTTCAATAAGTACTTTAAGCTTAAGTTTTTCAAAACTGTATAAGTACAAAGTTATTAAGTACTTAAAGTTTTCCAAATGTACTTTATTTATTAAGTACTTAAAGTTTTCCAAATATACTAAAGTGTTTCAAAGCCTAGTAAGTACTTAAGCTTTTTAAAATCCTACTAAGTACTTAAGCTAACACTTTCAAAACATTTTGAGTACCTTAAAACTTAAAGCTTCAAACTTTTTAAGTACTCTAAAATCATTCTTCAAAACTCTCCTATGTACTTTTAAATTAAGTTATTAAAAGATTTCTGAGTACCTAAAACCTTAAGTTTTTCAAAGTACAAGTAAAGTTTTTTAAACCCCACGAATTTTTGAAAAATCTAGGGGGAGATTCCCTCCGGGGGGAGGGAACAAAATTTAACACTTTTATGCTTGCTTAAACTTAACTTTTTGAACTAGGGTTGCCATAAATCAAAAAGGGGGAGATTGTTGGTGCAGAAGGCACCCAAGTCAAACCTGTGTTTTGATAATGGCAATAGAGGTCAAAAGTTAAGTCTTACTTGTTTTCTAACAAGTTACTCTAGTGTGCAGGAAAAGTCCTAGCGAAGGACTGCTAGGCACTGGCGAAGGAATGCCAGGGTAAAAAGTCCTAGCGAAGGACTGTTAGGCACTGGCGAAGGAATGCCAGGGTAAAAAGCCCTAGCGAAGGAATGCTAGGCGCCAGGCGAAGGACAGCCTAGGACTGAAGCCCTAACAAAGGAATGCTAGGCACCGGGCGAAGGGCAGCTCGGCCTCCAAGACCTGACAAAGGACCGTCAGGCAAAAGTCCAACCAAAGGAACGGTTGGCATCAGGTAAATTCTCCCGAGAGGAGTAGGTGAGGACGCGTTCCCCGTCGAGGGAACAGTAGGCGTCGGTTCGACCTATGGCTCCATTTAGGAGACCAAAGTTAGAACCAAGACAGCTAAGGCTGTATAATCTAATACTTTATTGTTTTATTGTGTTTTGGACTAACCTTGGATGCAGGACCAAAGGAACGTGTGTCTGCAGCTCAGAAAGCCTCAAAGGAATGAGGCTACAGCTGACCAGGGCGCCCGGAGTGTCCCGGGCGCCCCCAAGGCAAACACAAAACACAAGACAGCAAGATGGGTTTCGACAGTTCAACTCCCGGGCGCCCCCGTGCTCCCAGGCGCCCTCGCTGCTCCCGGGCGCCCCCAGCATCCCGGGCGCCCCCATGAGCAAGCCTCGATCCAGAAGCCAGCGAAGCGAAGATAGAAGTTTGACCCGGTCAATCCGGGCGCCCCGGTCAAAGCGGATCCCGAAGATAAAGGGATCAGACGCTGACCGAGACTTTGGCGGATCAAAGGACACGTGGGGGGGCGCCCCCGACATCCCGGGCGCCCCCAGGCCCTATATAAAGGGCCCTCGACCAAGGCTTCAGAATATCAACTCTCTCTACGTCTCAAAGCTCTTCTGCTCTCGCGCTTCGCCTCGGAATCCTTCCAACTCGAGCCGACGACGTCCCGCTGCTCCGAAAAAGTCGATCTACCCCGGACGTCGGTAAAAGAGCTATTTAAAAGTTTACTGTACTTAATTCTGTAATCCTTTGTAAACTATTTTGCGCCTAATATAGAATTACCCAAAGTAAACGGTCAACGACCGTGGGCCTTGGAGTAGGAGTCGACCCAGGCTCCAAACCAAGTAAAAACGACTGCGTCTCTGTGTTATTGTTTTCTTTCCGCTGTGCACTTGCTCTTAATTTTCCGAAAAATGAATACCGATATTCACTCCCCCCTCTATCGGTTCTATCGATCCTACACCTAGCAGTCCTTCGCTAGGGCTTTGTATCCTGTCATTCCTTCGCCAGGTGCCTAGCAGTCCTTCGCTAGGGCTTTGTTTCCTGGCAGCCCTTCGCCAGGTGCCTAGCAGCCCTTCGCTAGGACTTTGTTTCCTAGCAGCCCTTCGCCAGGTGCCTAGCAGCCCTTCGCTAGGACTTTGTTTCCTGGCAGCCCTTCGCCAGGTGCCTAGCAGCCCTTCGCTAGGGCTTTTCCTGCACACTTGAGTAACATTGTTAGATCACCAATAAACTTAACTTTGAATCCTTTGCCAATACCAAAACAAGGTTCGATATGGTGCTTCCTGCACCAACAATCTCCCCCTTTTTGATTTATGGCAACACAATTCAATGTTAAGTTAAAAACTTATAACAGTTAAGAACAAAAGGTAAACAATGAAGTATAACTGTTTATGAATAGAATTAATGTAGAGTTAAAAAAATCTTTATTTCTCATACTCCCCCTAAAACCCTGAATACTTGTGTTATAAGGCACTTAAAATACTTAACTTTGACCTTTCCTCCCCCTTTGACATATATCAAAAACATATATGGGCGAACAAGGTTCTTAATAGGGAGTTTTGAGTTTTTGTAAAAATTTCTAAGTTTTTTGACAAAGTGTTTTTAAAAAAAAATAAAAGCCTTTGCACCAAAAGCTTTTTACACTTAGACAATTTTCCATTTTGAAGAGCTTTGCAAGCCTAAATTTTGTTTAAAACCAAAAAAAATTACTTAGGCAAAATTTTGAATTCAAATTTCCCAAAAACAATTCGTTTACCAAAAACATTTTTTCACACTTAGAAATATTTGTTTGGAAACACTTTGTGCATTTTGGAAAACAAGATCTTTAAGAAATTTCTAGACAAGTTTTTCACCAAAAAAACTTTACTTGGAAATATTTGGCAAAATTTTTGAACAAGTTTTTTGCTCAAACAAATTTTGTTTATTAAGGAAAAAATTTACTTAGGAGAAGACATGCACTTAACAAAAATTTGAAACACTTAGAAATACTTAGAAACTTTTGAAGCACTTTTTAAAAACGAGATAAAGATTAAAACAATTTCTCTCTTTCCTTTCTCTCCCCCTTAATGTGAAATTCTTCTCCTAAGTTTTAAACCATTTCTAAGATAACCTTTAAAAAAAACGTTTAAGGAAGAATTTAATTTCTACTTTCCCCCTTGGCCATATATCAATAACAAAATATATTTTGAATGATGTTTTAAAAAAAATCAGAGCCTATGAGTTTTGAAAACATAAAAATACTTAGCATAATTCTTGAAAGTATAACAAAAACTTTAAACTACACCAATAAAACTCCACTTAAAAAAATTTTATATTTGTAGGCAAGTCTTTTAGAAACTTCATGCACTTAGAACACTATTGCCTTTACAAGTATTAGTACTTTTCAAAACATTGTACTTTAAAAAATAGAAGTACTTTTGAAGATTATGAAAAAAAATTAATTTTATTTTGAATACTTGACTTGATTTCTTTTCCAGTCTGACACAATCCTAGGAAACCTTGTTAACTACAAGGATATTTTCCTAAGTGTCCTAGAAATTTTTCAATCCAAGTAAATATTATTTCAAAGGTATTTCAAAAATAATTTTATAAGCCACAAAAACATTTTAAAATAATATTATTTTGTAAGACAAATGTTTTCGACACAATTTTGAAAATATAGTGTATGAAAACATATTATTTAGAAATGTTTAATAACTCTTTTAATTTGACCTCCCCCTAAACTTGATACAGTCCTTGGAAGCTTGTTGACCACAAGTATTCTTCCTCTGAGTTCTTAGGGTTCGATTTAAATTATAAGAATTATCTAATAACTTCAAAACAAATAATTACCAAAAAACTATTTCAGAAATTCTTGTTTTGACTCAAACTCCCCCTAAATTTGACACATCCTAGGAGTCCTTGTAGATCATGAAGTGGACCTTCCTCTGTGTCTTTAGGGTTTATTAAAATCAAAAGAATAATTTTGAACAATCTTCTGAGTATGATAACTTTCAAGATAAATTTTTAAAAATATAACTTGAAATGATAGCACAGTTTTTGAAAATCATGATGATAATTTTTCAACGAGATAGTAATATCGAGGGTTTTTGAATAAGTTTTAAAGCATAAGGTTTTTGAAAAATTTGAATTTTTCAAAAAAAAATAAGAAGAACTCCCCCTATATCCGACACAGTCTGTCTTTTATCTATGTTCCTTAAGGGACTTCAGTGTTGACCAGGTTTGACTATATGGACTAGGGTTGACTATTTTGACTAAATCAGAATAAGCCCTAGACTCTATTTATTGTGATATTTGACAAAAAAAAATGTGATAAATGAAAAAGTAGGGTACAGTACAATAAATTAAAAATTAGAGGTAAGTTTGAATAATTTTTGCAAACATTTTTTTTTTATTTAAAAGGATAGTGAATCATGCTTTTAGGTCCTAGATGTCTCACCCGGTTCTACGTGGTCAAACATGTTAACCTTATGGGTTGTGTGAGACAAATATTTAATTTAACAAAAAATGGTTAATTTTGAAATATTAAACCTTAGTTTTAAAAAAATGATTTTTGAGGATTTTGAAATTAATTAGAATTTTAACTTTGAATTTTAAAAGTTAGTTAAATTAAATTTGAATTTGATTGAATTAAATTTAATTTATTAAGATTTAATTGAATTTAATTGATTTAATTAAGATTTAATTTTGATTTAATTAAGATTTGATTTTGATTTAATTAAGATTTGATTTTGATTAATCTGAATTAGTTGGTTGGGTTGGACTCAACTTTTAGGTCCTAAGCATCTCACCCATTTCTAAGTGACAAAACAGGATATCCTTAACTGTTTTGTGAGATGCATATTTTAATAGAAAGATTAATTTTGAAAAGTTAAATTAATTTTTAAACCCAATTTAAATTTATTTTGAAAAGAGATATTTGGATCTAAAATTAACTGACAATTTGTGTTAGATTCGAATTTAACAAAGAGTAAATTGAATTTGAATTTCAAAAATTGGCTTCCAGGTCTTGGCGAGGCACAAGGCCTTCTTTGGCCGTAGCCTTATTGGATCATCAACCCTTTCCTAGACAAAGCCTTTTAGTGAAATTTCATCTTCAAAATTACTTTTTGGTAAATTCTGGTCTAACTAGTTTGGGTCTTGGATCGGTAGCTTCGGCTAGTTCCGCCAAGATGGCTTCCCTAACGTACTATCATCTCACCTCCACCCAATACTATGTTGTTCAAATTTCAATTAATTGATTTAGTCCTTATACTAACCAATCCTAATTCCAAGCAAAAAAGAACAAAAATAAAAAGAAATACATAATTAAAACAAACAATTGTCTAAGTAAGGTCACAATTGGAGTAATACTCCGGATTTTCGAAATCAGCAAGATTATGAATTAAATTTTCCAACTTATTGACCTTATGTTTTAGGGTTTCATTTTCTTGTTTCAATTTTCTAAAGTTTGCTTTAATTAAGTTACATGAATCAATCACATTATTCAAGGTAAATAACGGATTTTCAAATATTGTAAATTTACTTTTGTCGATTGTTTGTCCGACATTCTTGGTAGCTCTTTTATCTGTGCATTCACGTTGGTAATGCCCGAACTCCTGGCACTTGAAGCATTGGATGTGACTTTTGTCCCTTCGTGCTTTTGGAACTGGTTCCTTTGTCGCCATCGGTGGTGTCGTTTGAATCTTACGAGTAGGACACTCACTTTGGTAGTGCCCTCTCTCCCTGCATGTGTAACAAATTACATGATTTTTAAAATCTGATTTTACACTTTTACCTTTTGGTTCCTTATTGGGAATCTCCCCCTTGATTCTTGCCGCCTCGGATCTAGGCTCATCTTCTGATTCTGTGTCTGAGTCGGACTCGGGTACTAGTTGAAGCTCCTTCTTTGGTGGTTCTTTGAGATTTTTCCCTGCAAAAGAATTTACACCTTCCTCGACCATTACAGTATCTGTTTGATTATTTAATTCAAATTTTGAAAAGAATTCAAAATTAGTTACCAACTTTGTCTCAGAAAACTCGTCGTCTGACTCAGGTTTGATTTCAACATCGGGTGTCGAGTCTGACTCGGCTGTCTGTGCTTGGACTGAGACTGCAAGATAACTTTGGTAATCTTCTTCTTCATTTGATTCGTCCGATGATTCGAACATCTCTCCTTCAAAGACCTCAATATCGGAGCTCTTTTCGTGTAGGTTGAGTAGCTTCTCCCGCATCTCTTTAGCACATCCAAATGAACCGACTAGCTTGAGTTGTTCGTTGGTTAGACCGCATTGTATGATCTCTGTTGCCTTAGTATCAGTCTCGATCTTCCTCAGAGTTGGTTCGTCCAATTTGTCCCAAGCGATCGATGTTCCATCTTCCGTGGAGAATCTGAACCCCGTTTGGATTATCAACCATAAATCCATATTAGCCTTCAGGTGGGATTCCATTTGACTTCTCCAGGAGTTGAAATTTTCACCAAAGAAGAGCGGTGGACGAATGCTATTCCATTCTTGATTGGCCATTAAAAATAATCCTTGCACACAAAAGAAAATAACAAAAAAAAATGTACCAAGACTTGATCTTGGATTAGTAGTGCGGGAGAGAAAAGATATAGCCCAACAAAAATATTTCATGAATTTCGAGGTAAAATAATAATAAAAAATTATGACAAAATTTTTGAAAATGTTGATTTTATTACTTCTGATTAATGATGAAAAAGTAAGAAGTCAATGTTTTTAAAAAAAACTTTGCTCGAATTAGGGTAGCATGAATTTCGAGAAAAAAATATTAAAATAATAAAAAAAATTTTATGACAAATTTTCAAAAGTTGATTGTTTTAACAATTCTAACTTATGGTGAAAAAATGAAAATTCAAAATTGAAAAAGGCGAAAAAGATCGAGTGGTGTTGCACCACCTACAGATATTTTTTATTTTAAAATAAAAGGCGAAAAAGATCGAGTGGTGTTGCACCACCTCGATTAAAGAAAAAGAAAAGAAATAAAATAAAAAATTCGTAAATCAGAAAAAACTTTCAAACTGGTGGTTGCACCAAGTTTGAACTACCCCACTCTGATACCACTTGTTGGATCGAGAGAACCGATAGAGGGGGGGGTGAATATCGGAAAGCGTTCGGATTTAAGATAGAGAATTTGCACAGCGGAAGATAAAAAACAAAACACGCAAACACAGTGATTTTTACTTAGTTCGGAGCCTAGGTCGACTCCTACTCCAAGGCCCACGGTCGTTGACCGTTTTCTGCGGGCAATTCTATAAGTTCGCAAATCAGTTTACAGTATTGAGTTACAAATATAGCATAGTAAACTTAACAAATAAAAAGCTCTTCTTTTACCGACGTCCGATGTAGGTTGTCTTTTTGGGAGCAGCGGGACGTCGTCGGCTCGAGTTGGGAGGTTTTCAGAGCGAGGCGCGAGAGCAGAAGAGCGTAGAAGCGTTGAATCGAAGTTGTTGTCGAAAGCCTGGTCGTTGGGTGCTATTTATAGCACCTCGGGGTGCCCTGGACGTCGGGGGCACCCCCCCACGTGTCACGCGATCCGAGCTTCGCTCGGTCAACCTCTATCCCACTCGAATAGGGATGAGGTTTGACACTGGGGGCGCCCTGCTTGACTCCTTCAGCGCTGGCTTCTCGGCTGGATAAGGGTAATTGGCTTCGCTGGCGTACGCGCGGGGCGCCCTGGGCACTGAGGCCGCCCTGGGCGTTCGGGGCGCCTTGGCTGTTGGGGGCGCCCTGGCCAGTGGTCAGCCGAAGCCTTTGTTGCTTCGCTTGTTTTTTGTTGCCCCTGGGGGCGCCTGGGACACTGAGGGCGCCCTGCTCAGCTACTTGCCTCTCTCCTTTGGGCATTCTGAGCTGCAGACACACGTTCCTTCGGTCTTGCATCTAGGGTTAGTCCAAAACAATATAAAGCATTAGAGTATTATGTTTATACAGCCTTAGCTGTCTTGGTTCTGACTTTGGGCCTCCAAAATGGAGCCCTTGGTCGAACCGACGCCTACTGTTCCCTCGACGGGGAACGCGTCCTCACCTACTCCTCTCCGGAGAATTTACTTGATGCCAACCGTTCCTCTGGTTGGACTTTTGCCTAGCGGTCCTTTGCCAGGTCTTGAGTACCAAGCTGCCCTTCGCCTGGTGCTTAGCAGTCCTTCGCTAGGTCTTTGTATCCTGGCATTCCTTCGCCAGGTGCCTAGCAGTCCTTCGCTAGGGCTTTGTTTCCTGGCAGCCCTTCGCCAGGTGCCTAGCAGCCCTTCGCTAGGACTTTGTTTCCTGGCAGCCCTTCGCCAGGTGCCTAGCAGCCCTTCGCTAGGACTTTTTCCTGCACACTTGAGTAACATTGTTAGATCACCAATAAACTTAACTTTGAATCCTTTGCCAATATCAAAATAAGGTTCGATATGGTGCTTCCTGCACCAACACTTTGTTTCCTGGCAGTCCTTCGCCAGGTGCCTAACATCCCTTCGCCATGACTTCTTTCTGCACACTCAAGTAACTTTATTAGATCACAAATAAACTTAACTTTGAATCCTTTGCCAATATCAAAATATGGTTCGATATGGTGCTTCCTGCACCAACAATCTTCCCCTTTTTGATTTATGACAATACAATTCAAAGTTAAGTTAAAAACTTATAACAGTTAAGAACATACGGTAAATAATGAAGTATAACTGTTTATGAACAGAATAAATGTAGAGTTGAAAAAAATTCTTTATTTCTCATACTCCCCCTTAAACCCTGAATACTTGTGTTATAAAACACTTAAAACACATAACTTTGACCTTTCCTCCCCCTTTGACATATATCAAAAACATACATGGCGAACAAGGTTTCTGATAGGGAGTTTTATTAAAGTAAATTCAAGTCATGGATTTAACAATTTCCCAAAAACATAGTTGTCAAGAAAAACTTTAATTAAAACGTGACAACTCTTCTCCTTATATTTTAGGATATTTAAAAAAAACTTCAAAAACATAATTTTCAAGAAAAAACTTAACAGTAGCTTACTTAGCCAACATTTTGAAAACAACTTTCCTTTAAAAAATTTCAACTTTTGCACACATAGAAAAATTTCTTTGGAACATATTTTGTGCATTTAAAACTATTTTTAAAGAAATCTTTAAATGGACAAGTTTTTGCCAAAACAAAGATTTGTTTACTAAGAAAACTTTACTTAGAAATATTTGCCCAAAAATTTTCAAAGGTTTTGCTCAGACAAACTTTGTTTACTAAGGAATATTTTACTTAGAAAAAAAAACATGCACTTAAAAAAAATTTTGAGACACTTAGAAATATTTAGAAATTTTTGAAGCACTTTTTGAAAAAGAGATAAAAAATTAAAAAAAATTCCTTTCTCTCCCCCTTAAAGTGAAATTCTTCTCCTTAGACCATTTCTAAGATAAACTTTCTTTAAAAAGGGGAAAAGTTTAAGGAGGAGTTTGATTTCACTTTTTCTACTCTCCCCCTTGGCCATATATCAATAAAGAACTCTTGAAAAATATATTTTGAAAGACATTTTAAATTTGTGTATCAGAGCTTATGGGTTTTGAAAACATAAATATTTGAGTGAGAGAATAATATCAAAAATTATGATAATTTCTAAGTAACATAATTTTAAAATAATAAAGAATTGATGCTCAAAAAATAGAACTGTAGTCAAGTGTATATTCTTATTGAGTCCATGCATCAAAGAAAATAAGTTTACTTGTTTTGAATATTTTGCAAATGCAAAAAAACAAGTACCTTTGAACCATTGTCTTTAAAACATAAGTACTTTGAAAAATTTTATGAATTTGAGAGGTATAAGTACTTTTAAAAAATCTTATTTTTAAAAGATAATATTTTACTTGACTTGGTTTCTTTTCCAGTTTGACACAATCCTAGGAAACCTTGTTGACTTACAAGGATATTTTCCTAAGTGTCCTGGAAATTCTTCAAACTTAAGTAAATTTTTTTTCCATAAGTATAAAAAAAATGAAAGTATTTAAACAAACTCCCTTATGTTTTCAGACGGATTTAAATAATGCAGTATATGAAAACATATTATTTTGAAATTAGCAAATCCTTCAGTTTGACCTCCCCCTAAACTTGACCCAGTCCTAGGAAGCTTGTTGACCACAAGTACTCTTCCTCTGAGTCTTTAGGGTTGATTCAAACCACAGGAATTATTTAATAATTCAAAACAAATAATTGCAAAAAAATCTTGTCAGAAAATCTTCTTTTGATTTAGACTTCTCCTAAATTTGACACATCCTAGGAGTCCTTATAGATCATGAAGTGGACCTTCCTCTGTGTCTTTAGGGTTTATTAAAATCAAAAGAATAGTTTTAAATAACAGTATGGTAATATAATTTTAGAAAATTCAATTTGAAATGAAGATAATTTTCAAGCATAAGCCCCTTTTTCGAAAAACATTTTGAAATGATAATGATTTTTGTAAAGCATAATTTTTGAAAAATATAGTGTTTATTTAAAGGCATAGTTATTTTAAACTTCTTCTTTTAATTTGAACTCCCCCTAAATCTGACACAGTCCTAGGAGGCTTGTTGACCACAAGTTAATCCTCCTCTTAGTCTTAGGGTTTGTCAAAATTAAAGGAACAATTTTGAACATGCCTTTTGAGTAAGATAATTTTCAAGGAGATAGATTTTTGAAAACACAATTTGGAATGATAGCTCAGTTTTCGAAAAATATTTTGAAATGATAATAATTTTTTAAAGATATTTTGAAAGAAAATTAAAAAGAATAAACCACTCCCCCTATACCGTTTAACTCAATCTAATGTCCTAGGGGATGTTGGTGCAGAAAGCACCCAAGTCAAACCTGTGTTTTGATAAATGGCAAAGGGTTCAATAGTTTAGTCTTATTTGTTATCTAACATGCTGCTTGAGTGTGCAGATTGAAGTCCTAGCAAGGGAATGCTAGGCACCTAGCAAAGGATTGCTAGGCACTAAAACCCTAAGTCCTGGCGAAGGATAGCTGGGCACCTGGCGAAGGGCTGCCAGGATCCAAAGACCTAGCGAAGGATTGCCAGGATCCAAAGCCCTAGCGAAGGACTTCTAGGCACCTAGCGAAGGACTGCCAGGATCCAAAGACCTAGTGAAGGACTGCTAGGCACTAGGCGAAGGACAGCTTGGTACTGAAGACCTGGCGAAGGACAGCTAGGCACCTGGCGAAGGACTGCTGGGCAAAAGTCCAACCGGAGGAGCCGGTTGGCAACAGGTAAATTCTCCTGAGAGGAGTAGGTGAGGATGCGTTCCCCGTCAAGGGAACAATAGGCGTCGGTTCGACCTAGGGTTCCATTTTGGAGACCCAAAGTCAGAACCAAGACAGCTAAGGCTGTATAAAACTAACATATTATTGCTTTATATTGTTTTGGACAAACCCTGGATGCAGGACCTAAGGAACGAGTGTCTGCAGCTCAGAGAGCCTCAAAGGAGTGAGGAAGCAGCTGAGTAGGGCGCTTGGATTTTCCCGGGCGCCCCCAAGGTGAATACAAAATAGATGAAGCAAAAGAAGTGCTTCGACAGCTCATGGGCGGGGCGCCCCCATGCTCCCGAGTGCCCCCAGTGTCCAGGGTGCCCCGCACTCAAGCCAACGAAGAGGATAAGACGTATCCAGCCGAGAAGCCCGTTGAAGGAGTCAACCAGGGCGCCCCCAGCGTCCCGGGCGCCCCCAGTGTCCAACCTCAGCCCTATTCGAGTGGGATAGAGGCTGACCGAGACAAGCTCGGATCGGGTGACACGTGGGGGGGGGGGGCGCCCTCGACGTCCAGGGCGCCCCGAAGTGCTATAAATAGCACCTAACGCCAAGGCTTCTGAACAATCAACTCTTCCAACGCTCCTACGCTCTTCTGCTCCGCGCTTTGCTTCGGAAACCTCCCAACTCGAGATACAAGCGCTGACGATGTCCCTCCGCTCCGAAAATACAATCTATACCGGACGTCGGTAACGAAGAGCTATTTCTAAGTTTACTGTACTACTTTTGTAATATCTCTCTGTAAACTATTTTGCGCACATATAGAATTGCCCGCAGTAAACGGTCAACGACCGTGGGCCTTGGAGTAGGAGCCGACCGCGACTTCGAACCAAGTAAAAGATCTTGTGTTCGCGTTTTGTGTTTATTTCTTCCGCTGCGTAATTTCTCTAACTCTAATCTGAACGATTTACGATATTCACCCCCCCTCTATCGTTTCTCTCGATCCAACAAGTGGTATCAGAGCGGGGAAGCTCAAATTTGGTGCAACCACCAGTTTGAGAATTTTTTGAATTTTTTTAAATTACTTTTCTTTTACTTTTTCGAAGTTTTCTCGTAAATCGAGGTTGGTGCAACACCTCTCGATAATTATTTCTCTTTATCCCGCACTACTAATCCAAGACCAAGTCTTGAGATATTTTCTTTCCTTTAGTTTGCTTTTCAGATAAAATGTCAATGCAAGAAGGCTTTAGCACTGCAAGACCACCTCTCTTCAGTGGGGAGGACTTCCCCTACTGGAAGAGCAGAATGGAGGTCCACCTGTAAACTCAGGTGGACATGTGGATAATCATCAAGTCCGAACTGGAGATTCCAAAGAACGCTGAGGGAGTACCTCAAGCCTACACAGAGTGGGACACCGCTCTGAAATGGAAGATTGAGGCTGATGCAAAGGCGACCCAGACCCTCCAATGCCGCTTAACAAAAGAGGAGCTGAACCGGGTGGGTCCATTCAACAGTGCCAAGGAGCTGTGGGGGAAACTGATCAAGCTGCACGAAGGAACTTCAGACACTCGAATCAGCAAAAGAGATCTCCTTCTGAACAAGCTGTACACGATCAAGATGAACGACAATGAAACATCAGCTCAACCCCACGCCCGAATTCAGGAACTAATGAACGGACTACACACCATCGGTCACAAGGTAGAAAACCGTGACCTAATAAGGTATGCTTTAAATGCTTTCCCGAGAAACACCTTGTGGGCATCTATGGTAGATGCATACAAGGTTTCAAGGGATTTGTCAAAAATTAAATTAGACGAACTATTTTTTCAACTCGAATTACATGAACAGACTAACTGCAATCTGGCCGAGAAAGGTATTGCCTTTGTTGCGGGTAAAACGGGAAGGACAACCAAGAAGAAGCCTCAACCTGCACCCGAGTCTGATTCAGACTCAGACTCAAAAGTCGAAGAAGGAGATCGACCTAAGCTGGTCCGACTGGCCTGGAACTACTACAAGGAATTGAAGAACCAAACCAACAGAAGAAAAGCCAGCCGAAGAAAGGATGAACCAGCTGAACCCTCAAATGAAAAGAACAAGCCCAACGTGACCTGTTACGAGTGCAAGAAGAAGGGCCACTACAAGACCGAATGCTCCAACCTAAAGGAAACAAAGAAGACGAGGAAGAAGAAGGCACTCCAAGCAATATGGGATGAGTCCTCCTCCTCCTCCTCCTCCGAAGAGGTCCCACAGTCGAACCTGCTCGCGCTAACCGCCTCAGAAGAAATCGAGACCGAGTCAGAATCGGAACAGGACGATGGTAGACTGACATTTTCAGAAGACGGCGAAAACAAGGTAAGTGGTTTTTCTAGAAGTCAGTTAAATGAGTTAATTTTTATCTTTCTCGAGATTTGGCGAAAGCTAAACTCCGAGTCGAATCCCTCCGACAGGAAGTAAAACTCCTAAAAGTAGGAGCTGACTCTAGATCCTTAACTGAGAAGGTTCGAGAAGGAATCTCTACTCAAGTTGAAAAACTTGAGAAAGAGAATTCCTCCCTGAAAACTCAGGTTAAGGACCTTAGATTAGCTTTAGAACGATTCACTTTGGTTCCAAGGGTCTTGACATGATTCTTGGAAAACAGAAGTCGGTTCTAAATCGATCCGGACTAGGCTATAGAACTAAATCTAGACAAAGATCCTACTATGCTGTACTGAACCAGTGCAGACCTAAAGTTCAGGCATGGGTACCCAAACTGTACCTGAACAAACAAACTGGATCAAATTAGTATTGGATCCCTAAGGACAAAATTCACATCTTGCCGAACCATTATCGTGGCTTTAGTCCAGGGGGAGCCAAATTAAAAATAATATTTATTGTTAGATAAAATTCAATCTTTGTTTGCAAATTGCATGATTGCTTGTTTATTTAATTTATGCAATTTACCATGTTTAGATTAAGGAATGGTTAGTTTAAGGACTGAACCAACTTAACTGAAATTTAAACAACATAGTATTGGGTGGCGGTGAGATGATAGTACGTTAGGGAAGCCAATTCTAATAAGGTCAAGTATACTCTACTTGGTCTCTTTAGACTGGTGAAACTAGCCGAAGCTACCGATCCAAGACTCAAACTAGTTAGACCAGAATTTCTCAAAGAATAATTTTGAAAATGAAATTTCATTGAAAGGCTTTGTCAAGGAAAGGGTTGATGATCCAATAAGGCTACGGGCAAAGAAGGCCTAGTGCCTCGCCAAGACCTGGAAGCCAATCCTTGAAATTCAAATTCAAATTAGTCTCTGTCAAATTCGAATCTAACACAAATCATCAGTTAATTGTAGATTCAAACATTTTTTTATAATAAACTCAAAAGCAACCGTTTTCAAAATTAATTTAAGTTTTTCAAAATAAATCATAATTTTTTCAAAATAATTCTATTTACCAAAACCTGTCTCACAAGACCTGTAAGGCTAACGTGATTGATAACCCTATATTGGGTGAGACAGTAAAGTCAATTGAAACTCCTTTAATACCTATATTGTGGTTTAAATACAATCCTATAGTTCAGAACGTAGTCAAACCATAGTCAAAGTAGTCAAACCATGGTCAAAGCAGTCAAACCATAGTCAAAGCTATCAAACCATAGTCAAAGCAGTCAAATAATTTCAAACCATGGTCAAACCAATTAAACCATGGTCAAATGATCACAATACATCAAAGTTGTCACTTCTTACTCAATCCGGGCGCCCGTGACTCCTCGGGCGCCCCCCATGTCTTTTACTTTTCTCAAGGCAAAAACCTGCCTTTTGACCCTTGACCGGGGCGCCCGGAAACTTGCGGGCGCCCCCAGTACAAGTCAAAGCAGCAAAGCTGCCAAGACCAAGCCTGACCTGGGCGCCCGGGCCATTGCGGGTGCCTCGAACAGAATTAGGACCCTGCCAATGGCAGAAGGCCCTGACTAGGGCGCCCAGGAGCTCCCGGGCGCCCTGGCTAAAGCCCTATAAAAGGGCACCCGAACTCCTCTTCTTGCCACACCAAAAACCATCCTCCTTTCTAACTTCTTTCATTCCAAGGCGACAGAGTGACCTTCTTGCTCACCCAACTTCGATAATGCCTCCACGAGCGGCCCCTCGGTATAATTATTTAATTACCATTTTATTATGCATTTACTTTTTCCTTAAATTCTTTCTTCTAAATGCATGCTTCTCAACTTAGAAAACGCCGAGCAAACCAAGCGAACCCCAGTACCGAACCGAGTCCCGATCCTAGGTTTCCAACTCTAGAATTGTGTAATAAGTTTGCTCGAACTACATATAAGCCCATAAAAACTAGTTATCACAATAGACAATTCTTCACCCAATCTTGTCCTCTAGCTATGAATGTTATAAACTTTTATCAATTAGACAATCTAGTATTCTGCACTCACCCAATTAACACATCTTTATGTGCATAATTCTATAATAACATAGTTAGACAGAACGATCTCATGTTTGCCACTTCTGTTCAAGGGATGCCCTTGTCAATCACTCCTTCTTTGCTAAATTGATTTCTTGGACTACGACCTTCCAGTCCACCTTTTGTTGCTATCCTCCTAGGGAGCCTCCCTTTGATGCTCCCTACTCTAACATTACCCTAGATATCCTGCACTCCTATTTCTATACGCATGTTAGAAACCCCCTGGCCAAACGATTTCAATCTGTTGACCTTCAAGTCCAGGATTATGCTCTTTATAGAGTTTTAGTCCATTGCATCTTACCATTATCCACTAGGGATGTCGCGACCATGCGACCATTTCATACCTTCCTTCTGTATGCATTGATCCACCATCTTGACATTGACATTGGACTACACATATTCCATATGATCTTGTATGCGTCCAGTGTTACTACTCAGGGGCGGGTACGCACCCCCTATTGTCACGTCATCACTTCCATTCTTCATTTTCACGGCCGTAACATCACCGAGGGTGAAATGGCTGAGTTGACGGACTTCGATGAGATAGGGTATTGGAATTTCTCCCTAGCTGGTATAGAGGTCTCGGTTACTGGGGTTTTGTCGTGGAGACTATAGGATCGAGAGATGCGAGAGAGGGGGGGGGTGAATGTCGCAAATCGTTCGGATTTAAAAAGAGCGGGTGCGCAGCGGAAATAAAAGAAAAACAGAACAATGCAAACACAGTCGGTTTACTTGGTTCGGAGCCTGGGTCGACTCCTACTCCAAGGCCCACGGTCGTTGACCGTTTTCTGCGGGTAATTCTATAAGTTCGTAAAAGTTTACAAGACAGATTATAACAAGAACAGTTTAGTAAACTTTAAATACAGCTCTTCGTTACCGACGTCCGGTGTAGATCGAAGTTTCGGAGCAGCGGGACGTCGTCAGCTCGAGTTGGAAGATTTCTGGAGCGTGTCGCGGAAGCAGAAGAGCGCAGAAGTGTCGCAGCAATTGATGATTTGGAGAAGGAGGTCGAGGGCCCTTTATATAGGGCCCGGGGGCGCCCTGGTCGACGGGGGCGCCCCCCACGTGGCTTCCGATCCGGTGATCACTCCGGTCAAGGCTGATGTCTTCATCTTCGGGATCAGCTTTGACCGGGGCGCCCCGAGCGCGCGGGGCGCCCGGGTTGACCGGTCAAAGCCTCATCCTTTGGCTTCGCGAGGGCAGCTGATAGTCGGCGTGGCACTGGGGGCGCCCGCGACACGCGGGGCGCCCGGAATGCGCGGGGCGCCCGGAACAACCGGGGCGCCGCGAAATGCTGCTGTCGGAGCTTTTTCTTGGTCTGCTGACTTGGGTTGACTCTGGGGGCGCCCGTAACCTTCGGGGCGCCCTGCCCAGCTACTGCCTCACTTCTTTGAGGCTCTCTGAGCTACAGATACACAGTCCTTCGGTCCTGCATCCAGGGTTAGTCCAAAACAGCAAATATTATGTTAGTTTATACAGCCTTAGCTGTCTTGGTTCTGACTTTGGTCTCCAAAATGGAGCCCTAGGTCGAACCGACGCCTAATGTTCCCTCAAGGGGAACGCGTCCTCACCTACTCCTCTCGGGAGAATTTACCTGGTGCCAACCGGCTCCTCCAGTTGGACTTTTGCCCGGCAGTCCTTCGCCAGGTCTTGAGTTGCCAAGCTGCCCTTCGCTTGGTGCCTAGCAGCCCTTCGCTAGTGCTTTTCTTCTGGCAGCCCTTCGCCAGTGCCTAGCATTCCTTCGCTGGGGTTTGTCCATTCTGGCAGTCCTTCGCCAGAGCCTAGCAGTCCTTTGCTAGGGCTTTTCTTCTGTCTGGCAGTCCTTCGCCAGTGCCTAGCATTCCTTCGCTAGGGCTTTTCCTGTACACTCAAGAGACTTTGTTAGACAACAACTAACCCTTAACTTTTGAACCCTTTTGCCAATATCAAAACACAGGTTTGACTTGGGTGCAATTTGCACCAACAATCTCCCCCTTTTTGATATATGACAACCTAGTTCAAAAAGTTAAGGAAAAAATGCTGAAATTGAAATCCTAAGTTAGATTCCCTCCCCCTGGAAGAAATCTCCCCCTAGATTTTTCAAAAGTAGGTGGTTTGAGTTAAGTACTTAGAAGATTTCATGTTTTGATAATAAGTTGGGAAATCTGCTAAGTTTTTTGAAATGACGTTCTAAGTTTGGAAGACTTTAGAAAACTTTAGACACATTCTCAGTTTTAGAAACATTTCAGACTTTGGAAAATTTTCAGTTTTGGAAAAAATTTTAGACTTAGAAAATTTTCAGACTTAAAAAAAATTTCAAAGAATAATTTGAGTAAAACTTAACAACACTTCAGAGTTAGAAATTTTTAAGCAAAAAAAATTAAGCTTTAAACTTAGAAATAATTCAGAGTTAGAAATTTTTTCAGGATAAATTTGAGCTTTGAATTTCTAACTTTGATGTTAAACTTTTTGAATAAAGGAAAACATTAAAAAAACCTTTTTTTGAATCAAGGAAAACATTTGAAAAAAAACTTTTTGAATAAAGGAAAACATTTGAAAAAAACTTTTTTTTTTGAATAAAGGAAAACATTTGAAAAAAACTTTTTGGGTTCCCTCTTTCCTTTCCACCTCTCCCCCTTTGACATATATCAAAAAAAACGTAGAACAATATTTGCAATAATTAAATAAAGCATTTGCTGTACTGAATACCATAGGACCTAAGTCTGGTTTCATCTTTAGGGACCTGTCTAACCCAATTAGCTACTTACTAACTGTTATAAACAGTAGCTTTTGCTAGGGTTAGTCAAGTTAAGTGAGCTGTTCAAGTTAGATTTGTCTAAACTTGATACTTAACTTGATTGCTGTTCATTTAGTGCCCCAATTGCTGCCGATGCACTGACTTAAAGCATCTTGAATTGAGGCAAAGACCTAAGCATCTCAACCCTTTCTAGGTTATCACTCAAAGTACCCTAAGGTGCTTGTGAGATGCTGGCTTCTAGATCTATAGGTGCATGCAATTCTAGGGTTAGAGCCTAGTCTAAGTCCATTTCGAAGAAAATCCTAGTTTTGAAGGGGGTAATTTTGAAATAAAACTAAGTCAAAAAAAGAAAAATTTTAAAACCAAAGTAAAACTTTTTATGATTAAGTTAGAAAAACCCCTTTTTTTTTTTTTAATAAACACCATTTTAATATCAATTTGAAACATTTAAAAAAACCAAATGATTCTATTCTACTAAGCATAAGCCTAACTGCCTTCTTAGTGAGGAAAACATAACAGTCATATAGGTCAAGCACAGATCAACACAAGTCAAACACCAGTCAACCCTTCTAGGTAGGGTAACTACTAGTACAATGCATCAAGATCTAAGACGAAGGGCCAGGATGATCAAATGGGCCCGGCTGCCATGCATCAAATCGTGCCATGATCTCATGATACTGTGCATTCCAGGCATCTCTGTCGGCTGTGAGGGTACTCATAATGTTGTTGTAGTAACCTATGTTTGTCTCTCGGTCTTCAATATGGTTCGCTTCCACTTCCTCTCTGAGGCTCTGGACGTTCGTCTCGAGTTGTGTAACTCTCTCGTACAAGGTCGGTGGAGCGGGCTCATTGATATGTGCTCGTGCTTCGGCTGCTACATCTCCAACGTCAACATCTATCTCTTCATCAGGGTCGATCGGAGCTCCGGCCTGCTATCGTTTCCAACTCAGAATCCCGGTGGCCGATACCTCTAGTCCCGCTAAGGAGAAGTTCCTAAATCCTATTTCGTCGAAGTCGGTCATAGCGGTAATCTCTCCTATAGTAATGTCACGACCGTGGTGATGAAGGAGGGAGGTGATGATGTGACAGTATGGAGTACGAACACGTCCCTGGGTCGTGACTCTGGATGCATGCAACATAGTCTGAAATATGTGGAGTCCTATGTCAATGTCGAGGTGATGGAGTAGGGCATATAGAAGGAAGGCATGGAAGGGTCGGATGATTCCGAGATCTCTAGTGGACAGTGGTGAGATACAACGGACCAGGACTCTTTATAGGGCATAGTCCTGTGGCCGAAGGTTAACAGCATGGAATTGTCTGTTTGCGGGAAGTATATTTTCATCGTAAAAGTAGGAATGGATGATGTCTAATGTTATGTGAGCGTAAGGGGCATCAAACGGAGGATTTCTAGGTGGGTAGCAACAAAAGGTGGACTGAGAGGGTCGTAGTCCAAGGAATCGATTTATCAGAGTAGGGGTGATAGCTAATGGTATTCCCTGAACAGTAGTTGAAAACATAAGATTTTCTTGTTGAACTATATTATTGTAAAATTCTGCACATAATGATTCATTGGTGGCATGAGTGCAGAAGACAAGGTTATCTAATTGATAGAAGTTAATAATATTCAAGGCTACGGGGCATGATTGGGTAAAGAAGAGTCTATTAAGATAGCTCATCTTAATAGGTTTATAAGTGGTTCGAGCAAATTTGTTACACAACTCTAGGGTAGGGAACCTAGGGTCGGGACTTGGTTCGGCACTGGATTCGGGTTGGTTTGTTCGACGTCTTCTAAATTAAGAGAAAGTGTATGAAGAAGGAAATTTAATTAAAAAAACCTTTAAAAAAAATCATACCGGGGAGCCATGGTTGAGAATGAGGGCTTGTAAGACTCCTTGGATGGAAAGAAGTGAGGAATGAAATTGGTTTTTAGTGTGGAAAGAATGAGGATTTCGGGTGCATTTATAGGCAAAATAAGAAGGGGGGCGGGGCGCCCGCTGCATTCCGGGCGCCCATGACAGTGCTTTCCCGACGTCTGTCGGGTTTCGCTGATTGGGGGCGCCCACTACGTTTTGGGCGCCCCTGTCAGCTGCTTTACGCAGCTTTTGACTGCTGAGCATTGATCGGGGCGCCCACGTGGGTCGGGGCGCCCTGGTCAAGGGGTAGCGCGGCTTTTACCTTGGGAGTTGAAAAAGGCTTGTTGGGGGCACCCGCATGGTTCGGGGCGCCCCGGTTTGAGCAGATAGGGACAAGTTTTATGTCTTGTCCTTGTTTAGCCAGTTTGACCATGGTTTGAGTTTGTTTTGACTATGTTGACTAAGATTTGACTCGTTGACCTGGGTTTGACCATGGTTTGAATTGGTGAATTCACTCAGAGTTAGAGAAAATTGAGTTTTACTCCTACTGTCTCACCTAAATCTAGGGTTTTCAATCACGTTAACCTTAAGGTTTTTGTGAGACAGTTTTGAGGGTAGAAATTTGTTTTGAAAAGGAATTTCAATTTATTAGAAATTTTGAAAAATAGATTAAGTGGTTTTCGAAAAAGAGATAGGTTTGAAAACAGATAAGAATCTATAATTATTTGAACTTTGAGTTAGATTCGAATTTGACAAAAGATAATTTGAATTTGAATTTCAGAAATTGGCTTCCAGGTCTTGGCGAGGCACTAGGCCTTCTTTGGCCGTAGCCTTATGGGATCATCCACCCTTTCCTTGACAAAGCCTTTTAATGAAATTTCATTTTCAAATTAAATTAAGTCATTTTCTGGTCTAACTAGCTTGGGTCTTGGATCGGTAGCTTCGGCTGGTTTCACCAGTCTAAAGAGACCAAGTAGACTTGATCTTATTAGAGTTGGTTTCCCCAACGTACTATCATCTCACCTCCTCCCAATACTATGTTTTCAAGTTTCAAGTAATTTAGTCCTTAAATCTAAGTATTCCTTAAATCTAAGCATGGCAATTTGCAAAAATTAAATAAACAAACAATCAATCAATTAAAAAAAATTATCTAATTATAAAAATTATTTTGATTTTGGCTCCCCCTGGACTAAAGCCTCTGTATGGGTTAGGCAAGATGTGAATCTTGTCCTTGGGGATCCAAAATTGATTTGAACCAGTTGGTTTAGTCAGACACAGTTTTGGCACCCATGCCTGAACCTTGGGTCTTGACTGGTTCAGTACAGCAAAATAAGATCTTTGCCGAGATTTGGTTCTATAGCCAAGTCCGGATCGGTTTAGAACAGACTTCTGTTTTCCCAGAATCATATCAAGATTCTTGGAACCAGAAGTGAATCGTTCTAAAGCTGTTCTTAAGTCCTTAACTTGAGTTTTCAGGGAGGAATTCTCTGATTCAAGTTTTTCAACTTGATCAGGGGTTCCTTCCTGAAGTTTCTCAGTTAAGGATTTAGAATCAGCTCCCTCTTTCAGGAGTTTTACTTCCTGTCGGAGGGACTCGATTCGGAGTTTGGCTTTCGCCAAATCTCGGGATAGATAGGAAATAAGCGAATTCAATTGCAATTTTGAAAAACCCGTTACCCTTATTTCGCCGTCGTCGGAGAATGTCAGCTTGCCGTCGTCCCGGTCCGAGTCTGAGTCAGTCTCGATTTGATCCGAAGCGGTCAGGGCTAGAAGATTGGACTGGGGTGCTTCTTCTTCTTGTTCTGAGGAAGACTCGACCCAGGTTGCTTGGAGTGCCTTCTTCTTTCTGGTCTTTTTGGACTCCTTTAGACTTGGACATTCAGTCTTGTAGTGGCCCTTCTTCTTGCATTTGTAGCAGGTTATGTTGGGCTTGTGTTTGTCAGTTGCTAGTTCAGCTAGTTCATCCTTTCTTTGGTTTGTTCTCCGTGTGTTGGCTTGGTACTTCAACTTTTTGTAGTAGCTTCGAGCTAGCCTGACCAGTTCAGATTGATCTCCTTCTTGATCTTCTGTTTCTGAATCTGAGGTAGATTCAGGTTCAACTTGAGTTTTCTTCTTAGTCATTCTTCCTGTTTTCCCTGCAAAGAAAGCTATACTTTTCTCGGCCAAATTGCAGTTAGTCTGTTCATGCAGCTCAAGTTCAGAAAATAACTCATCTAACTTAATTTTTGAAAGATCCCTAGAGACCTTGTATGCATCTACCATAGATGCCCACAAGGTGGTCCTAGGGAATGCGTTTAGGGCATACCTTATAAGATCACGGTTTTGAACCTGGTGACCTATTGCGTGAAGTCCATTCATCAGTTCCTGGATTCTGGCGTGGAGCTGGGCTGCTGTCTCGTTATCTGCCATTTTGATAGTGAAGAGCTTGTTCAGTAGCAGGTCTCGTTTGCTGATCCTCGTATCTGAAGTTCCTTCGTGGAGCTCGATCAGTTTAGCCCATAGCTCCTTGGCACTGTTGAATGGGCCTACGCGGTTCAGCTCCTCTTTTGTCAGTCCGCATTGGAGGGTCTGAGTTGCTTTGGCGTCAGCTTCAATCTTGCGTTTGAGGGCAGTGTCCCACTCTGAGTAGTTTTGCGGTACTCCTTCAGCATTTGTGGGAATCATCAGTCCAGACTGGATGATTATCCACATATCCACCTGAGTTTTCAGGTGGACCTCCATTCGACTTTTCCAGTAAGGAAAGTCTTCTCCACTGAAAAGTGGAGGTCTGGCGGTGCTAAAGCCTTCTTGGATGGCCATTCGTTCTGAAATTGCAAACAAAAGAAACAAAAATATTCCAAGACTTGGTCTTGGATTAGTAGTGCGGGAAGAGTAAATAAATACAAATTTCAAGGGGTGTTGCACCAACCTTGAAAGTAAAACTCGAACGAAAAATATTTTTAAAATAAAATTGAGAGAGAAAACGAAAGAAATCCGAAAAAAAATTTTCAAACTGGTGGTTGCACCAAGTTTGAATTCCCCGCTCTGATACCACTTGTAGGATTGAGAGATGCGAGAGAGGGGGGGGGGTGAATGTCGCAAATCGTTCGGATTTAAAAAGAGCAGGTGCGCAGCGGAAATAAAAGAAAAACAGAACAATGCAAACACAGTCGGTTTACTTGGTTCGGAGCCTGGGTCGACTCCTACTCCAAGGCCCACGGTCGTTGACCGTTTTCTGCGGGTAATTCTATAAGTTCGTAAAAGTTTACAAGACAGATTATAACAAGAACAGTTTAGTAAACTTTAAATACAGCTCTTCGTTACCGACGTCCGGTGTAGATCGAAGTTTCGGAGCAGCGGGACGTCGTCAGCTCGAGTTGGAAGATTTCTGGAGCGTGTCGCGGAAGCAGAAGAGCGCAGAAGTGTCGCAGCAATTGATGATTTGGAGAAGGAGGTCGAGGGCCCTTTATATAGGGCCCGGGGGCGCCCTGGTCGACGGGGGCGCCCCCCACGTGGCTTCCGATCCGGTGATCGCTCCGGTCAAGGCTGATCTCTTCATCTTCGGGATCAGCTTTGACCGGGGCGCCCCGAGCGCGCGGGGCGCCCGGGTTGACCGGTCAAAGCCTCATCCTTTGGCTTCGCGAGGGCAGCTGTGAGTCGGCGTGGCACTGGGGGTGCCCGCGACACGCGGGGCGCCCGGAATGCGCGGGGCGCCCGGAACAACCGGGGCGCCGCGAAATGCTGCTGTCGGAGCTTTTTCTTGGTCTGCTGACTTGGGTTGACTCTGGGGGCGCCCGTAACCTTCGGGGCACCCTGCCCAGCTACTGCCTCACTCCTTTGAGGCTCTCTGAGCTACAGATACACAGTCCTTCGGTCCTGCATCCAGGGTTAGTCCAAAACAGCAAATATTATGTTAGTTTATACAGCCTTAGCTGTCTTGGTTCTGACTTTGGTCTCCAAAATGGAGCCCTAGGTCGAACCGACGCCTAATGTTCCCTCAAGGGGAACGCGTCCTCACCTACTCCTCTCGGGAGAATTTACCTGGTGCCAACCGGCTCCTCCAGTTGGACTTTTGCCCGGCAGTCCTTCGCCAGGTCTTGAGTTGCCAAGCTGCCCTTCGCTTGGTGCCTAGCAGCCCTTCGCTAGTGCTTTTCTTCTGGCAGCCCTTCGCCAGTGCCTAGCATTCCTTCGCTGGGGTTTGTCCATTCTGGCAGTCCTTCGCCAGAGCCTAGCAGTCCTTTGCTAGGGCTTTTCTTCTGTCTGGCAGTCCTTCGCCAGTGCCTAGCATTCCTTCGCTAGGGCTTTTCCTGTACACTCAAGAGACTTTGTTAGACAACAACTAACCCTTAACTTTTGAACCCTTTTGCCAATATCAAAACACAGGTTTGACTTGGGTGCAATTTGCACCAACAGAGACGTCAGCGAGCCGGACCACCGATCGACTCCGACGATGATGTTGAAGTCGATGTCGGAGATCTGGCAGCCGAGGTTCGTGAGCACATAGACGAGCCCCCACCACCGACACTCTACGAGAGAGTGACACGGCTCGAGACACAGATCCAGAGCCTCCGCGAGGAAGTGGAGGCAAATTATGCCGAAGGAATGGAGGCAAATCAGGGCTATTACACTGAGTATATGAGTGTCCGCAGAGCCGATAGAGAGACTAGCGACGCACGATATGACTAGATGATGGCGTTGTTTCGATCCTGGCACACGGGCTCATCTGATCGTCCTGGGCCCTCCTCCTAGACTCGAGTGACATTGTACTAGTGACTATTTGACTGCCCCTACTCAGTAGGGTTGACTCATGTTTGACCTGTATGACTGTGCTGGTTCTCTCTTTTACCAGCTAACTTATTAAGTTAGACTACTTGCTTTTCATGATCATCTCAGTTAGGATTATGCTTGGTAGAATAGGCTTACTCTATTTTTTGGTTTTCTTACTGCTTTATTTGATTTGAAAAATCAATTTTTAAAACTGCTTTATTTGCTTTTAAAATCAGCTTTTACTTAGTTTTGAAAAGTTTTTAAATTTTTTTTTCGACTTAGTTTGATTTTAAAAACTACCCCCTTCAAAACTAGGGCTTTTTCGCAAATGGACATAGCCTAGGCCCTAACCCTAGAACTGTATGCACTTATAGATTTAGAAGCCAGCATCTCACAAGCACCTTAGGGTACTTTTGATTGATAACCTAGAATGGGTTGAGATGCTTAGGTCTTTGCCTTAATTCAAGATGTAGATCAGTGCATCTGCAGTAATTGGGGTACTAAATACAACTTACACAGTAATCAAGTCAAGTGTCAAGTTTAGAAACTCTAACTTGAACAGAACACTTAACTTGACTAACCCTAGCAAAAACTATTGTTTATAACAGTTAGTAAGTAGCTAATTGGGTTAGACAGGACCCTAAAAGAGAAAATTGAAATTGATTTGTTTATTTCATATCCTGTATTGGTTCAGTACAGTAAATTATGCAGTTTATTTTTTCTGCTATTATTCAACCTTTTTTTTGCTACATTTCTTTATTTTTGATATATGGCAAAGGGGGAGAGATAGGAAAGGAGAGAAGCTCTAAATTTTTTTTCAAAAATTCAAAACCTTATCCTTTATTCAAAAAGTACTTAATCTATCTATTTTTCAAAAGTACTTAATTTTCAAAAAGTACTAAGCTTTTATTCAAAGTTTTTAAATTAAACTTAAGCTGCTTTTCAAAATATTTTTAACTTAAGTTTTCAAAAATCTCTTAAGTACTTAAAACTTAAGTTTTCAAAAATCTCTTAAGTACTTAAAACTTAAGTTTCCAAAATCTCTTAAGTACTCAAAACTTAAGTCTTCAAAAATCTTTTAAGTACTTAAAACTTAAGTTTTCAAAAACTTAAGTTTTCAAAAACTTCTTAGTACTTAAACTTAAGCTTTCAAAATTTTCCTAAGCATTTAACTTAAGTTTTCAAAATTTCCCATAAGTATAAATTTTCCAAAGTGCACAACCAAAATTATTTTGGAAAATATGTCTTTAAAGTTTCTGTTGAAAATTATTCTAAGTAAAATTAAATCCATCTTTAGACTTAGAATTTATTTTTCAAAACCCCACGAACTTTTGAAAAATCTAGGGGCAGATTCCTTCCAGGGGGAGGAAAGAAAATTTCATTTTATATGTTCTGATTAACTTAACTTTTTGAACCAGGGTTGCCATAAATCAAAAAGGGGGAGATTGTTGGTGCAGAAAGCACCCAAGTCGAACCTGTGTTTTGATAAATGGCAAAGGGTTCAAAAGTTAAGTCTTATTTGTTATCTAACATAATGCTTGAGTGTGCAGATTGAAGTCCTAGCAAGGGAATGCTAGGCACCTAGCAAAGGATTGCTAGGCACTGAAACCCTAAGTCCTGGCGAAGGACAGCTGGGCACCTGGCGAAGGGCTACCAGGATCCAAAGCCCTAGCGAAGGACTGCTAGGCACCTGGCGAAGGACTGCCAGGACCCAAAGACCTAGCGAAGGACTGCTAGGCACCAGACGAAGGACAGCTTGGTACTGAAGACCTGGCGAAGGACAGCTAGGCACCTGGCGAAGGACTACTGGGCAAAAGTCCAACCGGAGGAGCTGGTTGGCAATAGGTAAATTCTCCTGAGAGGAGTAGGTGAGGACGCGTTCCCCGTCGAGGGAACAGTAGGCGTCGGTTCGACCTAGGGTTCCATTTTGGAGACCCAAAGTCAGAACCAAGACAGCTAAGGCTGTATAAAACTAACATATTATTGCTTTATGTTGTTTTGGACTAACCCTGGATGCAGGACTGAAGGAACGAGTGTCTGCAGCTCAGAGAGCCTCAAAGGAGTGAGGCAGCAGTTGAGTAGGGCGCCCGGAGTGTCCCGGGCGCCCCCAAGGTGAATACAAAACAGATGAAGCAAAAGAAGTGCTTCGGCAGCTCATGGGCGGGGCGCCCCCGTGCTCCTGGGCGCCCCCAGTGTCCAAGGCGCCCCGCACTCAAGCCAATGAAGAGGATAAGACGTATCCAGCCGAGAAGCCCGTTGAAGGAGTCAACCAGGGCGCCCCCAGCGTCCCGGGCGCCCCCAGTGTCAAACCTCAACCCTATTCGAGTGGGATAGAGGCTGACTGAGACAAGCTCAGATCGGGTGACACGTGGGGGGCGCCCCCGACGTCCAGGGCGCCCCGAAGTGCTATAAATAGCACCCAACGCCAAGGCTTCTGAACAATCAACTCTTCCAACGCTCCTACGCTCTTCTGCTCCCGCGCTCTGCTCCGGAAACCTCCCAACTCGAGATACAAGCGCCGATGACGTCCCTCCGCTCAGAAAATACAATCTATACCGGACGTCGGTAACGAAGAGCTATTTCTAAGTTTACTGTACTACTTTTGTAATATCTCTCTGTAAACTGTTTTGTGCACATATAGAATTGCCCGCAATAAACGGTCAACGGCCGTGGGCCTTGGAGTAGGAGCCGACCGCGACTCCGAACCAAG
This sequence comes from Boesenbergia rotunda, assembly GCA_024364735.1. Classification (NCBI taxonomy): domain Eukaryota; kingdom Viridiplantae; phylum Streptophyta; class Magnoliopsida; order Zingiberales; family Zingiberaceae; genus Boesenbergia; species Boesenbergia rotunda. The sequence continues at coordinate 91,795 of JAGFNQ010000460.1, forward strand.
TAAAAGATCTTGTGTTCGCGTTTTGTGTTTATTTCTTCCGCTGCGTAATTTCTCTAACTCTAATCAGAATGATTTACGATATTCACCCCCCTCTATCGTTTCTCTCGATCCAACAGAGGACTTCAGTGATATTCATGTTTGACTATGTTGACTAGGGTTGACTGTGTTGACCAGGTTTGACTCAGTTGATTATGTTTGACCAATCAAATAACTAAATCAAACAAACCCTAAATTCTATTTAAAACGAGTCTATTGTGATATTTAACATGAAATTCAATATTTTGAAAAATGTTGAGTGGAAAATATATAGAGTTAATTTAGAATTAATTTAAAAAAATTTGAGTTGATTTATATTTAGAGTTATTTTTTTAACAAAATTGACTTGATTTTGAAAAAGTATTGAACTATATAATTAGGTCCTAGACATCTCACCCAGTTCTACATGACAAAACAGGTTACCTTATCTGTTTTGTGAGATGCTTTAACAAAAATGAAAATTTTAAGTTTGAAAAAAACATGGTTAATTTTAAAAGGTTAAATTAATTTTTGAAAATAATTAGTTTTGAATTTATTTTGAAAAAGAATATTTGAATCTAAGATTAACTAAAAATTTGTGTTAGATTCGAGTTTGACAAAGAGTAAACTGAATTTGAATTTCAAAAATTGGCTTCCAGATCTTGGCGAGGCACAAGGCCTTCTTTGGCCGTAGCCTTATTAGATCATCAACCCTTTCCTTGACAAAGCCTTTTAATGAAATTTCATTTTCAAGGTTACTTTTTGAGAAATTCTGGTCTAACTAGCTTGGGTCTTGGATCGGTAGCTTCGGCTAGTTTCACCAGTCTAAAGAGACCAAGTAGTGTATATTTGACCTTATTAGAAAAGGCTTCCCTAACGTACTATCATCTCACCGCCACCCAATACAATGTTGTTCAAATTTCAGTTAATTGATTTAGTCCTTATACTAACCAATCCTAATTCCAAAAAAAAAAAAAATAAACAAGCAAACATGACAAAAAAAATGATCTAAGTTATATCATAATTGAAATAATACTCTGGGTTTTTAAAGTTAGCAAGGTTGTGACTTAAGTTTTCTAACATATTAACCTTAACTAATTTATATGAATTAATCATGTTATTTGAGATAAGTATTGGATTTTCAAATATTGAAAACTTACCTTTCCCGATCGTTTGTCCAGTACTCTTGTAATGATCACGAGCTAATCGAACCAGATTGGGTCGATCTCCCTCATTGTCTTCTGATTCCGAGTCTGAGTCGGACTCGGGTACAGGTTGAAGCTTCTTCTTTGGAGTTTTCCCTGCACTTGAAATTATACCTTCCTCGACCATTATAGTATAAGTCTGATTATTTAATTGTAATTCTGGAACAAATTCAAAATTGGTTACCATTTTTGTCTCAGTCACTTTGTCTTCTAACTCTGGCTCGAATTTACAGTCAAGTATGGATTCTATCTCATCTTTTGATCCGGAGTCAACTTTGAAGTCGGGTGCTGACTCTTCTAAGATCTCAATATCGGAGCTCTCTTCGTGTAGATTGATTAGCTTTTCCCACATCTCCTTGGCACAGTTGAAGGATCCGACCTGCTTCAATTCTTCATTGGTTAGGCCACATTGTAGGATTGCAGTTGCCCTTGCATCCGTCTCGATCTTCCTCAGGGTTGGTTCATCCAGTTGGTCCCACGTAATTGATAGACCATCTTCTATAGGGAGGGAGAATCCTGTTTGAATGATCATCCATATGTCCATATGGGCCTTCAGATGGAACTCCATTTGACTTCTCCAATAATTGAAGGTCTCGCCGAAGAATAGCGGTGGACGGGCACTGTTCCACTCTTGGTTGGCCATTTAGTTTAAACCTTGCACACAAGAGAAATAACAGAAATGTACCAAGACTTGGTCTTGGATTAGTAGTGCGGGAGAGAAAAAATATAGCCCAACAAAAATATTGTACGAATTTCGAGGTAAAATAATAATAAAAAGTTATGACAAATTTTGAAAATGTTGATTTTATCAATTCTGATTAATGATGAAAAAGTAAGAATTCAATGTTTAAAAAAAATTTGCTCGAATTAGGGTAGCACGAATTTCGAGAAAAAATATTAAAATAATAATAAAAAATTTTATGATAAATTTTCAAAAATTGATCATTTTAACAATTCTAACTTATGATGAAAAAATGAGAATTCAAAATTGAAAAAGGCGAGTGGTGTTGCACCAACCTCGATTAACGAAAAAGAAAAGAAAAATTAACAATTTCGTAAATCTGAAAAAAAACTCTCAAATTGGTGGTTGCACTAAATTTGAGCTTCCCCGCTCTGATACCACTTGTTGGATCGAGAATAACGATAGAGGGGGGGTGAATATCGTAAAACGTTTTCGGATAAACCTTTAAGAGAATAAGCAGCGAAAATTAAAAACACAAAGAAAGACACGAACACAAGGATTTACTTGGTTCGGAGTCGCGGTCGGCTCCTACTCCAAGGCCCACGGTCCTTGACCGTTTACTGTGGACAATTCTATAATGCGCAAAGTGTTTTACAGAGAATGGTACAGAAATTTTGCAGTAAATGAAAACAGAGTTACTCTTCGTGATTGACGCCTGGTATGGATCGTACTTCGGTGCGTAAGGTCATCGTCAATGCTTCAATTTCAAGATGGAAGGTTTCTGGAGCAGAGCGCTTGAGTCGAAGAGCGTAGTAGCGTTGGAAAGATGTGTTGAGAAGGCTTGGGGGTCGAGTCCTTTATATAGTGAACCTAGGGGCGCCCGGGACGTTGGGGGCGCCCTCCATGTGTCACCTGATCCGGTAAACTCTCGGTCAGCCGTTATTCCTCCAGGATCGGGCTGGGGTTTTACCGGGGGCGCCCGGGACGCAGGGGGCGCTCGGGTTGACTCGGTCCGCTGGCTTCTCGCTGGCTTGACTTTATCCGCTTCGTTGGCTTGAGCCCGGGGTGCCTGGGGGCGCCCGGGAGCATGGGGGCACCCGGGAGCATATGCTTCCGAAGCGTTTTCTTGCTTAACTTGTTTTGCCTTGACCTTGGGGGCGCCCGGGACACTGGGGGCACCCTGCCCAACTGCTTGCCCCTCTCCTTTGGGGCGTTCTGAGCTGTAGAGACACATTCCTTCGGTCCTGCATCCAAGGTTAGTCCAAAACAACACACAACAATAGAATATTAGGTTTATACATCCTTAGCTGTCTTGGTTCTGACTTTGGGTCTCCAAAATGGAGCCCTAGGTCGAATCGACGCCTACTGTTCCCTCGACGGGGAACGTGTCCTCACCTACTCCTCTCAGGAGAATTTACCTGTTGCCAACCGGCTCCTTCGGTTGGACTTTTGCCTAGCAGTCCTTCGCCAGGTGCCTAGCTGTCCTTTGCCAGGTCTTCAGTACCAAGCAGTCCTTCGCCTGGTGCCCAGCAGTCCTTCGCCAAGTCTTCGGCTCCAAGCTGTCCTTCGCCTGGTGCCTAGCAGTCCTTCACTAGGTGCCAGCAGCCCTTCGCCAGGTCTTAGGGTTCTGATGCCTAGCAGTCCTTCGTTAGGTGCCTAGCATTCCTTCGCTAGGACTTTGTTTCCTGGCAGTCCTTCGCCAGGTGCCTAGCAGCCCTTCGCTAGGACTTTGTTTCCTGGCAGTCCTTCGCCAGATGCCTAGCATCCTTTCGCCAGGACTTCTTTCTGCACACTCAAGTAACTTTATTAGATCACAAATAAATTTAACTTTGAATCCTTTGCCAATATCAAAACAAGGTTCGCTATGGTGCTTCCTGCACCAACAAATATATCACACTAGTCAAATTTTCATCATATCCCCTAATTCTAATTTATCCTTAAACATCAATCAAAGTTGATCACTTCCTAATCCACCATAAAGTCATCCACACCGACAATAAAAAATTCAACGTTTCCCAATATTCATTCTCACAATATCCCCTAGAATTAAATTTATTTTCTAAGATCACCCACACTCAACATCTTCCATGAACAACTAAAATCATCCGCAGTATATCACCATAACATATCCCTATCAAAACAATCAAAAGAGATAATACCTTAAACACTAGTCAACCTATTAGAATATTTAACAAATATTACTAAAATATACAACTAATAACAAATTTATCAACTTAGTTGCTCGTCGCCTGGAGAGTCCATCGCCGCCAAGTCCCAATACATCCCGGTCAAGAAAATGACACAAAATTTTTTTCGAAAATCCGAAACCAAGGAAACCAAGCAAAATTCCCGTAAATTCAAAAATCCCAAAACAAACACCTGCGACATTGCAAAACTCATAAAACAAACGCTCCGATACTTTATCGAAAATAACTCCATAAAAACTCACATATAGACTCTAGAAAATCTGAAAAATAATCTCCTACTAAATTAGTATTAGCTAGACTCTAAAGAAACTGTATACCTATAGGCATCATAAACCTACACTCCGATACCACTAATTGGTATCAGATACACTCTACAGAAATCCGAACCAAAATTTTCGAGTTACCTCGACAACCTATGCTCTGATACCACTAAATTGACACGCCCCCAGAGGCCCAGGCTCACTCGAAAATCAGGCAGCACCTCCCCTGTACGGCGGACAATCTGAAACTCATACATACATCACTTGACACATATATAGCTCAGCCACACTCAGCTGGCAATTACACCATCACAACCACGAAGTTAAATATTATAACTGACAAATAGTAAACATAATAAATAATTCTCCATAACTATGAATAGCAAACCGAAATCCAACGGAAATAAATAAATACATATCTAACGAAAAGCTAAATATCATCTGAAACGATAATAAAATAAAAAAAACGACACTGATACTATAAAATGACTACGAGTGTACGAAAAATAATAAATCTAATACTTAAACTGAGAGACTGGCAGCTGGATCCTCTCCTGGCTGCACGAGACATAGCTATCAACTACCTGAAACAAAAAGAAGAACAAGGGGTGGTGAGTTCCGGGTGGAACTCTGCGGGTATAAGAACAGATAAATACATGGTATATAAAAGGGTAAAACAAGCATAAGGATAGCCAAAGGGTATACAGTCTCCGGAATCAAGAACATAAACAAAATGCATCCATACAAATAAAACATACCTGAAAACCATGTAACAAGTAGGGGCAAGATCAGAAATCCCCCTACTACCTCAATAAACTGCCAATACTGCTGAACATATCCACCTCATATAATAAATGCAAATCATATCCGTATATGCATATCAGTCAAATGCAACAATCATAGCTCAAACAAATGCAACAAACACAAGCAAAATGCACAATGCATAATATGCATATGATGTCATGATCTGCACTGTACACACACCAACCACCATTAGGTTGAGTGGACAAGATACAAGCGCCAAAACCTGGGGCTATGCAAATACACCACGACAACCGTGGCCCTGATATGAAAAGCCAAAATACATGTGGCTTAAAATCCCAAAATACCTGTGGGAACTCCAAATACTTGGGGAGTATCAACTGTTTGCACACAACTCCGACCAAGCGTGGCACAACAGGAAAATATACCCGATGACCCATCTCAACCACTAAGGAGCCCGCAGTCGTCGACCTGAATGCTATGATGCATGTCACTAATATCCACCTCCTCAATTAAATCCAAAACCATGCGAAAATAGAAAACACCAATAACACCAAAATAAGGAAACATACGAAAAGCACAATCAGCACCAAAGTAAATAAACATGAACTAATCTACTGGGTAGGGTTAACTAATGTCAATCAAATCCTAGATAGGTCAAATGATTATTCTATAGTACATGCGGTACTCTTAGATCAGAAATCAAGTGATGAGAATGTATAACTGAATAATTTGAAATTATCCCTGAAAGGTCAAGCACGAATAAGTATCAAGCAGGAAAATAAGGCAAATAGATTTAAGATAAAGCAAACCTACTCAGGAAGTAAAACGACCATGCATTTAAGGTAAACGAAACTACAAGAATCAAGGGAGAAGTACCCACCTCAAATGTCGTATGCATATCCAAGATACTTTCCATGATCAAACACAGGAATCCAAATCAAGCCAAATACACTGCCAAATCAAATTGCTTCTTTACCTGTAACCCTCTTCTTTGGCAAGGGCTCATGGCAGTGGCGTTGTGGCGTCGGCAACAGATTAGGGAAAAGAGAGGTTGACAATCCGATGCTGGAAAGGCCATGTCGAACGCCAGGTCGGCGGCTTCCGCAATTATATGACAATCGAGAGCTGAGGAAGAGGAGGAAGAGGTCGACAGGTGGTAACTCCCATGACCGGCGGCATCTCCCATGGCTGGTGAAGAATCGGCGGTGACGGGATCGCGAGTGGGGCGGCAAGCACAAGCTGGAGTGGCACATCGCGTGTCGCACGACGCCAATCAACTCAGGTGAGGGAGTGACCATAGATCGGCTGAGGTGGAGACGAGGGCGGCGCCGGCTCAAGGGCTGTCTCAACTCCGGTGAACGACGATCGGCGACCGGCTTCGGCTTCGACTCCTGCTGATTCCTCGAGGAAGAGAGACGCTCGGCTTCAGCGTGCTCGTGTGAGGGGAGATAGTGGTATCGACTATCTCTTTCTCTCCGATAGCCGGTGGCGTCGCCGTCCTAACCTCACGTGAATAGCGATGTCGGCGAGGTGGGGTGGAAGAAGAGAAGAGGAGAGGGGGTCAGCCGAAAGGTTTAGGGCACGGGACGAAAAGGCAGGGCTTTGTATTATATATATATTTACACTTTTCCTTAAATAAATAAATATATATATATATATATATATTCCGAAATATCGAACTTTTCCTTAAATAATTCCAAACCAACTCATCTTGTATCCAATTAAATCCATAATTATTTCCAAAAGTTTCAGAAAATTCTTCCAAAATTTTCCCTCGGATTGTTTCCAATTTTTAACTCCTATTTATGGTGAATGTATATAAATTTATATATATTCCTATATATATATTATTTTATTTTGTACATTTATTTATTTATTATTATTATTTTTTTATCGTATTTTACAATGGGTGCAGGTTTAATTAATAGTTATCAGTGGAAAGGGTTCTCTGTAGTAGCCTCCAAGTTAGGTTTTCAGGTTCGGTTAAACGATATTAATACTATTACTTCAGTATTTTGGAAGAAGCCTATGATGGGATCATATAAGCTCAACACGGATGGATGTTCTAAAGGTAATCCTGGTCTGTCATCATATGATTTTATCATCAGGGATGGTATTGAACAATTGGTTCAAGCGAGATATGGTGTGATAGGGGTTGGATCAAATATTAGAGCAGAACTGTTTGCAATATGGAAGGGGCTGGAATTGTGTATAGAGAATAAGTTTGTCTCAGTTTAGTTGGAGTCTGATTCCTTAGTAGCATTGAAGATAATTCAGGATCAGTCGGTTGGATGGGAATTGCGTCATCTGGTGCTTAGGATAAAAAGCATTCTATATAAGCATCAATTTCGGTGCTCACATGCGTATAGGGAGGCTAATGTCGCGACAGATTGGGTTGCTAACAGAGCCTTAGTGACGCGGGGGGGGGGGGGGGGATAAGACTTGGAAGAAAGGGGAGGAACATAAGGAATTGTTCGGGATTTGTAAATTGGATAGGTTGGGGCTGCCGTATGTAAGGATGTCAACTAGGATGCGGCAAGATTCCTTTCCTATTAAGGGTATCGGCTAAGGGATGGGTCTTGGAAGGGGATGAAGGTTGTTTGGGCCTGTTTGCAATGGTGGAACAGCTTGTAGACATGAGGTTCTGAGTGGTTATCCACCATTTAGTTGTGAAATAGGAGTAATTTCAAAAAAGAGGGCAGAGGCTCAGAAGGACTTCTATAGAAGATGGGGTTATGTTTCTGAAGATGTAATGGAGATGGAAACTCTCTGGGAGTGGTATAGAGAGAAACTGGATTGTTTTTTTGTTGGGGCTATGATAAAAAAAAGCTATGGTGTTTTAATCTGCTGTTATGCGGCGCTTGGATAGTGGTCGTGATAGAATTTTCAGTATCTGCTGGTAATTGCAGTTTTTTATATTGCCTTCAACTGTTATGTTGTGACTGGTCAGATCTTGGATCTCGGATCTCGGATTCTGTAACTGTAGTTAAAGAGTGCCAAAAGTACCAAATCAGCAAGAGTCCCTTGGAGGCTGATGGTGTTCAAATATATTGCGTAATCTAATTATACTATGTGGTCATGTGCATGGGTTGGCTGCTAATTCTACAAATATGTGATATGGAGGCTGTGGTAGTTAGTTAAGCCTGAAAGAATCGGATTTGTCAGCTGGAATTTGATTATCAGTGAGAAATGTTCAGAAAGTGCTGATATTGTCAAAGTGCCAAATGAGTAAGATGTTCTTTAGAGGCTGATGGGTTTCTAATGCATTGCTTAATCTACTGGTATGTGTATGGGTGGGCTTCGGATCTTGCAATGTTTTTTTAGAAATATGGAGGCTGGAACCTGATGATATGCGGCGTTTGGAGATTGTCTTGACAGAATCTTCAGTAATTGCTGGTAATTGCAGCTTTTATTATACTGCTCTCAATTGTTATGTTGTGATTGGTCCGGATCCTGTAACTGAATTTAGAGAATGCCAAATGTATCAAATAGCAAGATGATCTTGGAGGCTGATGGTGTTCAAATATATTACGAAATTTAACTGTATTGTGTGGTTATGTGCATGGGTTGGCTGCTGACGCTGCAAATATATAGGATATGGAGGTTGTTGTATTTAGTTAAGCCTGAGAGAATTAGATTTGTTAGATGGAACTTTGTGTATAAGTAGAATTTTTCAGAAATTGTGTGCTGTGACTGGTCAGCTCTTGGAATCCGGAGTCTGTAACTGAGTTTAAAGAATGCCAAATGTATCAAATGAGCAAGATGTTCCTTGGAGGTTGATGGTGTTCAAATGTATTGCTTGATCTAACTGTATTGTGTTGTTAGGTGCATGGTTTGGCTTCTGTTCCTGCAAATATATGGTCAGTGATATAGAGGCTGGTGTATGTAGATAAGACTGAGAGTATCGTATATGTCAACTGGAGTTTTTGTTTATCAGTGAGAATTTTTTTTCAGAAATTGCTGATGCAATTGTAGTTATTACTATAGTGTCCTCAATTGATATGCTGTGACTGGCTAGCTAAGGGTTTTTGAATACTGAAGCTGAACTGTAAAGACTATCAAATATGCCAAATGAGCAAGATGTTCCTTAGAGGCTGATGGGTTTCTAATGCATTGCTTAATCTGTTGGTATGTGTATTGGGTTGGCTCCGGATCTTGCAATATTTTTTCAGAAATATGGAGGTTGGTTGTATTTAGTCAAGCCTGAGAATGAGCTAGATTTCAATCGACTGGTTTGTTATGAAGGTGTATTTATATAAATGATGGTTTGATACCGTATAGTGAGCTGTGGTGCAAATTTGTTTTACCAACAAAATAGTTTGGAGGGGAGCTGTAAAATGATGGATCCTAAGCTCCAAATATTTGTTTGGCTTTAATATCAAATGGGAGTTGAGATATGCTATTTCAGATGCAAGGAAAAGAGATGAAGATGGTGGTGTTATGGCACAAAACTTGAAATTTTAAAACGTACCAAAGTCTGATGCAAGTGAGTTGGGCGGACGGTGTCAAGAGTCTTCAAGAAGATGCTACTTCCTGGAGTGCAACAAAGACAAAGAGTTTGCAATGTGTTGTTAATGACGAATGGGTGGTAGCTTCGAAATATTTTTGAGTTATAATAGGTTGGTGGATATACAGACAGCTACAGAAGTCTTGTAATTCTGGAAATTTTTGTAAATACTTTTGAGTCCTGTAATTCTGTATTAGTAGGTCAGGCTTAGGCCCCCTTCTAATATGGATTCTTTTTTCAGGAATAAAATTTTTTCATTTTAAAAAAAAATGAGCAGTGGGATAATAAACATGGGAAAGTTGTTCAGTTGCATCGTTAAAAACTTTTAAAATTTCACAAATATTACTACAAATATTCCATTGTTGTGAAAATAAATATATATTAGTATTACTATTTTGTGCAAAAAATAAACATAATAAATCTTTATATTGAAAAAAATCTTGTAATAATTGATATGTTGAATTCTAACGTGTTGGAACATCACGTGGAAATTTTTTAGGTCGCATTCCATTAGCTTTACAAAATCTACCCCATTGTTTCATCATAGATGGATGTGACCATAAGTATGAAATTGCGGTTCTAATTGGTTAAATATAATTTTGTAAAAGTTTTAATCCATCTTGAACACATAAATTTAAAACATGGCATGCACAATGAATATGAAAAAAATAAACCACCAATAACAGGTTGACAAATAAATTTTAGTTCATCTATAGAAGCAGTATTAGAACTAGCATTGTCTAATGATATTGAAAATATTTGATGAGTCAATCCATATTCTTCTAAAATTATGTGTAATAATTGTGCAATGTTATGAGCAGTATGTGATTCATCAAAAACTCTATAAGCTAACAATCTTTTTTGGAGGATCCAAGAGTTATCAATCCAATGACATATTACACCCATATAAGAATGAGTTTGACAATGATCACTCCAAATATCGGAACATAAAGAAACTTTATTATTTAATTTACTAAATTCTTCAATTAAATTCATTTTTCCTTGTTTTACTAATCTTTTAATTGTACGAGTAAGTGTAGTTCTAGGTACATGTTTAGCAGCAGGATTAAGAGATTCTTTACAAAAATCTTCAAATGTGCATTTAGATCCAAAACTAAAAGAAAGATGTTCTACGGAAACAAATTTAGCTAATGATTCTCATAATTTATTATCCGAATATAAAAATAAACCAGAATCAGTACTACTACCACTAGAAAATCTAGATAATTGTGTTTGAGAGCAGTCAAGCCCATATTCCGTCGGGTGCTTCGTTTCTACATGTCGTTTCAACGACCCATAGCCGCCGCCGGCTTGGAATTTGTAGGAAGCATTGCAATGATTGCATTTTGCATGCAATTCTCCCAACGGAAGTGTGACCTTCTCAAAATGCTTAGTGAAAATAGACGATTTTAAAGGAAGATTTTCCTGAAACTTAGAAGTAATCGCATCGGTACTTCCTTGCGTTTCGGGGATCGGAGGGCGTTGGGGCTGAGCTTCGGTCTCATCATCGGTGGATTGAATTTGAAGGTTGGGATTCTCGTATACTATTTCTTTTCCCCTTCGAGATCGAGATAATGAAGCTCCGTGACCTCTTCCATTATCGTCGAAAAATGAAGAACGCGGAGAGAAGTTGAGAGTTAGAGATTTGAGAATGAGAGATTGAGAGAAGAGAAGTTGTGTTGTGTGTGAAAATGATGAAATGAGCTGCCTATTTATAGAGTTCGGATCATAACGGTCACTAAATCATAGCTAATGATCAAAAAATGGTCAAATGATCTCATCCGTCGAAAAAATAAAAAAAATAAAAAACCATCCAACGGCACTGAACCGGCGGTTCAGTGCCTTTAGAACCAGTGGTTCACCGCCGGTTCGCGATTTCTGGCTGATGGAACCTGAACCGGCCCGGCATCCTGCCGGGCCAGTTCTGGTTCGGCCAGACGAACTGGGTCAACGGGCCACCCGACCCGTTGACCCGAGCTGGTTCCGGCCTAGACCGGCCGGGGTCGGGTCTAGTTATAGCATGCCATTGTCGTAACACAATGAGCACGAGAACACTAGAACACGAGCATAAGAATGAAAATAATTGACTGCATGAGTGATTTTAAAGCTTTATCTTAAGGTACTTTGTATAATTGAGTGATTTCAAAGGCTCATTCATTTATCTTAATGCTCTTCTATATACTAAATTAGCAATGATGAGGGTTTAGGCAATCATAACTAGGTCGGGTGATCAGAGAGTACGAGCGATCGGAGCGTACGGGCGACTGAAGCAACTTCCAGGCGACTAGTAGAAGGTGTTATCCAGTGATCCGAGCAAGTCGAGTCAAGATCAAGTTTGACCCCTCTCCAAGTGACCAGAGGACCTCAAGTCGACCGAAGAATGCAGTTAACATTATTTATCATATAAACATTGCAATTACGTCAGCAGCTTCCTAGCGACAGGGAGAGCTTAGGTCCCCCGCCTTCTCCAACATGTTTGGCTTGCTTGAATTTTCTATCATGTATATTATTGTATTTAAACCACAAGTGCACGATTGTTGTCAAGTAATAAAAAGTATCTGTAACGACCCTCCTTCTGGTACTAAGCTTTAAGGCGGATCGCTACTAACTGACTGATTACTGATTTCTGGATTCTAAACCAATTGGGAGAATTTAAAAATTCTTATTTTGCTATGTACTGAACTAACAATTCATAACTCAAGCATGCTGCGGTAAATCATAATCATGTTGGAAGTACTAACCAGCCAAAATAAAACAAAAACTTTAATTTTATTAGCTTGGCCAGGATTTGATCCCCCAACCTCAGCATTGCATGACTGAAGGACTAACCAGCAGCTCTACATCACATTCTTTTTTGGCACCAGTCGACTGATATCTTTCCAGTCGACTGGTGTAGCCGGCGAAACTTTCTGTGCCATTTTTCTGCTAGTCCCAGTCGACTAGTACTGTCGCAGTCGACTGGTAGCTCTGAAATTTGAAGTTTCAGATTCCAGAAATGTGCCAAGGTCAACCTACTTTGTACCAAAAACACCACAAACTTATGTTTAAGCTTACTAACAGGTATACAATGATTCTAGGCCATATTCTACATGTTTTCATGACATTAAGGCATACTTCAACTACTTCTAAGCATAAATTTAGAAACATAAACTTTGTATCAACTTGCTACTAAAACTAAGCATTGTTTCTGCCTAGATGCATAAATAGTAGCGCTATAATATCAGAAATGATTCTATAGCCTTAGACCATGCATTTTACTACTAATTAACATGCATTTGAAAAGTATTACTCAACATATCACAAGTAAAAGCTAGACATGGCATCACAACATGATATCAACTCATACTAGTATAATGCTAATAACATAACAAAGGTACTTAAGCTGCGGAAAATGTTAAACATGCCAAAGAACTAATTCATTTAATATTCTTAATAACATGTCCTCTTAATGTAAGTTCCCAAGGTTCTTTCATTCCAAGTTTCCACCATCACACACTCCACCATCATCCCTGCCGCTTCCGCTACTCTATTTTTCTTTTGTCTTTATCTGCAGTATAAGGAAAAATGAAACTATAAGCATAAAGCTTAGTAAGTACCATCCTACTCACAAAACAATGCATATCTCGAAACTCATGCTTTTAAAACATATGTAGGAAAAACATATCATGCTTGTCATTTATTCTTGCTGAAACATAGAATCTAAACAAATATCATGGCATATTTATCATACTAAGCATATGAACTAAATCATATTCTTATAACTAAATTCACATAGCATTCATAGAATCTGACTGAACTAAGCATAATCTTAAAACTGTTTTCACTTAAAGCTATTACTAAACTTTTGAAACTTATACATATAATAAATGAAAATAATAATCATGCTGCTGTGGGCCCGACAATGTGCTGCTAATGCGCGCATCCCTAAATAGATCCGAGGTAGCTAATCCCGAACCCATTAGGGTACTACTACTAGGCAAACTAGGAGCCTAGGGGCAACTAGGAACCCACCCATGGACGAACTAGAGTCCAAGCACATGCCATAAAAAGTAAAATACTTTCATAAATATTCTTTTCTTTAACCTTGCATCTACTAGGCGATCTAGAGCCTAGGGGTGATCTAGGAGCCCACCCAATGGACGAACTAGGGTCCATAAACATAAAGCAAGGGTAGCTAACTTCATAACATGCTAAAACTTATATTAGAGCTTCTTAACATTTTCTCGAGCACCTTGTGTGCCTAAAACTCCCCTTTTTCATTTAAGGACACTTCCTAGGCACTCGACGGTGCGTCTAAACCCCAAACTAAAGGGGGAAGCACGTCCAGCCCATCTAGTGGTGCCCTTAAAATCGGTAGAGGAAGTTAATCTGCACATATGAGCATAAACTTGTAATTAGATAAACTAGGACAATCAATCATACGAATGAAGCTACTTATACCGCAGGTGAGGGGTACTTACATCCTGCACTTGTTCTTACAACTCTAGGGCGTAGGGTTTAGGGAGAGGGAAGGTCCTTGGAGTCTCGGAGAGGTTCCAACGAAGAACAAGATCCCCTAGCGTGCCCTCCTTCTTGAATCCACCTAACACAAGCCTTGGACTCCTCCTTACTTTGCCGTGAGTGAGGGAGGAAGAAGCCTCGGGAGAGGGAGGAAGAAATCGCCACGGGAGGGAGAGGGTTCGGCGGCCACAAGTGAGGAAAAGTTTCAATTAAAAAAACCCTTAAGTTCCCTTTATATTTATGGGAAAAATTTAACTAACTTCACCTTATCTATCTTTCCCTCTAATGTATTTTAATGAAAACAAACTCATCCCACTTGGTAAGCCTATTTTTCTCTTATTGTAAAGGTCTAAGGGTCAAACCCCACTTAAGCCTTTTTGTATTATATTTTTATTCATTTTTGCCTTATTTGTCCACGGAAAAATTCTATAAAAATATCCATAAATTCGGAATAAATTCTAGGATATTTCTAAAATTAGATCTGAGAATTTTCAGGCGTTACAGTATCGATCCCATAAGAACTGGAAAATTGAGTACTAATATAGTTAGTGAAACAAATATCTAGAGAATCGTAAATGGTATGAGTTGAGAGAGAGAGTGTGTGTGTGTCTAGAGCACAGCACGCAAGAGGTCGACGGTGAAATTCGAAATTGGGAAAACGATCCTAGGATTTAGGTTTCACCATGATGAATGTTAATATCTAGTATTGTTACTTTCCTAACTCTTTGTTTGTTCACATATAGGTGGTCTAGATTTTTTGAATTATACTAGCGTGCCTAGCCAAACACGACGTCTACTTTCAATGTGAAATTATTAGTCTGACTTCTTTCTCAAGGAGGCCCCTGTCACGTGAACCCTACAATCGCCTAGTTGTCCTCCTCTACATCTTGACTAGTTGCCCTCCTCTACTTCTTGACGACAAATTGGGGCAAACCCATTAACTTCTATGATAGCCAATGGTGCCCCTTTTGGGGTGCCACAAGCCCTCATGGTGTTTCGGCCTACTTACGTTGTTGACTCCCCACGTTTCGATCATTTATGGGTCAGAGATTTAAGTTTAGCTTTTGGTCCTTCCCTGCATCCTGTGAGATACAAAGGTGTAGGTTAGTGCGACAATCATGTATGCACAATAAAGCCGAATCATGGAATAAACATGTTATGCATTAGAGAAAGATAAATAAGTACTTAATTTGAATATCAACATTTACATCGGGCTACTACCAAATCTTAGAATCCAAAAAACTACTCCATAGAGATGGAGTTACTGTGGGAAGATATGAAAGAAAACATCTAACAATTCCAAACAGAAAAGAGGAGAAGAGAAAGCTTAGCGAGATGGTTGTTGGTCTTCGAAAGGAACTCCAAGCTCTAATCGGTGGACCAATCACCTTGATAACTCTTGGAACGGTGACTCTAGGGCTCCCATTGATAGGGAAAACCCTCCTCCTCATAATAGGAGGCTTCTTGGGCTTTTTATAGCCCTCCCAAGAATAAAAAATGGTTGGGTAACTTGTAGCCATCAAGAAGAAAGCCATGTGACACTGTCGTGCTTGGAAGGCATGGCCTGGGTGTGCTACACTTAGCTGATGGATAGGGGGCAGGATACAATTGTGCCCGGAAGGCACGACCTAGGCGTGTTCGACTTGATGATGTAAGTGTTGGTGTAATCGACCCAAGTGTGATTGGGAAGATCATGGGTTTTGATGTGTGTGTTAATATAATTAAGTTAAGTTTTCATGTTGATTTGATATGTGTGCTTGAGTCGTGTAGAACTTGGTGAATCACACATGAAGTAACGGAGTGAAGCATCCGAGGGACGAGAGCTAAGGAAGAGGACTTCAAGGGCGAGCCGAGTAAGTAGACTTCAAAGTGTTCGGGCAATCGTCCCTGAGATGATCTTGAGGATCATGATATTTTGATGTGTGGGCAATATGGTTAAGTTAGGATTTGTGTTGTTCTCATATATGTACATGAGTGTGCAGGTGTACAGGTACACATGGACTTGGTTGATGTCTTCAGGTGAAGGATGACATAGAGGCAAACTGGAGGTTTGCATGCACATCCGAGGGACCGTTGGATAGCAGAGATGATGAGCCAAGGGACGCGGACTTCGAGGCGTACGTGAAGGGTGACATGGAGGCAAACTGGAGGTTTGAGTGCGCATCCGAGGGACGAGGGCCAAAGATGAAGAGGGCGTGAAGACAACAGTCAAGACTGCTGGTGAAGAGTCAACTCAGTTGTAAGGGTCTGAGTATGAGTGTGTGTGTACTCAGGGGCAAGGCCGGGAGGGTTTGAGTGCGGAGAGACTTGTACTCAGGGAGTAAAATCCTAGGCTTAGGTGTGTACCGGTCGACTGCTCCAGGAGCAATCGACTGGTGGTGACTGGAACAGCCTGGCAGATTTGAATGTTGTACTGTAACGGTCGAATCTGAGTGGGACCAGGGGCAGCCGACTGGTAGCGGCTGTTTCAGATTCGAGTCCTATTTAAAGGGGCTCGTTTCCTACTAACTTGCTTGATGAAACTCGCTTGGATAAAGTGGGTTAGTAGTCTATTGTGATCAGAGAGCGTCCGAAGTGTTGTGGCGAGGTTTCTCCACCCACAAGAAGCGACAAATCTAGCCGGAGGTTATCCAGGGGTTGATCCACCGAAGGATTCTTGGATTAGTCACCCGACCGGGGTGGATACCAAGTAAATCAGGTTGTTAGCATTGGTTAGTTCTTATTTACTTTGTATATTATTGTTTCCGCTGCGGTAACAACTTTGTAGAGATCAAAACGACGATAAAGTGCTATTCACCCCATCTAGCACGCCTAGACGATCCTTCAGTTGGTATCAGAGCGTGCTCACCCTCCTCTTGCGTCCTAAACTCCTCCTGAGCCCTAAAGTTCTTCTCTAAGACCTCCTCTACTTCGGATCTACTTCTAGGGTTTGCTAAAACCTCATCTTTTCATGCCACATTCTCAAACTCAAGTCAACATGAGAAGGATGAAAAGGTATTGCGTTTTAAGGTTCATTTTTCTCGATTAAACCATGTTTTGACACTAACATGACATTTTTGTGTGTATTCCTTGATGTTTCTCCTTTTTGGGGGTTATCTTGGCATGCATGGGTATGTATGGGTTTTAGGATGGCTTCTAAGAGGTCTCGGGGTGAAGGGTCATCCCGACCGAGTCAGGGGGAGTCCAGGTTTAGGTCCCTGGAATGCAAGAAACGTTTTGAAGAAAATAAATTCGTGGTAATGAGTTGTAGATACCTGAACAAGACATTCTTTCAGGAAAAGTCACCCCAGTTGGCTGAAATGATCACTCATTTTCAGCTAGATCAGCTGGTTTATTGCCAACATGACATAGACATTGACTTATGTTCAGAGTTTTATGCAAATTTGACCTGTATTGACTCTGATAACAATTTGTATGAGTCTCGAGTTGCTAGTATTCCTATTCCCTTCTCTGTCATGGGTTTAGCCGGGTTCCTCCAGTGTAGGGTGTCCAACAATGCATCTGTTTATTTTTCTACTGTTGTTGAACCCTTAGAGTTCCTAGAGTCACTATTAATCAGATTCACATGCATTATTTCAGAAGACATAGGAATGATTCGGAGCGTCTGTTTGATGCTAAGCCCATGCAACCATTTAGCCATGTCTTGTATAAAATTGTCATTGAGTGCATCTTGCCTATTGTCACCAAGGGGAGGTCTAAGGTCAGACTCCCACATTTGGTGATGATGTATGCTCTAGAGAGGAGGTTGGACATCGATGTCGCCCTACAGGTTTTCAGTGTCATCTGTTATTCTTCCCATAGTGTCAATGGGAAGATATATATGCCCTTTTGCCACATCCTGACTGAGTTTCTCCACTTGCATTTTGGTAGGTATTGAGTGTAGACAGGGAGCATTTGTTTGGAGGGAGCGCCCGGAGGCAGCTGACGCAGATGAGGAGCCCACCGAGCTGGTCAGACGCGCAGAGTTCATCCAGTTTCAGTCAGACGTCCATGGGCTCCATGAGGATATTCACACCGTCCAGGGGGATATTCAGAGCCTCCAGCAGAGCCAGACAACGACTCAGAGGGAGGTGCAGGGCCTCATAGAGTTTTGCCAGGGATTCATGTCCAAGTAAGAGGACATGTATGAGATGATGCAGCGGTGGGATTTAGCATATCAGGGTCCTCCTCCTCCTCCTCCAGGTGCCGAGATGTAGTCACCTTGATTTGGTGGTCTAGTGTTGAGAGTGTTATGTTTTGTTGTTCTATTATACCTCTCAAACGCTTTATATTATGATATTTGTATTTTTCTAGATGACTTTCGGCCTTTTGGCCCTAGGTACTCTTCTGGTGTTTAGTTGATGGACAAATTTTATGACTCCATGTATTATACACTTTCTTTATGCTTCCCTATTAAGATTTTGTCTTGTTTTGATAATGTTTGTGTTTTTAAGTGCTAATCTATTGCTAAAACATTTTGGTTTCATTTATGATCATTCTATATATGTTCATGATATGATGTGAAATTTGTATAGTATTATATTATCTAATATGATTTGTTTGAAAATCAAATAATGATTTCATATATAGAAGGGATGATCAATTGAACTCAAACGTGAAAAAGGGGAGTTATTGTCAAAATGAAAATATCTATCTGAAAGAGGGAGCTTGGGAATCATTTTAAATGTCAAGAAGAAGTGATAAAAGGTGGCAAACATAGGATACCATGATTAGAAATCAATATTGATACGAAATTGCCACTAATTGAGAAGTTTTGGATTTGTACCAAAAGTCAAGCACGGTTGATGTTTTTCATGAACCAAATTTTTCTAGGGTAGGGAATACCTTAACAATCGTGCGTGCAAAGTTTCCCATTTTTCTGGATTTTCTGGATTTTGTTATTCGTTTCTGAATTTTGGCTGAAATTCTGAAATCTGCCATATCAGTCGACTGCCCTAGGGGCAGTCGACTGGTAATGTGGGCAGACTGGGTTTTTGTGATTTTTGAAGTTTTTTTTTCAGAAGTTGGGTTATGTTCTATTTGGCACCAAGGGTAGGGTTGCTTGGGGCAATCTTTTGATGGTGTCAAAGGGGAGAACTTGGGTGTTAAGTTAGGTTTGGGTTGAAACTTAACTTAGGTTTGGTTATAAAACTTTAGAGTTAAGTTGGGAGAACTTGACTTGGGATTAGCAATAAGAATTGAAATTTGGGAGAAAGCATAGGTTAATGAGGAGTTTGCCTCTTGTGTGTTATGCTTGAATTTCAATTGCTTTTGCTATTGTTATTGCTATATGTTTACCTAACTTAACATATTGCCACACATCAAAAAGGGGGAGATTGTTGGGGCAATCAACCCTGAGATGATCTCGAGGATCATGATATTTTGATGTGTGGGCAATATGGTTAAGTTAGGATTTGTGTTGTTCTCATATGTGTACATGAGTGTCCAGGTGTATAGGTACACATGAACTTGGTTGATGTCTTCAGGTGAAGGATGACATGGTGGCAAACTGGAGGTTTGCGTGCGTATCCGAGGAACCGTTGGATAGCAGAGATGATGAGCCGAGGGACACGGACTTCGAGCGTACATGAAGGGTGGCATGGAGGCATACTGGAGGTTTGCGTGCGCATCCGAGGGACGAGGGCCAAAGATGAAGAGGGCGTGAAGGCAACAGTCAAGACTGCTGGTGAAGAGTCAACTGAGTTGTAAGGGTCTGAGTATGAGTGTGTGTGTACTTAGGGGCAAAGCCGGGAGGGTTTGAGTGCGGAGAGACTTGTACTCGGGAGTAAAATCCTAGGCTTAGGTGTGTACCAGTCGACTGCCCCAGGGGCTGTCGACTAGTGGTGACTGGAACAGCCTGGCAGATTTGAACATTGTACTATAACGGTTGAATCTGAGTGGGACCAGTCGACTGCCCTAGGGGCAGTCAACTGGTAGCGGCTGTTTCAGATTCGAGTCCTATTTAAAGGGGCTCGTTTCCTACTAACTTGCTTGACGAAACTCGCTTGGATAAAGTGGGTTAGTAGTCTATTGTGATCAGAGAGCATCCGAAGTGTTGTGGCCAGGTTTCTCCACCCACAAGGAGCGACAGATCTAGCCGGAGGTTATCCGGGGGTTGATCCACCGAAGGATTCTTGGATTAGTCACCTGATCGGGGTGGATACCAAGTAAATCAGGTTGTTAGCATTGGTTAGTTCTTATTTACTTTGCATATTATTGTTTCCACTCCGGTAACGACTTTGTAGAGATCAAAACGACGATAAAGTGCTATTCACCCCCCCTCTAGCACGCCTAGATGATCCTTCACAAAGGCATATGCGAAGGATGGCATGGAGACAAGCCGCGGGCTTGTGTACGCATCCGAGGGACGAGAGCCGAAGGAAGAGAACTTTAAGGGGCAAGCCGAGGAAGTGGACCTCAAGGCATACACGAAGGATAGACTTCGGAGTGAGTTTGAGTGAACTTGTAAGCTGGGCAGTTGACTGGCAAAGGGAGCAGACGACTACTGGCGTTGAGTGGAAATTCACAGAAAGATCAGTCGATTGGTCCAGGCACCAGTCAACTGGTCTGCTAAAAAATAGAGCCGTTGGCTAGGCATCAGTCGATTGGCCCTGGGGGAAGTTGACTGGTGTCGGGGCTGAGCTATTTGGATAATAGCTCTCTCCTCTATTTAAGCGGAGGCTTTGGGTCATGAATACGTTACGGTTCTTGATTGCTAGATCCTATTCTAGGTGCCAAAAGCCTCCATAGCCTATTCTCTTCCTCATACTCTAAATCTTATCTTGTAAAAGAGGAAGAGAGCATCTTATGAGGGTTTCTCCACCTTCAAGGAGAAGATCATAGTGAAGCTTGATTGTGTGGTGTGGATCTTTGGATTAGTCACCTCTAGAAGGTGGATACCAAGTAAATCAAGGGAGTTAGCATTGCTTTCTTTGTTATTTGATTTTGTCTATTATTGTTTTGTGCTTTAGCTAACATTCTTGTAGACAAAATCAGAGAGAAACTATTCACCCCCCCTCTAGCTTAACGCCAAATTTCTAACAAGTGGTATTAGAGCAAGATTTGTTTCGGGAGAACTCACCATCAACCGGAACATCAAGATGGCGTTTCAAGAGGGATATAGCACCGCACGACCACCATTCTTTGATGGCAATGACTTTGTGTATTGGAAAGGTAGAATGGAATACTACTTAATGAATGATATTGAAAATTGGTTTAGTGTTGTAGATGGCTTTGAGATGCTAAAGGATGAAAGGGGAGAACCTCTCCCTACCAAGAATTAGTCAAAAGAGATTATGAAGAAGGCTCAAGCAAATACAAAGGCCACAACAACCCTACAATGTGGCCTTTCAAAAGAACAATTGAACAAAGTCGGACCATTCAAATTTGCCAAAGAGCTTTGGGAAAAGCTCATTGAGTTAAATGAGGGATCAAATGAATCAAGAAGAGCCAAGAAGGACCTCTTGGTGGCTCAACTTCAATCCCTCACCATGAAGACAAATGAACCGTGAGTCAATTGCACGGTAGATTTAAAGAAATCGTCAATGAGCTTCATGTGATAGGTGAGAAAATTGAGAATAGGGATCTAGTAAGGTATGTGATTCAATCATTCCCTAGAACCACTTTATGGGCCTTAATGGTGTAAGATGTGTATACTGAAAGACATGAATTTCATTATATGAACATCTTAGTTTTGAAAAGAGAATCACAACTACACTAGGTGCCTGTTTATATTGCAAGTACCCCTGGTTGATTTTGATGTGATCAACCAATTTAAGTTAGGTCCTGGTATGTTTAATCCCTCTGCTAAGTGTGCAGGAGCTTTGGTATGGAGGAAGTCGAGAGTAAGACGTATCAGACGAGAAGGATTGTGCGGGGAAGTGAGCCGACGGGTTTGGTACAATTCGAGGGACACGGAAGCTGCAGAAGAGTACACCGGTGGATCGAGAAGGACGTACGCAACGCCCGAGGGATGGGAAACCGGGAGGAAGCACACTCGAGGGGCGAAAGGCCGGAGTCAGGTTCGGGTGAGCCTAACTCCGATTGACCGGAAATCACCCAGAAGATGAACCAAAAGACTGGTCAGTTTGACCATGTCAAACCAGGCGCTCGAAAAAAAAGAAGAAAATTTAATTATTGCTAAGAAGACTCGAACTCTGGACCTCGGCAGCATATGTTGCCATGGTTACCAGTTGGGATAATAGTTAATGACATTGAGATGCTGCCGATGATTCTACTTGAAGATGATAACATCGAAGTCTAAAGTAGATGATAAAATCTTAAAGCATAAAACCTTATCCTTGAATCAGATCCAATGGATGCAGTTTAATCCCATCCAAGATCAACCATCCAGATTACATCCATGGATCAACGGCCAAGAGAAAATTTCTCAACAATCAATAATCCAGATTTATTCTCTTAGGCTATAAATAGGGTTAGAGTTTCAACCTTTTCAATCAATCATTTTATTCATTCTTGTAAAATCTCTAAAAGTCTAGCGTGCTATTTTTGTAAGGCTTCTCCGCCACAAGAAGATTTTTATTGAGCGTCCACTGCCTTGGAAGCAACGTTCTTAGTTGCGACCAAGTTTCTTTTTTTTTTAAAGACGAGTGCCTCCACTTTCATAATTTTTTTACCGTCTATTCACCCCCCTCTAGCCGGTCCAACCCGATCCAACAAATGGTATCAGAGCGAAGGTCACCGCAGAAGGACTAACCGCCGACTGCTGCAATTCGAAAAATATGGTTGGAGCTGTAATCTACTCGCCGAAGTTTTGGGGGATTTCGTGATGTGGAAGCGCCGAATGCAGGTATTTTTTTAAAACTGATATTAAACTGCTACTAATTATGAAAAATGATTTTTCAGTTCCTAAAGACAACAACGGCAAGGATAAAGAAATAGTGTTGTGGACCAAGAAGGAGAAATCAGACTTTGAAGTAAACAACAAAGCTGAATTTCATTTACTAGCCGTTCTTCCCGCGCAAGAAGTTAACCGCATCGAGAATTACAATTCAGCAAAAGAGCTCTGGGAGAAATTCCTGGAATTGCATGAAGAAAAGAATAAGAAATCAGACATCGTCGCACTGAACACAAGGAAGATCCAACTCGACGACGAGTCCTCGTCAGAAGAGTCGGAAGGTCAAGAATACGCGGGACTTGCGTTGATGGCAAATCATCAAGAAGGGAGCACTGATGAAGGGGGAGAGATGTCAGAAGAAACCGACGATGAAGAAAGAACCTCGCTTTTTGAAAGCGACCCGGTAAGTGAGGTTTGTTTTCTTCCTCATGATCAATTATATGCTGGAGTTAAAGCTTTGCTCAAATCTAATTGTAGATTAGAAAAAGAAAATTAAAAATTAAAAAAAGAATTAGCACTTACATCCTTGTCTGAAATTTTGAAAAATGAAAATGATAATTTGAAAAACTTAGTGCAAAAATTAGAACTTGATATTCCATATTTATGCCAAAAGAAAAATAGTTTTCCTAATAATTTAAATTGGTATTTTAAAAATCATAAGGGCCAATTTAAAAAGGTGCCCAAAAGCTATATTCCGCCTAAGTTTTTAATTAATCCTGTAGAAAGGAACTTATTTTGGGTTCCTAAATTTGTATTAAACTGATAATTTTTTTTTGTTACTATATATGTGTGCATTTTGTTTCTCTAACAAAAATTATGTCTTTATTTTTTTTATGCACAATTATGCTGTCTATCTACTGGAACTTTTTTCAAAATTTTTTGAATATTTTGTTCCCTCGAAATTTGAAATTAAGAGTTTAGGGAAAGACTCATTATAATTTTTTTTCAAATTTTTTGAAGTATTTTTTCCAATTTTTTAAAATTTACTCTTCAAGAACTCTTATGTGTTGGTTTTCATTTTTAGACTTGATGAACGAATTTAAAACTCAAAATTTTTGTCCAAACTCATATCTTCATCTTCGACTTTAACAAAAATATTCAGATTTTTTTTCCAATTTTTTCAGATTTTTTTTACAAAAAAAATGGAATTAACTTTGAAAAAATATGCAATTTTAAATTTGAAAAATCTGTGGCAACGCGATTTTTTTTTCACTTAGAATATTTTTTATCGCACTCAAAAATTTTCTTCTTCCCTAATTATATTTTTTCATTTTTTGATGTGATCAAAGGAGGAGAAATAGTATTAAGTTAAGGGGTAGAATTTTAATTTATTCTAAATTAATTTTTTTTGAACTTAAACTGTTTACATTATTATGCATGTTTTTTTATTTTGTTTACCCTAACTTAACTCGGATTGATGCACATCAAAAAGGGAGAGATTGTAAGTATCCCTGGTTGATTTTGATGTGATCAACCAATTTAAGTTAGGTCCTGGTATGTTTAATCCCTCTGCTTAGGTACGGAGGAAGTTGAGCGTAAGACGTAGCAGACGAGAAGGATTGTGCGGGGAAGTGAGCCGACGGGCTTGGTACAATCCGAGGGACACGGAAGCTGCAGAAGAGTACACCGATGGATCGAGAAGGACGTACGCGACGCCTGAGGGACGGGAAACCAGGAGGAAGCATGCTCGAGGGGCGAAAGGCCGGAGTGGGTTCGGGTGAGCCTAACTCCGGTTGGTCGGAAATCACCCAAAGATAAACCAAAAGACTGGTCAGTTTGACCATGTCAAACCAGGCGCTTGAAAAAAAAGAAGAAAATTTAATTATTAGTAAGAAGACTCGAACTTTAGACCTAGACAACATATGTTGCCATGGTTACCAGTTGGGATAACAGTTAATGACATTGAGATGTTGCCGATGATTCTACTTGAAGATGATAACATCGAAGTCTAAAGCAGATGATAAAATCTTAAAGGATAAAACCTTATCCTTGAATTAGATCGAATGGATGCAGTTTAATCCCATCCAAGATCAACTATCCAGATTACATCCATGGATCAACGACCATGAGAAAATTCCTCAACAATCAACAATCCAGATTATTCTCTTAGGCTATAAATAGGCTTAGAGTTTCAACCTTTTCAATCAATCATTTTATTCATTCTTGTAAAATCTCTAAAAGTCTAGCATGCTATTTTTGTAAGGCTTCTCCGTCACAAGGAGATTTTTATTGAGCGTCCACTGCCTTGGAAGCAACGTTTTCAGTTGCGACCAAGTTTCTTATTTTTTTTAAGACGAGTGCCATCACTTTCATATTTTTTTTATCGTCTATTCACCCCCCTCTAGCCGGTCCAACCCGATCCAACATATATTAGTACATACATGAAGTCCAATTACTTTGCATTGTAGATAACATAGTGTGTGGTGTCACACGGAAGATCATGCTATCAGTTCGTTGCTTAGTATAAATAAGAGGCTCATAACCGAGATGGAATTGGACAACCCATCAGAATGGTTGTAATGTAATTAGGTGTGGTTGGTCTTGACCATAGAATTACACTAGTGTGCTTTGAGTACATTGAGCAGGACCAAAACCCGAGGTTATCCAATTTGTACTGGCTCGATAATTGGATAGGACCTCAGTCTTTATTATGGAGTATGATCCCTTAATCGCGATATAATAACGGACATATATTATTAATTATTATTTCTTTGATTTACCAAAGGGTGAGATCTATTCTGTTAGATCGATAGGCCCGGTAAGTTGGGAGATAATATTAATAATATGATGTGCTATTGATTATTGATGGAATCCGTGTCTTGGTGAGTTGGGTTGATGATGCCCCCTTGATGAGCTCGAAAGGTTCATCATGCTAAACCCTGCAGGTGGATTTAATCCGGCATGATGATAAGGTCGAGTAGTACTAGTCAAGGACTCAGAGGTTAATTAATTTGAATTGTCAGTAATTTAAATTAATTAACGGGCATTCGAGATCATAAACACGGGGGGATGGACAACCGGATAGACGACTCATTATATGTGGAGCCCATATGAGAATATGGGGGTTGGTGAGGAAGTTCAATTAAGATCTTTTAGTGGAATGGATATTAATTAACGACAATTTACCAAAGGGCGTACCTAAGAATTGGTATTTACCAAAAGGTGCACCATGGTTTCAATGTTACCAAAGGGCGCACATATTTTAGTAAACTTCCTCTTATACCCCTACCGTCAAGTACTGCATGCATTTCTCTTTCTCTTTCTCTTTGTCAGTAACTTTGTCAGAAACGAATTTCGAGACGGACCATATTATATTTTGATTTTTATATTATGGAACCTATCTCAAAACAAAAAAATATTGAAATTAATTAAAATATTTTTATTAAATTAAAATAAAAGAACATATCAGACCCACATTGGGCCTGAAATGGTTCCATTTCAGGCCCAACGTGCCCAATATTAAGGGTCTTTTCTCGATTCTTTGTTATTACATTTAACACCTCGGAGAAGTCCAAATAAACAATGGATAGCAAATTTGAACTCCTTGTAACCTCAGAAATCCACAGGAACTGAAATTTTTACAATCGGATCTCTCTGGGTCAATCAGTGGCCTTTTAGGGTCATTGGGCCTGAAATTGGGCCTGAAATGTTTCCATTTCAGGCCCAATGACCCTAAAAGGCCACTGATTGACCCAGAGAGCTCCGATTGTAAAAATTTCAGTTCCTGTGGATTTCTGAGGTTATAAGGAGTTCAAATTTGCTATCCATTGTTTATTTGGACTTCTCCGTGGTGTTAAAATGTAATAATGAAGAACCGAGAAAACACCTTTAATATTGGACATGTTGGGCCTGAAATGGGCACGTTGGGCCTGAAATGGAAACATTTCAGGCCCAATGACCCTAAAAGGCCTAATGTGTCAAAACCCACTGATTGACCTAGAGAGCTCCGATTGTAAAAATTTCAGTTCCTGTGGATTTCTGAGGTTACAAGGAGTTCAAATTTACTATCCATTATTTATTTGGACTTCTCCGAGGTGTTAAAATGTAATAATGAATAACTGAGAAGAAATCACACATTAGGCCTTTTAGGGTCATTGGGCCTGAAATGGTTGGACACCTATTGCATTGGTGATATCTAATATATAGATGGTTGGACACCTAAAACATAATCTCCTACCTCTGACCTCTCTATTCATATGGAGTTTTCAGAAATCCAGATATGGGAGGTCCATCAGTGGGTTTTAGTCAAAACCCACTGATATGGCTAAACTACTCCTATTGCATTGGTGATATCTAATATATAGATGTTTGGATACCTAAAACATCATCTCCTACCTCTACCCTCTCTATTTATATGGAGTTTTCAGAAATCCAGATATGGGAGGTCCATCAGTGAGTTTTGACCAAAACTCACTGATATTTCTAAACTACTCCTATTTGATTGGTGATATCTAATATATAGATGGTTGGACACCTAAAACATCATCTCCTACCTCTAACCTCTCTATTCATATGGAATTTTCAGAAATCCAGATATGGGAGGTCCATCAGTGGGTTTTGGTCAAAACTCACTGATATTTCTAAACTACTCCTATTTGATTGGTGATATCTAATATATAAATGTTTGGACACCTAAAACATCATCTCCTACCTCTACCCTCTCTATTCATATGGAGTTTTCAGAAATCCAGATATGGGAGGTCCATCAGTGGGTTTTGACCAAAACTCACTGATATTTCTAAACTACTCCTATTTGATTGGTGATATCTAATATATAGATGTTTGGACACCTAAAACATCATCTCCTACCTCTACCCTCTCTATTCATATGGAGTTTTCAGAAATCCAGATATGGGAGGTCCATCAGTGGGTTTTGACCAAAACTCACAGATATTTCTAAACTACTCCTATTTGATTGGTGATATCTAATATATAGATGTTTGGACACCTAAAACATCATCTCCTACCTCTACCCTCTCTATTCATATAGAGTTTTCAGAAATCTAGATATGGGAGGTCCATCAGTGGGTTTTGGTCAAAACTCACTGATATTTCTAATCTACTCCTATTTGATTGGTGATATATAATATATAGATGTTTGGACACCTATAACATCATCTTCTACCTCTATCCTCTCTATTCATATGGAGTTTTCAGAAATCCAGATATGAGAGGTCCATTAGTGAGTTTTGACCAAAACTCACTGATATTTCTAATCTACTCCTATTTGATTGGTGATATCTAATATATAGATGGTTAAAACTCCTATTTGATTGGTGATATTCAGATATGGGAGGTCCATCAGTGAGTTTTAGGTGTCCAAACATCTATATATTAGATATCACCAATCAAATAGGAGTAGTTTAGAAATATCAGTGAGTTTTGACCAAAACCCATTGATGGACCTCCCATATCTGGATTTCTGAAAATTCCATATGAATAGAGAGGTTAGAGGTAGGAGATGATGTTTTAGGTGTCCAACCATCTATATATTAGATATCACCAATCAAATAGGAGTAGTTTAGAAATATAAGTGAGTTTTGGTCAAAACTCACTGATGGACCTCCCATATCTGGATTTCTGAAAACTTCATATGAATAGAGAGGGTAAAGGTAGGAGATGATGTTTTAGGTGTCCAAATATCTATATATTAGATATCACCAATGCAATAGGAGTAGTTTAGCCATATCAGTGGGTTTTGACTAAAACCCACTGATGGACCTCCCATATCTGGATTTCTGAAAACTCCATATGAATAGAGAGGTCAGAGGTAGGAGATTATGTTTTAGGTGTCCAACCATCTATATATTAGATATCACCAATGCAATAGGTGTCCAACCATTGAAGGCCCAATGACCCTAAAAGGCCTAATGTGTGATTTCTTCTCGGTTCTTCATTATTACATTTTAACACCTCGGAGAAGTCCAAATAAACAATGGATAGCAAATTTGAACTCCTTGTAACCTCAGAAATCCACAGGAACTGAAATTTTTACAATCGGAGCTCTCTAGGTCAATCAGTGGCCTTTTAGGGTCATTGGGCCTGAAATGGAAACATTTCAGGCACAATGACCCTAAAAGGCCACTGATTGACCCAGAGAGCTCCGATGTTGGGCCTGAAATATTTCTATTTCAGGCCCAATGACCCTAAAAGGCCACTGATTAACCCAGAGAGCTCCGATTGTAAAAATTTCAGTTCCTTTGGATTTCTGAGGTTACAAGGAGTTCAAATTTGTTATCCATTGTTTATTTGGACTTCTCCGAGGTGTTAAAATGTAATAACAAAGAATCGAGAAAAGACCCTTAATATTGGGCATGTTGGGCCTGAAATGGAAACATTTCAGCCCCACGTTGGGCCTGAAATGTTCTTTTAGTTTTAATTTAATAAAAATATTTTAATTAATTTCAATATTTTTTTGTTTTGAGATAGGTTCCATAATATAAAAATTAAAATATAATATGGGCTGTCTCGAAATTCGTTACTGACAAAGTTACTGACAAAGAGAAAGAGAAAGAGAAATGCATACAGTACTTGACGGTAGAGGTATAAGTGGAAGTTTACTAAAATATGTGCGCCCTTTGGTAACATTGAAACCATGACACACCTTTTGGTAAATACCAATTCTTAGGTACGCCCTTTGGTAAATTGTCGCTTAATTAATGGATCGGGTTTAGATCCATTGGTGGGCCATGATCCAACTCCTCCTCTTGGTCCCTACCTTAGCCCTATAAATACCCTATGAGATCACGAAACCAAGGCCTAATCAATCATCCAAACAACCCAAGGTGTTTTCTCTTCTCCTCTTCTCACTCTCCTAGGTCTTGTGGCCGGCGCAAGGAAGAGGACCCATCTCCTCTTCTTTACATCCTCCTCCCAGAACCATCTCTCGACTAAAGACTACATAGACAAGGGAGGGGCCTCCTCTTCCTTTTGCGATGATCGGCGGCGAGAGAGGGCTGGTCGGCGGGCGGTGGAGGGCGGCGCAAGTGGAGGGTGCGGCGACGCCGCAAGCTGAGAGGAAGGGAGGAGTTTGGCCGGTTTTGGGTGGGAGAGAAATTGGTTTCTCTCTTCCATTCTCTTCTTCATCCTCTTCTCTTGATCATCTTGTGGCCGGCGCAAGCTTGGAAGCTTCCGGTGGTTGGCGGCGCAAGGAGAGAAGGAAGGTGGCTGGCGGTTCCAAACCCTAGAAGCTAGGGTTTGTGTTGGCAGGAAGAGAAGGATTTTTGGAAGCCTTGGTGATCTTGGTTTGCGGTAGATCGTCATCCACACGATGTCCGCGAAGGGAGGGACATAAGGTAGAAGACCGCGAGGTGATCGGAAAGGTATAACTCTTTCCAAGCTCCATTGATCATCCTTATGTCTATTGTATGCCTTATTCATTCGTCTCGTGATTTCATGTTAGTTAATTTATTATTTTGATATTGTATCATGGTGAATAATTTATTAATTGGACCCCGACCATAAACAGAAAAGCCGACGATCCACTCGTTGCCTTTTCCACGGTCGAACGGTCAAGCAAATTACAAGGCCGATTTTGGTAATTGGCCGAGTTGTAATTTGGATCGTTCGATATGGCATGAGATGGTCATAGGGAGACGGGTCTCAATTCGGATTAATTTTTTAATCCGTAGACATGGAGAGGTCTCTCAGATCGACCGAGTATTCGCTTAGGAAACCCGCCAAGCCATACCCTACAAATGATTGATGCTTATAAAGTCTCTAGAGATCTTTCTTTAGTAAAGCTTGATGATTTATTTTGTGAATTTGAACTTCATGAACAAGCTAATGTGTCTACCAAAGAAAAGAATATAACTCTTATTGTAGAAAAAGAAAGGAAGAAGAAGAAGGACAAGAAGAAGGTTTCATACTCATCATTCGATTCAGAAGAATCAAGCGCCTCAGTGGATAGTGATCAAGAGACATATATGGTAAGAAAGATGAGAAAAGTATTTAAAAGTTTTTCTTCTAACAAGTCTCATGGTAGGAAAAATTCAAGAAGAAAAAGTTGGACAATAAAGGTCATATGCTACAATTGCTATGAAGAAGGATCATAAGGGATGATTGTCCACTCTTGAAGAAGAAGGAAGAAAAGAAGAAGGAAGAAAAGAAGAAAACAAAAGAAAAAGACAAGAAGGTTAAAAACCTAAAGGCAACGTGGGATGATCCTTCATCATCGGAAGAAGAAGAACACCACATATCCCATTTTTCTTTAATGGGAATTGAAGACATAGCATCTACATCATCCGAAGATGAGAAGAACTCAAGTGAAGATGAAGAAGGGAGCTCAAGTGAAGGGGGAGGTCAATCTTCGGATTCGGACATCTCAGTAAGTGAGGTATACAATCTACCCACTACTACACTTGTAAAAATTATTTCTAGCACTAATGATGATTTGTTTAAGGCTAGAAAGAAAATTAAGTGTTTGAAAAATGAGATTTACATGTTAAAGGAAAAATTAGAATCTATGACAATTAAGGACAATATGCATGATTCTTCTTCTAGTTTAAATGACTCATCTTTAGAAGAAGAAAATAAGGAATTAAGGGAAAAGGTAGATAGTCTTACCAAAGCCCTTAGAAAATTTGAAATTGGCTCAAAAACCCTAGATATGATCATTGAGAGTCAAAGGGCAAGTTTCAAGAAAGAGGAATTGGGGTTTGGAAAATCTAGCAATAGAAAAACCTATCATTGTTTACTTGCTAGAGGATAAGCAAAGACCAAGACCCTAAGTAAGAAATGAATTCCTAAGGAGTACTTGGTCAACCCAATTAGGAAACACTTCTATTGGGTGCCAAAATCAATCGTCAAGGGTTAGAGGATTTGGGTTGGGTCAACATATTGTTAAAATTTCAAAATTTTGAAATTTGGTTGACTTGAGACATTAAGGGGCAGGATTTTAGCCCTAGTAGAAATTCTTGATAAGGTGGGCTAAATAGAATGTACCTTTAATTTACCTTCAATTAGGAAACATCTCATATTGCCTTGATTTATGGTTTCATTTATGCATATTGCCTTCAAGGGGCAAGCCGAGGAAGTGGGCCTCAAGGCATACACGAAGGATGGACTTCGGAGTGAGTTTGAGTGAACTTGTTAGTTGGGCAGTCGACTGGCAAAGGGAGCAGTCGACTGTCGGCATTGAGTGGAAACTCACAGAAAGAGCAGTCGACTGATCCAGGCACTAGTCGGCTAGTCTGCTCAAAAATAGAGCTGTTAGGCTAGCCGTTAGATGGACATCAGTCGACTGGCCCTAGGGGTAGTCGACTGGTGTCAGGATTGAGCTATTTGGATAACAACTCTCTCCTCTATTTAAGAGGAGACTTTGGGGCAAGAATATGTTAAGGTTCATGATTGCTAGATCCAATTCTTGTTAGGATCGATTTCCGTACGCTAGAGGGGGTGAATAGCGTTTCTCGGATCTTTCTTGTACCTGTGTTGTTAGTTGCACAGCGGAAACAATAATAAACAAAACAAACAACGCTAACAATACAGGTTTACTTGGTATCCACCCCGGCCGGGTGACTAATCCAAGAATCCGTCGGTGGATCACTCCCCGGATAACCTCCGGCTAGCCCTCGTCGCTCCTTGTGGGTGGAGAAACCTCGTCACAACACCAAGCACACCTCTGGGCACAAAGACTACTATCTTGCCTTTAACCAAGACAAGATTCGTCAAGAAACTCAGCCACTACGAAGTCCTCTTTAAATATGACTCGGGGCTGATTTCTCGCTACCAGTCGACTGCCCCCAGGGTAGTCGACAGGTGCCAGCCAAATTCGACCGTTGCACCCCAACGTTCGAATTCTCAGCCAGCTCACCAGCCACCTACCAGTCGACTGCTCCCAGGGCAGTCGACTGGTCCAGGCCTGAGATCATTCTGTGAGTTTTACCAGTCGACTGCCACAATGGCAGTCGACTGCCCTACTCACACACCTAGGGTTTCCCTTCCCGAGTACACATCTCTCAGCACTCGACCCTAGGACTTTCTCGAGTACAATCACACAGCACTCGTACCCTCACAACTCGACTGACTCCTCCTCCGCAGCCTTGACTGTTGCCTTTGCGCCCTCATCATCTTCGGCTCCCGTCCCTCGGATGCACGCAAGCCTCCAGCTTGCCTCCATTCCATCCTTCACGTATGCCTCAAAGTCCGCGCCCATCAGCTCATCGTCCCTGCTGACCAAGGTCCCTCGGATGCGCACGTAAGCCTCCAGCTTGCCTCCATGACATCCTTCACCGTACCGAGGTCGTCCAGTCAAGTCTATATGTGTAACCTGTACAACCTGCACACTCAACATACACATATAAGAACACAAGGGAAAACCTAACTTAAACCCTTTGCCCAAACATCAAAACCTATGGTCACTCCAGACCATCTTAGGGCCGATTGCTCCAACAATCTCCCCCTTTTTGATGTTTGGTAATCCGTTTAAGTTAGGGAAATAAGATAGTAGTTAATAGCAAAAACCATGCTAAACAAATGCATATGCAATGCAAAAATGGATCTTATCCCAAAGTATCCCACACCTAACCCTCCAAGTTAGGAATTTTACACCTAGCCCTCCAAGCTAGGATTTTCACCACCTAACCCTCCAAGTTAGGATTTTCCCACACTTAGCCCTCTAGGACATTTACCACCTAACCCTCCAAGTTAGGATTTTCCAACACCTAGCCCTCCATGCTAGGACTTTTCTCACCTAACCCTCCAAGTTAGGATTTTCTAACAAACCGGGCTTTTTAAAGCTTCTCCGAAGCTCCCCCTTATACTGGACTTACAAAGGCTTTTTAAGAACCTCTCCAAGGTTCCCCTTACGCCAATAATGGAGCAACCATACTCCCCCTTAAACTCAGCTCCTCCTAAACCTAGGGTTTCATGCAAAGGTAAGTTTTGTTTCCCAACTTAAACCCAAACTTCTCACCCCCTTTGCCATACATCAAAAAGACCTCAATAATTACCCAATTATTGGTTCTTTTAATCCCTAATGGTCCTAAACATAGTGTACTAACCCCCCATACACTTGTTTTTCATCATTTCGACCCCAAACCAGCTGCTGATACAAAAATTGGCCTTTACCAGTCGACTGCCAAAATGGCAGTCGACTGATACTCTGAAAGTCTGAAATTTTAGCATTTCTGACGAAATTCAGAAATGCGCCAAAAATTTCACAAATCTTCGAAAATTCCAAATTTTGTGGAGAGGTTTGTGGTACCCATACCTACTTGGGAAAAATACATTCCAAAATGTATTTATCACCATTTCTAAGTTTGACACAAAACCCAAAACTAGCTAAAAACTTCAATCAAATCTTGACCTAAAGTCCTAATTTTGGTTTCCTCTTAATGTCTTCGCCCATGCCAACCCACAATGCGTCCCTAGCATTGATTTACATGGTAATTACACACCGAAAACTAATTTTCATGCAATATGACCCCAATGTCATATTTCCATGCATGAAACTCAAAAACACCGTGCCAAAACCCAAGAATTGAGACTCAAGTCCGTCTCCAATTCTTTTAGCACACTCCATGGTCCATCTAGACCTCTAGGAGAACCCCTCCCAAGGTCCATTCACCATATATCCCAAAGACTCCTAGAGCTCCCCCTAGAGCTCTTAGCCCTAGCCACCTCCCTAGGTGACTCAACCATCACTAGGCCACACCGGTGTACCTCCGGTGACTCTTGGCCTACAAACTCAACCCTCTTAACCTTAGACACTTTGTCTTTGGTTAAGTCATTTCTTTTTCCTTTAAATGACACCCCTTTGCCATTTTTGCCCTCCCCCTTCTTGCCATAATCATATGCTACCCTAGCATATTTCTTTCCCTTGGCATGGGAGTTCTTAGATCGGTATCCCAACCCCGATCTATCATTTGTGCGGTTTAAACCACCCAACACCATATCTAAACCCTTAGATCCAACAGTGAATCTCTCTAGGGTTTTCTCTAACCTATCAAGCTTTTCCCTTAAAGCTTGATTTTCCCTTTCTAGGTTCCTAAACCTAGAATCCACATGTCCACTTTGGACATTCCTAGACCTACCCTCCTTTCTAGGCACATCCCTCCCCTTCTTGGGATTTTTGCCTTGATCCTTAGGTCTAGAGGTCTTTGATTTTTCATGATGTATGACCTTTCTAGGGTTTTGATCTACCATGTTAACCCTATTCCTATCATGATATTTAAAACCATTGTTATGCACAATCAAGCATTTATCACGATTTCTAGCATGCATGGATGAATAATTTGCACTAGTTTTAACATGCATAGAGGAGCTAGAATTGAAATTGCATTTTAACATAAGGTTAGGAATTACCTCCCTTACCTTAGGAGCTCCTCCTTGTTGGAAGCTTCTTTTCTTTCTCTCCTCCTTCTCCCATCTTCTCAAGTGCTCCATTTTCTTGAGCTCTCCACTCTTTTGGCACTTTGTGTGGTAGTGCCCTAATTCACCACACGTAAAGCATCGGATCTTCTTTTTCTTTTCTTGGGCTTCTCCATTCCTACAATTCATGTTAGAATTTAATCGAATTGAGATGGGTTTAGATTGTACCTCATTTTTCTTACCCTTTGGACACTTGTCCTTGTAGTGTCCCTTTTCATTGCATCCAAAGCATATAATGTGGTCTTTGGCTCTTGCTTTGGTGGAGGTACTAACTTCTTCTTGCTCCGGTGTTGAGGATGACCTTTCCTCCCCCTCAATCCTTGATGTGAAGCCTTTTTCACTTTCTTCCTCACTTGAGGATGTGGACACTTCTTCTTTTTCGGATGTTGACAATTCCGTTTCTTTTTCCGTTCTCTCCTCTTCGGATGTCGAGCATCTCTCCTCATCCGATTGGTCCTTCTCCTCTTCTTGGACCATTAAGCCCATTTCCTTGGGTTCTTCTTCTTCCACTCGTGTAGGGTTTTCATGGATTTCTTCTATCTTTTTCCATAGATCATGTGCATTTTCATATTTACCTACACTACTCAAAACATGGTTAGGCAAAATATTAATCAATATATCAATTACCTTGTCATTTGCCCTAGATTGATCTTGTTGCTCTTTAGTCTAAGATCTAGGTCTAAGCCTTTTTCCATGTTTGTCTCTTGGAATTTTGAAAGGCTCTTCTATTATCATCATACACTCCCAATCCATGTCAAACCACGTCTTCATGCGCATCCTCCAATAACCGAAATCTCCATGATCGTAAGGAGGTGGAGTGTAGATGTCATCCCCAACTTTGTCTTCCATGTTCTTCCCTCTAGCTTTTGCTCTTCTTGGCGGTTATTCCAATCACGAGCGGTCCTTCGCTCTGATACCAATTGTTAGGATCGATTCCTGTACGCTAGAGGGGGTGAATAGCGTTTCTCGGATCTTTCTTGTACCTACGTTGTTAGTTGCACAGCGGAAACAATAATAAACAAAACAAACAACGCTAACAATACCGGTTTACTTGGTATCCACCCCGGCCGGGTGACCAATCCAAGAATCCGTCGGTGGATCACTCCCCGGATAACCTCCGGCTAGCCCTCGTCGCTCCTTGTGGGTGGAGAAACCTCGCCACAACACCAAGCACACCTCTGGGCACAAAGACTACTATCTTGCCTTTAACCAAGACAAGATTCGTCAAGAAACTCAGCCACCACGAAGTCCTCTTTAAATATGACTCGGGGCTGATTTCTCGCTACCAGTCGACTGCCCCCAGGGCAGTCGACTGGTGCCAGCCAAATTCGACCGTTGCACCCCAACGTTCGAATTCTCAGCCAGCTCACCAGCCACCTAACAGTCGACTGCTCCCAGGGCAGTCGACTGGTCCAGGCCTGAGACCATTCTGTGAGTTTTACTAGTCGACTGCCACAATGGCAGTCGACTGCCCTACTCACACACCTAGGGTTTCCCCTCCCGAGTACACATCTCTCAGCACTCGACCCTAGGACTTTCTCGAGTACAATCACACAGCACTCGTACCCTCACAACTCGACTGACTCCTCCTCCACAGCCTTGACTGTTACCTTCGCGCCCTCTTCATCTTCGGCTCCCGTCCCTCGGATGCACGCAAGCCTCCAGCTTGCCTCCATGCCATCCTTCACGCATGCCTCGAAGTCCGCGCCCATCAGCTCATCGTCCCTGCTCACCAAGGTCCCTCGGATGCGCACGCAAGCCTCCAGCTTGCCTCCATGCCATCCTTCACCGTACCGAGGTCGTCCAGTCAAGTCTATATGTGTAACCTGTACAACCTGCACACTCAACATACACATATAAGAACACAAGGGAAAACCTAACTTAAACCCTTTGCCCAAACATCAAAACCTATGGTCACTCCGGACCATCTTAGGGCCGATTGCTCCAACAATCTCTCCATTTTTGATGTTTGACAATCTGTTTAAGTTAGGGAAATAAGATAGTAGTTAATAGCAAAAACCATGCTAAACAAATGCATATGCAATGCAAAAATGGATCCTATCCCAAGGTATCCCACACCTAACCCTCCAAGTTAGGAATTTTACACCTAGCCCTCCAAGCTAGGATTTTCACCACCTAACCCTCCAAGTTAGGATTTTCCCACACTTAGCCCTCTAGGACATTTACCACCTAACCCTCCAAGATAGGATTTTCCAACACCTAGCCCTCCATGCTAGGACTTTTCTCACCTAACCCTCCAAGTTAGGATTTTCTAACAAACCGGGCTTTTTAAAGCTTCTCCGAAGCTCCCCCTTACACTGGACTTACAAAGGCTTTTTAAGAACCTCTCCAAGGTTCCCCTTACGCCAATAATGGAGCAACCATACTCCCCCTTAAACTCAGCTCCTCCTAAACCTAGGGTTTCATGCAAAGGTAAGTTTTGTTTCCCAACTTAAACCCAAACTACTCTCCCCCTTTGCCATACATCAAAAAGACCCCAATAATTACCCAATTATTGGTTCTTTTAATCCCTAATGGTCCTAAACATAGTGTACTAACCCCCCATACACTTGTTTTTCATCATTTCGACCCCAAACCAGCTGCTGATACAAAAATTGGCCTTTACCAGTCGACTGCCAAAATGGCAGTCGACTGATACTCTGAAAGTCTGAAATTTCAGCATTTCTGATGAAATTCAGAAATGCGCCAAAAATTTCACAAATCTCCAAAAATTCCCAAATTTTGTGGAGAGGTTTGTGGTACCCATACCTACTTGTGAAAAATACATTCCAAAATGTATCTATCACCATTCCCAAATTTGACACAAAACCCAAAACTAGCTAAAAACTTCAATCAAATCTTAACCTAAAGTCCTAATTTTGGTTTCCTCTTGATGTCTTCGCCCATGCCAACCTACAATGCGTCCCTAGCATTGATTTACATGGCAATTACACACCGAAAATTAATTTTCATGCAATATGACCCCAATGTCATATTTCCATGCATGAAACTCAAAAACACCGTGCCAAAACCCAAGAATTGAGACTCAAGTCCGTCTCCAATTCTTTTAGCACACTCCATGGTCCATCTAGACCTCTAGGAGAACCCCTCCCAAGGTTCATTCACCATATATCCCAAAGACTCCTAGAGCTCCCCCTAGAGCTCTTAGCCCTAGCCACCTCCCTAGGTGACTCAACCATCACTAGGCCACACCGGTGTACCTCCGGTGACTCTTGGCCTACAAACTTAACTCTCCTAACCTTAGACACTTTGTCTTTGGTTAAGTCATTTCTTTTTCCTTTAAATGACACCTCTTTGCCATTTTTGCCCTCCCCCTTCTTGCCATAATCATATGCTACCCTAGCATATTTCTTTCCCTTGGCATGGGAGTTCTTAGATCGGTATCCCAACCCCGATCTATCATTTGTGCGGTTTAAACCACCCAACACCATATCGAATAAGAGAGAGAGGGAGAGAAATAAATCTCTTGATAGCTCTATCGATTGGTAATCCAAGGCTTGCCTTTGGTTCCTTTTTATACTGGCCTCTCCCTTGCCAAGTCTCTCTTATAACGGAATTAACGGAATTAGTTATCATAAGAAATTTATCTGATAAAATTTCTTATGACTTATTCCGTTATACCTAGTTTTATTATAACTAACTTTATAATAAAACAAATTCTCTTAACGGAATTTTCATAACAAATTTATCCTATAAATTCTCTTATGAATTATTCCGTTTAAACCAAGTTTTATTATAACTAACTTTATAATAAAACAAATATATCTCTCCTTTTATTATGGAATAAATTTTACAATAAATTTATAAACTTTCTTATTATGGAAAAATCAATTCATAATTGATTTTATACAATTAAAATAACCATTCCATGGATCATTTTAATTTCCATAAAAGAATAAATTTCTATAAATTTATTTATATAAATTTCTTTATACAAAAATTTATTTATCCATAATTTATAAAACAAATCGCGATAGATTTATTTTATTAATTAAACCAATTAAATTGGTTTATCCCCTTTTTAATGGCCGGCCAAACCAAGAGGGTGGACACCCTCTTTGGCCGGCCAAACCAAGCCGTTTCCATCGCGAATTAAACTCATTTAATTCGCCCAATAAGCCTTCAAAAGATTTAGCCAATTTTAGCTTCCGTTGCGCCTCTGATTAACTCAGATTCGACTTATTTCTCTTGATTGGAAAATCCAATTTTCAACTCGTTTTAAATCCCTCGGATTACTCGTAGTGCGTGTGACTAAATAGGCTTTCGATTTATGTTAGCCGTCTATAATCAACTAATTATAGAACGATCATGAGTGGCACCTAGTAGTACATCATGACCCCCAATTAATCGAAAGATCAACGGTTGACCTCAGAAGTAATTCTGAAACCCTTCAGCAGCTCTAATGAATCGTGCCCCATTCCCTTCACCACCTTATACCCACTTGGTTCAGGACATGGTCTGTTTGTGTCAGTCCCCACTAGACTGACTACGTCACACCTAGCCCAAGTAGTGTCTTTCTCGTCCTTTGGATTTCTAATTACTCTCATGTATTTAAGAGACTCGCACTCTAAACATGATATACTCTGGCCAGAGGTTTTGAGTAACAATCCGACGATAGGCCTGGGTATACATCTCCTCGCAAGGAGTGGTGAATCCTTTGTAGGCTGTTCAAACATCTTCGGGCACTTCAGCTTATACCCAATCATCCTGGGTCTACACCTCCTTGGAGATGCTTGCTTAAGATGTTAAAGTATAAGTCTCCATGACCAAGATGACTTGAACATTGCAAGTCAAAGGAACATCGCACTTAAGCTGCAGTAAGAACTTCATTGACATATCTACATGTAGATTCCCATATGAAGTCTTACAGCTAGTCACTCCAATGAACTAGTTCCCTTAACTAGCATCCATGTTTATCTCCGGACATCCCAATGTCACCAGCCAGTGAGAATCAGCTGATTAGAGAATAACCCATGCTAGTCTCAACAGAATTGACAGTGTCCGTTTTTATCAATTCATCGACTAGGGATAATTTCAATACTTCACAATTGCACATTTAGAGATAATCACTAGTTGTGATCCCATCACAAATTCTCTTATGCTGTGAATTGTATTGCGGACATTCAGTAGATGAGTTTAAGATCTCAATCAAATACACAAACATGTATACTCAAATAGTGAATTATCATTTATTAGAATAAATGTTTACAATCATAAGGCGATTGCCTTAGGACACTTCTCTCATATTACTAACACTAACTTCTTCTTGCTCCGGTGTTGAGGATGACCTTTCCTCCCCCTCAATCCTTGATGTGGAACCTTTTTCACTTTCTTCCTCACTTGAGGATGTGGACACTTTTTCTTTTTCGGATGTTGACAATTCCGTTTCTTTTTCCGTTCTCTCCTCTTCGGATGTCGAGCTCCTCCCCTCATCCGATTGGTCATTCTCCTCTTCTTGGACTATTAAGCCCATTTCCTTGGGTTCTTCTTCTTCCACTCGTGTAGGGTTTTCATGGACTTCTTCTATCTTTTTCCATAGATCATGTGCATTTTCATATTTACCTACACTACTCAAAACATGGTTAGGCAAAATATTAATCAATATATCGATTACCTTGTCATTTGCCCTAGATTAATCTTGTTGCTCTTTAGTCTAAGATCTAGGTCTAA
Organism: Boesenbergia rotunda; assembly: GCA_024364735.1. Taxonomy (NCBI): domain Eukaryota; kingdom Viridiplantae; phylum Streptophyta; class Magnoliopsida; order Zingiberales; family Zingiberaceae; genus Boesenbergia; species Boesenbergia rotunda. The sequence goes on from JAGFNQ010000460.1 coordinate 132,835, forward strand.
GCCTTTTTCCATGTTTGTCTCTTGGAATTTTGAAAGGCTCTTCTATTATCATCATACACTCCCAATCCATGTCAAACCACGTCTTCATGCGCATCCTCCAACAATCGAAATCTCCATGATCGTAAGGAGGTGGAGTGTAGATGTCATCCCCAACTTTGTCTTCCATGTTCTTCCTCTAGCTTTTGCTCTTCTTGGCGGTTATTCCAATCACGAGCAGTCCTTCGCTCTGATACCAATTGTTAGGATCGATTCCCGTACGCTAGAGGTGGTGAATAGCGTTTCTCGGATCTTTCTTGTACCTGCGTTGTTAGTTGCACAGCGGAAACAATAATAAACAAAACAAACAACGCTAACAATACCGGTTTACTTGGTATCCACCCCGGCCGGGTGACTAATCCAAGAATCCGTCGGTGGATCACTCCCCGGATAACCTCCGGCTAGCCCTCGTCGCTCCTTGTGGGTAGGGAAACCTCGCCACAACACCAAGCACACCTCTGGGCACAAAGACTACTATCTTGCCTTTAACCAAGACAAGATTCGTCAAGAAACTCAGCCACCACGAAGTCCTCTTTAAATATGACTCGGGGCTGATTTCTCGCTACCAGTCGACTGCCCCCAGGGCAGTCGACTGGTGCCAGCCAAATTCGACCGTTGCACCCCAACGTTCGAATTCTCAGCCAGCTCACCAGCCACCTACCAGTCGACTGCTCCTAGGGCAGTCGACTGGTCCAGGCCTGAGACCATTCTGTGAGTTTTACTAGTCGACTGCCATAATGGCAGTCGATTGCCCTACTCACACACATAGGGTTTCCCTTCCCGAGTACACATCTCTCAGCACTCGATCCTAGGACTTTCTCGAGTACAATCACACAGCACTCGTACCCTCACAACTGGACTGACTCCTCCTCCGCAGCCTCAACTGTTGCCTTCGCACCCTCTTCATCTTCGGTTCCCGTCCCTCGGATGCACGCAAGCCTCTAGCTTGCCTCCATGCCATCCTTCACGTATGCCTCGAAGTCCGTGCCCATCAACTCATCGTCCCTGCTCACCAAGGTCCCTCGGATGCGCACGCAAGCCTCCAGCTTGCCTCCATGCCATCCTTCACCGTACCGAGGCCGTCCAGTCAAGTCTATATGTGTAACCTGTACAACCTGCACACTCAACATACACATATATGAACATAAGGGAAAACCTAACTTAAACCCTTTGCCCAAACATCAAAACCTATGGTCACTTTGGACCATCTTAGGGCCGATTGCTCCAACAATTTAAGTGCCCAAAGCCTCCATAGCCTATTCTCTTCCTCATACTCTAAATCTTATCTTGTAAAAGAGGAAGAGAGCATCTTGTGAGGATTTCTCCACCGTCAAGGTGAAGATCATAGTAAAGCTTGATTATGTGGTGTGGATCCTTGGATTAGTCACCTCTAGGAGATGGATACCTGTTGGGATGTATAATAAAAGTCTTGCTTTTATATAGACATCTGCATTTTGATAGAGAATCACAAGATCACTGTTTGCATGTTTATATTAGTATGTGGATATTGTCTAATACTTTACACTGTAGATAACATGGTGTGTTGTGTCGCATAGAAGATCATGTTATCAGTTCCTTGTAGGGTATAAGTAGAGGCTCACAACCGAGATGGATTTGGACAAACCATTGGGATGGTTGTAGTGTAATTTGGTGTTAGTTTATCTTGACCATAGAATAACACTAGTGCACTTTGTGTGCATTGAGAGGACCGACATAGAGGTGATTCAATTTATATTGACTTTAAAATTGAATCAGATCTAAATTTATTATGGAATACATGCTCTAAATCCCGATATAATAACGGACATATGTACTTAATATTTATTTCTTTGATTTACCAATGGGCGAGATTTATTCTGTTAAATCGATAGGCCCGGTAAGTTGAGAAATAATATTATTTACATGGTGTGTCGTTGATTATAGACGGAAACCGTGTCCTGGTGAGTCAGGTTGATGATGCCCCTTTGATGAGCTCATAAAGTTCATCATGTTAAATCCTACAGGTGGACTTGGTTCAACATGATGATAAGGATGAGTGGTACTAATCAAGGAGTTAGATGTTGAATAATTAAAATTGTCAGTAATTTAAATTAATCAACGGACATTCAATATCTTAAACACGGGGAGATATTTGTACTCATAATAGGTGGAGCTCATATGTAAATATGGAGGATGGTGAGGTAGTTCAATGAGGACCCTTTAGTGGAATGAATTTTCATTAATGGATCAGACTTTAATCCATTGGATGGTCAAGACCTAACTCCTCCTCATAATCCCTATTGTAATTTATATATACCTCGTATGTCATCAAGAGAAAATCTAATCAAGTCTTGATTTTTTTCTATTCTCTCTCCTCCTTGTCGTCGCTGCTCGAGTTGGAATCGTCGTGGCCCCATGCAACGTTGCGTCGGCCTCCATGCAAGGAATTGCGTTGGCCTTGCAATTCGGCTTGAAGGAATTAGGGAGTGTTTGAGAGAGCTTCTGCTAGCTGTTTTTTAGATTCTAACTACATAGAAGCACTTTTGAGTGTTTGTGAATATCAGATTCTGCTTTAACTTCTATAACTCTTAGCCAAAAGCTGAAGCAAGAATTTGATGTTTTTTTTTCTGCTTTTGCTTTTTTTGCTTATGGTCTAGAATTAAAAGTAGACATTTATACCCTTAATAATTTATCATTTTACATAATTGCCACCATAGTTTTAAATAAAATTTTATATTTTCATATAATTTATATATTCATAATTTCTTTTATAAATTTTTATAAATATATATAAATTTTGTCATTTTTTTATATTTATATTTTTATTAATTATATATTTTTTAAACATATATATTATTAAAAAATTAATTTTGATATAATATTCAAAATATAATAATAAATATATAAAACATTATTGATGGTGTATCAAAATTATTTTTAGATAATTAAAAAAAATAATTTATATAGTTTAAGGATATTGTTGTCATTTAACTAAAAATTAAGTTTGGAAGTAATTATTCACCAAACATTCAAATTTTATCTTGTATCAACTTTTAACTTCTATTTCTAAACACTCCATGCTTTAACTTCTCACTGACTTCAAGTTAATTTTTATAAAAATCATTTTTTAAAAAATAAAAATTCTCTCAAATACTTTCTTAATTCGGCTTCCCCGCAAGAAGGAATTAATTCGGCTTCAAGGAATTGCAATTCGGTCTTGCATGGCAATTCCATGCAACGTGGCCTCCAAGCAAGGAATTGCAATTCGCTTCCATGCAAGAAGGAATTAATTCGGCTTGAAGGAATTAATTCGGCTTGAAGGAATTAATTCGGCTTCCATGCAAGAAGAATTGCAATTCGGCCTTGCATGGCAATTCCATGCAACTTTGATCACGAAGGATTGCATGCAACATTGATCAAGGAGAATTGCACAACGTTGATCAAGGAGAATTACATGTAACGTTGATAAAGAGAAGAAAGAAAGTTTTGGTGACTTCAATTCTGGGTAGATCGTTGCGCACATGACGTCTAAAAAGAGGTGATGTTATATAGTAGAAGATCGAGAGATAAACGAGAAGTATAACCTTCTCTTATGACTCTTAATTTGTTCTTTCTATCATTTTATGTGATTTAATTAATTATCTTGTTGATTAATTATTTGTTAATTAATTGTGATAATTAATTATTATGGACTCCGATGATAAACATAAAAATCGACGATCCGTTCGTCGTCTATTCCGCGACTAATTGGTTAAGCGATTACAAGGCTGGAACAACAAGTTTGGCCAAGTTGTAACTCGAATCAATTAGTACGACGATGAGACGGTCGTTTTGGGAAATAGGTCTCCATTCAGATTAAAATTTTAATCTGTGGACATGGAGAGGTTTCCCATGAGTGACCTGGTATTGGCTTAGGAAACCCGCAACCAACAATTGGTATCAGATCTGAGGTTTCCGATTTTGTGTGTTTGGATTCGGTTACATTTTATACTTTATCATGTATTTTATTTTTGCCGGATAATAGTAGGATGTGTGTAGGCTAACTCTTTGGTTGCAGACACGAGATTCCAACTATTATGACTTAAATAATGTGTGTATGTGATTGGTTGTGCATGGTTGTAATATTTGATTCCTCGGGGTTGACAAGATTAAATTTGTATTTGATTTTTGTAATTAAATACGACACATGTTTAGCTGCTCTTTTTATTTACTTTCGATCTAGATTTGATATACACTCTTTTGTGGAGTATAGGATCGATGGATGTAAATAAATATCATTTCATCTCGGCTCGGAGATCCCTTCAATGGTGGCTTGCGCAAGGTGTAGGGAGGAGCAGACGAGGTGGTGACATGACTGGAGGCACATTGAAGACTAAAGCTATGATAGTTGGAAAAATTTAGAATTTTTCTTGTTTATTGCTTTTAGTCTATGTGCTTGTCGTGCATGTTGGGACCGGGTGCATGTTGACATGAATGCGGGTTCGTAATTTTAAAATTAATTACGTGCAGCGGAAGGTTTAGCATAAATAATTTCTCAAATTATTTAACCACACATCTAAGCATGCAACTTTATCTTGTGTAGACATGATCATATATTTAAAATTTTGCAGAAATGTAAACTAATTTACTTAATACCTCGCGTAACTCGAAGGAAGGGACGAGATCCAACCGTAAGCGTCCCTCGGAAGCTCCGCCTCTATTCGCGTCCACGCCGAGTATCTTCGGGATGACTTCGCAAAGTCACGAGTTTCGTATTCTCGAGAACTACTAGATTCTCCGAGAATGCGATAAGAAAAACCAAGAGAGAAGTAATCATATCGGAAAAACTCACTACCAAGGTTGGCCGGAATCACAATTCCGGCGAGAAGGAGGAAGATGACTTGCGCCCAATCCCAAGGTGATAATGGCCGGAGAGGAAGATCGTCCCAACGGAAGAACTTTGTCGCCTCGGTGCTTCTCCTTGTGCTCACGGCAAGAAGAAGGGAGAAGAGCCTTGTGGCCGGCCAAGAGAAAGAAGGGAGGAGAGGGAGAGAGCCCAGGCAAGAATACTTCGATTGATTTCCAAGCCTTGCCTTGGGTCTTTTATATAGTGGTCTCTCAACCGCCAAGTCTCTTTTTTCTTATGGAATAAATTTTCTATGACTTATTCCATCATGCCAAGTTTTATCATATTATAATTCATGATAAAAACCGACCAAGTCTCTTTTTTTCTTATGGAATAAATTTTCTTATCATGGTAAATCAATCCATGATTGATTTTATAAAATAAAATAAACCAATCCATGGTTCATTTTAATTTCCATGAAAAATAAACCAAACCTTGGTTTATTATATAAAAATTTATATCATCCATAATTTTAAAAATAAATCACACTTGGTTTATTTTATAAATTGAACCAAAAACTTGGTTCTCTCCCTTTGTTGTGGCCGGCCAAGCAAAGAGGATGGAGACCCTCTTTGGCCGGCCCATCCAAGTCACGCCCCAATGAATTAAACTCAATTAATTCATCTATTAAGTCTTCAAAAGACTTAGCCATTTTACGCTTCCGATGCGTCTCTGAAAAATTCAGATTCGACTTATCGTTTGGCTCAACCAAACCTACTCAAATATTGAATATTCATTTATTAAAATAAATGATTACAATCATAAGGCGATTGCCTTAGGACATTTTTCTCATATCACTAACAAACTCCCACTTGGCCTAATGCCAATCGCTACGGTATCTAATACCATAGGCTCTAACATGACCCTCAAACTTACTTTGAGGCAAGGCCTTAGTTATAGGATCCGCTAAATTCCATTCAATGGGAATTTTCTCAATTTGTATATCATTCCTACTTATAATCTCTCTGATCAGATGATAGCGGCGAAGTACATGTTTGGATCGCTTATGAGACCTTGGTTCCTTTTCTTGTGCAATAGCTCTATTGTTGTCGCAGTAAACTGGTATTGCTTCATCAATGGTTGGAACCACACCAAGTTCTGAGACAAACTTCTTGATCCAGACTGCTTCCGAAGCTGCAATGTATTCCACTTCCGTGGTAGAATCCGCTACGGTGTCTTGCTTGGAACTCTTCCAACTTATTGCGCCTCCATTCAAAATAAATACGTATCCAGACTGAGATTTGGAGTCATCCTTATCTGTCTGGAAACTGACATCTGTATACCCACGTATTACCATATCACCTTCTCCATATATTAGGAACACATCCTTAGTTCTTCTTAAGTACTTGAGGATTGTCTTGACAGCCACCCAATGATCCATTCCTGGATCAGACTGGTATCTGCTTGTGACGCTCAGAGCATACGATACATCGGGCCTAGTACATAACATAACATACATGATAGATCCTACGGCGGATGCATAAGGAATCTTATTCATGCAAATCCTCTCGTCTTCTGTGCGTGGACACATAGACTTCGAAAGGTTCATCCCATGCCTGATGGGAAGGTAACCTTTCTTGGATTCCAACATGCTAAACCTTTCTAGCACTCGGTCTATATATGTAGACTGCGAAAGACCAAACAATCGTTTTGATCTATCTCTATAGATTCTATTCCCAAGGATATAGGTTGCTTCTCCCAGGTCTTTCATGGAGAAAGTTTTGGACAACCAAATTTTAACTGACTGTAAGACTGATATATCGTTTCCTATAAGTAATATGTCATCGACATATAACATTAGGAATACGACTGCACTCCCACTAACCTTCTTATACACACAAGGTTCGTCAGGATTTTGTGAGAAATCAAACTCTTTGATTGTCTCATCAAAACAGATGTTCCAGCTCCTGGATGCTTGCTTTAGTCCATATATGGATCGTCGAAGCTCGCATACTTTGGTTTTATCAATCGATGTGAAACCTTCAGTTTGTATCATGTATACATCCTCCAGTAGGTTTCCATTAAGGAAAGCTGTTCTCACATCCATTTGCCATATCTCATAATCATAATGAGCTGCTATGGCTAGGAGCATCCGAATGGATTTAAGCATAGCTACTGGCGAATAGGTTCGTCATAATCAATTCCTTGTTTCTGACGATATCCTTTTGCCACTAATCTAGCCTTAAAGGTAACAACATTACCTTCCATGTCGGTTTTCTTCTTGAAAACCCACTTGCACCTTATGGGCTTAATCCCTTCAGGTGGGTTAACCAAGTCCCATACTTGATTTTTGTACATGGAATCCATTTCCGATTTCATGGCTTCAAGCCACTTATCCCTTTCTGAATTTTTCAGAACATCTTCATAACTGATAGGTTCGTCATCGTTAATGAGTAACACGTCGTTCGATTCACTTATGAGAAATCTGTATCTCTCTAGAATATTGCGTATCCTATCAGACCTACGAAGAAGTGGTATTGTTTTAGGTTCAACTGATCTTATCATTATGAGTTATTGTTTGTGGGTCTAGACTAGGTGTCTCTGTAATGTCTATTGAAGTTTCACGAACTTCTTCAAGTTCAATGCTACTCCCACTGTTTTCTTGTAAAAGAAATTCTTTTTCTAGAAATACAGCATGCCTTGAAACAAACACCTTTTGTTCCAAGAGTTGATAGAATTGATAACCTTTCGTTTCCTTAGGGTATCCAATAAATAGACATTTATCAGACTTAGCATCCAATTTGTCTGATACAACCCGCTTTACATAAGCAGGACAACCCCATATCTTTAGGTGAGATAAATGATGTTTCTTACTATTCCACGTCTCATATGGAGTAGTAGAGACTACCTTGGTCGGGATTCTGTTTAGTAAGCGCATAGCCCCAAAAGGATTTTGGAAGAGTTGCATGATTCATCATAGATCTAACCATGTCCATCAGGGTTCGGTTACGCCTCTCAGATACACCATTATGCTGTGGTGTATATGGCGGAGTCCATTGAGACAATATCCCATTGTCCCTAAGATAATCTTGAAACTCTTGACTTAAGTATTCACCACCCCAATCGGATCGAAGTATCTTAATACTTTTGCCATGTTGTTTCTCTACTTCACTTCTGAACTCCTTGAATTTCTCAAAAGCTTCAGATTTGTGTTTAATTAAGAATACATACCCGAATCGTGAGTGATCATCGATAAAGGTAATGAAGTAGCTATAGCCTCCTTGTGCAAGAGTTGACATTGGTCCACGTACATCAGTATGTATTAGACCAAGCAATTCTCCCACTAGTTTACCTTTTTTGGAAAAGGGTAATTTGGTCATCTTGCCTTTTAAGCATTATTCGCATGTATCAAATGAACCAGGTTCAAATGATTCCAGAATTCCATATCGGTGTAATTTGGTCATGCGTTTCTTACTTACATGGCCAAGACGACAATGCCACATATAGGAGTCTATTTGATTATCTATTCGAGCACGTTTGTTGCTAACTTCGATATTGAAAACGTCACCGGATAAATCTAACGTGTAGATACCATTGCATAATGTTCCGGTCCCATAAAGAACACCATTTAAAGTTATGCAACAGCAATTGCTACTAAAAGTTAAATGGTAACCCTTTTCATTCAAGCATGAAATAGATACAATGTTCTTTATTAACGAAGGAACAAAATAACAATTATCCAATTCTACGACAAGTCCAGTAGGGAGCTTTAGCAAATATGTTCCGATGGCAATAGCAGCAATCTTTGCTCCATTTCCAACTCGCAAATTCGCTTCTCACTTGACGAGTCTTCTTCTATTCCGTAGCCCCTGTATATCATTACATATATGTGAGCTACACCCAGTATCAAGTACCCAGGTGTACGAGGAAATAGACTGACATTCAATAACGAACATGCCTGAAGAGGATGGGGCATCGGATGCCTTCTTCTTCAAGGACTCAAGATAAACCTTGCAGTTTCTTCGCTAGTGGCCCTCCTTGCCGCAGTGATGGCAAGTGCCTTTTGGTGCCTTTTCAATCCTTTTGTCCTTAGTTAACTTATTGGTGTCCAAAATGGAACGCAAATTCAGAGAAGACATGATCAGGTGATTATCCTAGAAATACAAATTGAGGTTATGTGATGAGAATGATAAAAAATGCATCAATATACATTAATTAAATCCTATTTATTTTTCGAATTGAATAACCCTTTTTATCAATTCGGGAGATCGTAGGAACATCTCCATAGGTTGATATCCAACCATAGATAAAAACAACCATGGCTAGAGTCCATCAAGTTAGTTTTAGCTATGAAGGTAGGTAATTATACCGATTACATATTATACATATGTAACTATCACATTATGCTATCAACTAATTGAATGTTTGCATAAATCATTAGGTTGTTAACTCATTAACAAGTATGCAACAATACACATAGCACCCAACTGCACCTCTCTTTACATCGACCTTGGCTGTGACACAACAAATCGATGCTCCAAGCTTAAGGCTGCCCCATTAATCAAGAAATAGTTTTAATATGGTTGGAGCTCATTCAATCATTTAGTCAGGCTTGGATGTGTCCAACAACCAAAACTAAGGATTGACCTCTGACTCCAACTATATTAATCATAAACTAATTCCATGGTTTGAACATGTTGAGGTTCAAGCCGGGTATGGATATGTCCATCAACCCAAACGAGAAACAAAACTCTGGTTCTAACCATATTAATGGAAGGTGTTGGCCTTAATATTTTGTAAGGGGTTTTGGGTCTCATCCTTTTCTTTTAAGCACATTCATGACATATAATTATGTCACGTACTAACGATTTCCTTAATAAAGTATGTATGTGACTTAATTTATCAAGTCTCATTAATTGAATTAGGAACCAGATTTCCTAATTCTAATTTCATACTTTATTCAAGGAATTGTTTTGGGAAACAATTTCCTAAATTATCATAATCAATTTCGGAAATAATATGTTTAAGACATTGATTTCTCTAAATCAAATCTTATTAAATTAAGAGACAGATTCCCTTAATTCAACTACATATTATTTTCATGAAAATCATATTTAAGGAAATATACTCTATAGGAAATAATTTTCCTAATTAATTTTGGAAACAATAATATGTAAGAGCATCACCTCATAAATCAAATAAGGAAATTATCGTTTGAGAATCACCTCAAAATTTTCAAGATTTGATCACATATTTTATTTATGGAAAATTAATATCAATAACTTAATTTGGATGGCTCCCCGAGGCTCAATCCAAAATAAGAATTTATTGATAATATAATTTAGACAGCTCCCCGAGACTCAATCCAAATTAAACATTTGACAGTTTAAATTCAATTTAGGAAATTTAATTATAACAACTAACTTTAAATTGGACGGCACCCCGAGGCTCAATCCAAAATAAAGAATTTTGTAAATAATTTAATTTCCAATTATGAATTTAAATGCCAATTAATATTCTCATAATTTGTCTAGACTTTCTTGAAAGAAAGTCCCAAAATTGCGAGCTTTCCATAAATGGAAAGATTCCAAAATTAAAAGTTTTTCAGAATAATTGTAAGTTTCTGGTATAAAGAAAACTTACGTATTTTCAAAATTGGAAAATTTCCAAAATAGGAAATTTCCAAAATTGGAAAGTTTCCAAAAATGAAAAGTTTTCACAATAATCATAAAATTTCAGAAACAGAGGTATTTCAAAAGTTTACGAAATTTCATGAGGATTTCCAAACCTTGAAATTCCTAAATCAGAAATTTACCATAATTGGAATGTTTCATAATTGGAAAATTTTCCAAAATTGAGATCATGACAAAGTTTTCTGCAAAACAATTATATGATTATGTCAAACACTAACCGGCTCTGATACCACTGTTGGGACCGGGTGCATGTCATCATGGATGCGGGTTTGTAATTTTAAAATTAATTACGTGTAGCGAAAGGTTTGTTGGATCGAGAGAAAATGATAGAAGGGGGGGTGAATATCGTAAAACGTTTTGGATTGTAAGATAGAGAATGCACAGCGGAAATTAAAACTAAACAATGCACAAACACCAAGATTTTACTTGGTTTGGAGTCGCGGTCGGCTCCTACTCCAAGGCCCACGGTCGTTGACCGTTTACTACGGGCAATTCTATATGTGCGCAAAACAGTTTACAGAAGGATGATTACAATAATAGTGCAGTAAGGAAAAAGACAGCTCTTCGTTACCGACGTCCGGTGTGGAATGTATCTCGGAGCAGAGGGACGTCGTTGGCGCTTGTATCTCGAGTTGGGAGGTTTCTGTAGCAGAGCGCCTCGAGTAGAAGAGCATGAAAGCGTTGGAAGAAGTTCTTGTTGAGAAGCCTTGGTGTTGGGTGCTATTTATAGCACTTCGGGGTGCCCTGAACGTTGGGGGCGCCCCCCATGTGTCAACCGATCCGGAATTGTCTCGGTCAGCCTTTATCCCACTCAAATAGGGTTGAGGATTGACTCTGGGGGCGCCCTGGTTGACCTTTTCAGCGAGTTTCTCGGCTGGATAAAAGTTATACGCTTTATTGGCTTGAGTGCGGGGCGCCCGGGAGCACGGGGGCGCCCCGCCCAGTGAGCTTCTGAAGCGTTTCTTGCTCAACTTGTTTTGCCTTCACCTTGGGGGCGCCCGGGACACTGGGGGCGCCCTTCTCAGCTGCTGCCTCTCTCCTTTGAGGCGTTCTGAGCTGCAGAGACTCGTTCCTTTGGTCCTACATCTAGGGTTAGCTGCAAATACAATAAAGCAAGAATGAGTATACAACCTTAGCTGTCTTGGTTCTGACTTTGGGTCTCCAAAATGGAGCCCTAGGTCGAACCGACGCCTACTGTTCCCTCGGTGGGGAACGTGTCCTCACCTACTCCTCTCAGGAGAATTTACCTGATGCCAACCGGCTCCTCCGGTTGGTCTTTTGCCAGGCAGTCTTTCGCCAGGTGCCTAGCTGTCCTTCACCAGGTCTTCGGTTCCAAGCAATCCTTCGCCTGGTGCATAGCAGTCCTTCGCTAGGGCTTTGTATCCTGACATTCCTTCGCCAGGTGCCTAGCATTCCTTCGCTAGGGCTTTGTATCCTGGCAGTCCTTCGCCAGGTGCCTAGCAGTCCTTCGCTAGGGCTTTGTATCCTGGCATTCCTTCGCCAGGTGCCTAGCAGTCCTTCGCTAGGGCTTTGTATCCTGGCAGTCCTTAGCCAGGTGCCTAGCAGTCCTTCGTTAGGGCTTAGGGTTTCGCTGCCTAGCAGTCCTTCGCTAGGTGCCTAGCAGTCCTTCGCTAGGACTTTGTTTCCTGGCAGTCCTTCGTCAGGTGCCTAGTAGCCCTTCGGTAGGACTTTTCCTGCACACTTGAGTAACATTGTTAGATCACCAATAATACTTAACTTTGAACCCTTTGCCAATATCAAAACAAGGTTCGATATGGTGCTTCCTGCACCAACAAGGTTTAGCATAAATAATTTCTCAAATTATTTAACCACACATCTAAGCATGCAACTTTATCTTGTGTAGACATGATCATATATTAAAAATTTTGCAGAAACGTAAACTAATTTACTTATTACCTCGCGTAACTCGAAGGAAGGGACGAGATCCAACCATAAGTATCCCTCGGAAGCTCCGCCTCTATTCGCGTCCACGCCGAGTATCTTCGAGATGACTTCGCAAAGCCACGAGTTTCGTGTTCTCGAGAACTACTAGATTCTCCGAGAACGCGACAATAAAACCAAGAGAGAAGTAATCACATCGGAAAAACTCACTACCAAGGTTGGTCGGAATCACAATTCCGGCGAGAAGGAGGAAGATGACTTGCGCCCAATCCCAAGGTGATGATGGTTGGAGAGGAAGATCGTCCCAATGGAAGAACGTCGTCGCCTCGGTGCTTCTCCTTGTGCTCACGGCAAGAAGAAGGGAGAAGAACCTTGTGGCCGACCAAGAGGAAGAAGGGAGGAGAGGGAGAGAGCCCAGGCAAGAATACTTCGATTGATTTTCAAGCCTTGCCTTGGGTGCTTTATATAGTGGCCTCTCAACCGCCAAGTCTCCTTTTTCTTATGGAATAAATTTTCTATGACTTATTCCATCATGCCAAGTTTTATCATTTTTTAATTCATGATAAAAATCAACCAAGTCTCTTTTTTCTAATGGAATAAATTTTCTTATCATGGTAAATCAATCCATAATTGATTTTATAAAATAAAATAAACCAATCCATGGTTCATTTTAATTTCCATGAAAAATAAACCAAACCTTGGTTTATTATATAAAAATTTATATCATCCATAATTTTATAAAACAAACCACACTTGGTTTATTTTATAAATTGAACCAAAAACTTGGTTCTCTCCCTTTGTTGTGGTCGGCCAAGCAAAGAGGATGGAGACCCTCTGGCCGGCCCTTCCAAGCTACGCCCTAATGAATTAAACTTATTTAATTCATCTATTAAGTCTTCAAAAGACTTAGCTATTTTACGCTTCCGATGCGTCTCTGAAAAATTCAGATTCGACTTATCATTTGGCTTAACCAAACCTAATCTCTCTTGATTGAAAAATCCAATTTTCAACTCGTTTTAAATCCCTCGGATTACTCGTAGAGTGTGTAACTAAATAGGCTTTCGATTTATGTTGACCGTCTATAATTAATCAATTATAGAACGATCATGAGTGGCACCTAGTAGTACATCATGATCCCCAATTAATCGAAAGATCAACGGTTGACCTCAGAAACAATTCTGAAACCCTTCAGCAGCTATAATGAATCGTGCCCCATTCCCTTCACCATCTTATACCCACTTGGTTCAGGACATGGTCTATGTGTGTCAGTCCCCACTAGGCTGACTACGTCACACCTAGCCCAAGTAACGTTTTCTCTTCCTACGTATTCTAATTACTCTCATGTATTTAAGAGATTCATACTCTGAACATGTCATGCTCTGGCCAGAGGCTTCGAGTAACAATCCGACGATAGGCCTTGGGTATACATCTCCTCGCAAGGAGTGGTGAATCCTTTATAAGCTATTCAAACATCTTCGGGCACTTCGGCTTATACCCAATCATCCTGGGTCCACACCTCCTTGGAGATGCTTGCTTATGATGTCGAAGTATAAGTCTCCATGACCCTTTGGGCAGTCGACTGGTAGCGGCTGGTGAGTTGGCTAAAATTCGAACGTTGGGAGTTGCAACGGTCGAATTTAGCTGGCACCAGTCGACTGCCCTGGGGGCAGTCGACTGGTAGCGAGAAATCAACCCCGAGTCCTATTTAAAGAGGACGTCGTGGTGGCTGAGTTTCTTGACGAATCTTGTCTTAGTTAAAGACAAGATAGTAGTCTTTGTGCCCAGAGGTGTGCTTGGTGTTGTGGCGAGGTTTCTCCACCCACAAGGAGCGACAAGGGCTAGCCGGAGGTTATCCGGGGAGTGATCCACCGACAGATTCTTGGATTAGTCACCCGGCCGGGGTGGATACCAAGTAAACCGGTATTGTTAGCGTTGTTTGTTTCGTTTATTATTATTTCCGCCGTGCAACTAACAACATAGGTACAAGATCGAACCGGAAATCGCTATTCACCCCCCTCTAGCGTACGAGAATCGATCCTAACAATTGGTATCAGAGCGAGGACCGCTCTTGATCGGACTAACCGCCGAGGGAGCATACGCTAGAGGAAATGGAAGGTGAAGGTCCACTTGGGGACAAGATCTACACACCACCGGCCTACGACAATGAAGATTTTGCATACTGGAAGGCGAGGATCGAGACGTGGTTTGGAATTGATTGGGCATTCCGAATTGCGCTTGAAGAACCCTTCGAAGTTCCAAAGGACAAGCACGGGAAGAAGCTTCGTCCTAGATATTGGGACAAAGAGCAACAAGAACAATTCCGGGCCAATGAGAAGGTAACAAATATTTTGGTTGATATATTACCTAACGACATCTTGAGTTGTGTAGGGTCATATCAAAGTGCATGTGAATTATGGAGCAAGGTGAAAGAGTATCATGAGACTCCTACAAAAATTCAAGAGCCTAAGGAGAAAAGCCCCGTGATTCAAGAAGAGAAAGAAGAAAGTGAAGAATCGTCAACCTCCTTAAGAGAAGAAGAGGAAGAGGTCTCCACCTCAAGGATTGAGGGGGAGGAGAGATCCACTTCCATGCCGGATCAAGAGGAGGCCTCCACATTATCAAAAGTTGAAGAAGTCTCAACCTCCACCAAAGCAAGGAACAAAGACCACATTACATGCTTTGGGTGTAATGAAAAGGGGCACTACAAGGATAAGTGCCCAAAAGGTAAAAAGGAGGTACTCTCTAAACCCGGGTCCATTCGATTAAAATCTAACATAAATTGTAGGAATGGAGGAGCCCAAGAGAGAAAAATGAAGATTAGATGCTTCACATATGGTGAGCTAGGGCACTACCACACCAAGTGCCCAAAGAAATGTGAAATAAAGAAAATGAAGCATCTAAGGAGATGGGAGAAAGAAGAAAGAAAGAAGAAATGAAGCCCACATCAAGGAGGGACTACAAGGGTAAGGGAGGTAATTCCTAACCCTAGATTAAATTGCCATTCATATTTAAGTTCCTCCATGAATGCTAAGAATCATGCCAATTACCCATCCATGAATATTAGAAATAATGCAAATCATTCATCCATGCATGCTAGATTTCATGAAAATTATCTTTTTGTGCATAACCATGGATTTAAATATCATGATAGGAATAAGGATAGCAAGGTAGACACATATCTTAAGAAAAGCATGCATCATGGTAAATCTAAGACCTGTGTATCCAAGGCTAAAGGCATTAACCTCAAGGAAGGGAAACAAATGCCTAAGAAAATGGGTAGTTCTAGGAATGTCCAAAGTGGGCATATGGACTACAAGGTTAAAGGTCTAGAGAGGGAAAATCAAGCCTTGAGGGCAAGGCTTGATACATTAGAAAAAGCCCTAGAAAGATTCACGGTTGGATCTAAGGGCTTAGACATGGTGTTGGGTAGTATAAAACCCAACTATGATAAATCGGGATTGGGGTACCGATTTAAGACCTCCAAGGGCAATGGAAAGAAGTATGCTGGGAAAGCATACAATCTTAGTAAGGAGAGAAGGTCGAAGGATGACAAGGGAATGCCATCCAAGGGTAAAAAGAGTGACCTAACCAAGGACACGACGTCCAAGGTTAAAAAGGTCAACTTTGTAGGCCAAGTGTCACCGGTGGCACACCGGTGTGGCCTAGTGATGGTTGAGTTACCTAGGGAGGTGGCTAGGGCTAAGAGCTCAAGGGGGAGTTCTAGAAGCCTTTGGGATATATGGTGAATGGACCTTGGGAGAGTTGCTCCTAGAGGTCTAGATGGACCATGGAGTGTGCCAAAAGAATTGTAGACGGACTTGAGTCTCAATTTTTGGGTTTTTGCACGGTGTTTTTGAGTTTCATGCATGGAAATATGACATTGGGGTCATATTGCATGAAAATTGGTTTTTGATGTATAAATGCCATGTAAATCAATGCTAGGGATGTATTGTGGGTTGGCATGGGCAGAGACATCAAGAGGAAACCAAAACTAGGACTTTAGGTCAAGGTTCTATTGAACTTTTTAGCTAGTTTTGGATTTTGTGTCAAACTTGGGAATGGTGATAGATACATTTTGGAATATATTTTTCCCAAGTAGATATGGGTACCACAAACCTCTCCACAAAATTTGGGAATTTTTGGAGATTTGTGAAATTTTTGGTGCATTTCTGAATTTTGTCAGAAATGCTGAAATTTCAGACTTTCAAAGTATCAGTCAACTGCCATTTTGGCAGTCGACTGGTTAAGGCTGATTTTTATATCATCAGCTGGTTTGGGGTCCAAATGATGCAAAACAAGTGTATGGGGGGCTAGTACACATTATTTATGGTCATTGGGGATTAAAAGAACTGATAATTGGGATATTGTTGGGTTCTTTTTAATGTTAGGCAAAGGGGGAGAAGTGTTAGGTTTAAGTTGGGAAATCAAACACTCCTTTGCAAGAAACCCTAGGTTTAGGGGGAGTTGAGATTAAGGGGGAGCATGGTTGCTCCATTCTTGGCGTAAGGGGAACCTTGGAGAGGTTCTTAAAAAAAACCTTTGTAAGTCCAATGGAGGGGGAGCTTTGGAGAAGCTTTAAAAAGCCTGGTTTGGTAGAAAATCCTAACTTGGAGGGTTAGGTGGGAAAAGTCCTAGCTTGGAGGGCTAGGTGTTGGAAAATCCTAACTTGGAGGGTTAGGTGGTAAAAGTCCTAGCTCGGAGGGCTAGGTGTTGGAAAACTCCTAACTTGGAGGGTTAGGTGTGGGATGCCTTGGGATAGGATCCAGTTATGCATTGCATATGCATTCATTTAGCATTGTTTTTGCTATTTACTACTATCTTGCTTTCCTAACTTAAACGGATTGTCAAACATCAAAAAGGGGGAGATTGTTGGAGCAATCGGCCCTAAGATGGTCCGGAGTGACCATGAGTTTTGATGTTTGGGCAAAGTGTTTAAGTTAGGTTTACCCTTGTATTCTTATATGCGTATGTTGAGTGTGCAGGTTGTACAGGTTACGCATATGGACTTGACTGGACGGCCTCAATACGGTGAAGGATGGCATGGAGGCAAGCTGGAGGCTTGTGTGCGCATCTGAGGGACCTTGGAGAGCAGGGACGATGAGCTGATGGGCGTGGACTTCGAGGCGTACGTGAAGGGTGTCATGGAGGCAAGCTGGAGGCTTGCGTGCGCATCCAAGGGATGAGGGCCGAAGATGAAGAGGGCGCGAAGGCAACAGTCGAGGCTGCGGAGGAGGAGTCAGTCGAGTCGTGAGGGTACGAGTGCAGTGTGATTGTACTCAGGAAATCCTAGGGTTTGAGTGCGGAGTGGAATGTACTCAGGATGGGTAACCTTAGGTGGGTGAGTAGACCAGTCGACTGGCCTGGGGGCAGTCGACTGAGGGAACTCACAGAAAGGTCTCAGCCTGGGACCAGTCGACTGCCCTGTGGGCAGTCGACTGGTAGCGGCTGGTGAGTTGGCTAAAATTCGAACGTTGGGAGTTGCAACGGTCGAATTTAGCTGGCACCAGTCGACTGCCCTGGGGGCAGTCGACTGGTAGCGAGAAATCAACCCTGAGTCCTATTTAAAGAGGACGTCGTGGTGGCTGAGTTTCTTGACGAATCTTGTCTTGGTTAAAGACAAGATAGTAGTCATTGTGCCCAGAGGTGTGCTTGGTGTTGTGGCAAGGTTTCTCCACCCACAAGGAGCGACGAGGGCTAGCCGGAGGTTATCCGGGGAGTGATCCACAGACGAATTCTTGGATTAGTCACCCGACCGGGGTGGATACCAAGTAAACCGGTATTGTTAGCGTTGTTTGTTTCGTTTATTATTATTTCCGCTGTACAACTAACAACGTAGGTACAAGAACGAACCGGAAATCGCTATTCACCCCCTCTAGCGTACGGGAATCTATCCTAACAATGTATACTCAAATAGTGAATATTCATTTATTAAAATAAATGATTACAATCATAAGGCGATTGCCTTAGGACATTTTTCTCATATCACTAACTCTTTCTGGGTACAGATCGGAAATGCACAGAAGCGCACCCCACGTCCACCGAGGTGGCGTTACAGCATGCCTTGAAACAAACACCTTTTGTTCCAAGGGATTATAGAATTGGTAACCCTTCGTTTCCTTAGGGTATCCAATAAATAGACATTTATCAGACTTAGCATCCAATTTGTCTGATACAGTCCGCTTCACATAAGGAGGACAACCCCATATCTTTAGGTGAGATAAATGAGGTTTTTTACTATTCCACGTCTCATATGGAGTAGTAGAGACTACCTTGGTTGGGACTCTGTTTAGCAAGTAAACAGCAGTCTTAAGCGCATAGCCCCAAAAGGATTTTGGAAGAGTTGCATGATTCATCATAGATCTAACCATGTCCATCAAAGTTCGGTTACGCCTCTCTGATACACCATTATGCTGTGGTGTATATGGCGGAGTCCATTGAGACAATATCCCATTGGCCCTAAGATAATCTTGAAACTCTTGACTTAAGTATTCACCACCCCGATCGGATCGAAGTATCTTAATACTTTTGCCAAACTATTTCTCTACTTCACTTCTGAACACTTTGAATTTCTCAAAAGCTTCAGATTTGTGTTTCATTAAGAACACATACCCGAATCGTGAGTGATCATCGATAAAGGTAATGAAGTAGCTATAGCCTCCTTGTGCAAGAGTTGACATTTGTCCACATACATCAGTATGTATTAGACCAAGCAATTCTCCCACTGGTTTACCTTTTTTGGAAAAGGGTAATTTGGTCATTTTGCCTTTTAAGCATGATTCGCATGTATCAAATGAACCAGGTTCAAATGATTCCAGAATTCCACATCGGTGTAATTTGGTCATTTGTTTCTTGCTTACATGGCCAAGACGATAATGCCACGTATAGGAGTATATTTGATTATCTATTCGAGCACGTTTGTTGCTAACTTCGATATTGAAAACGTCACCGGATAAATCTAACATGTAGATACCATTGCATAAAGTTCCGGTCCCATAAAGAACACCATTTAAAGTTATGCAACAGCAATTGCTACTAAAAGTTAAATGGTAACCCTTTTCATTCAAGCATGAAATAGATACAATGTTCTTTATTAACGAAGGAACAAAATAACAATTATCCAATTCTAAGACAAGTCCAGTAGGGAGCTTTAGCAAATATGTTCCGATGGCAATAGCAGCAATCTTTGCTCTATTTCCAACTCGCAAATTTGCTTCTCCCATGACGAGTCTTCTTCTATTCCTTAGCCCGTGTATGTCATTACATATAGTAGCAATTAATGGATGTGTCCATCAACCCAAACAAGAAAAAAACTTCGATTCTAACCATATTAATGGAAGATGTTGGCCTTAATATCTTGTAAGGGGTTTTGAGTCTCATCTTTTTCTTTTAAGCACATTCATGACATATAATTATATCATGTATTAACGATTTCCTTAATAAAGTATGTATGTGACTTAATTTATCAAGTCTCATTAATTGAATTAGGAACCGGATTTCCTAATTCTAATTTCATACTTTATTAAAGGAATTGTTTTGGGAAACAATTTCCTAAATTATCATAATCAATTTCGGAAATAATATGTTTAAGACTTTGATTTCTCTAAATCAAATCTTATTAAATTAAGAGACAGATTTTCTTAATTCAACCACATATTATTTTCATGAAAATCATATTTAAGGAAATATACTCTATAGGAAACAATTATCCTAATTAATTTTGAAGACAATAATATGTAAGAGCATCACCTCATAAATCAAATAAGAAAATTATCGTTTGAGAATCACCTCAAAATTTTCAAGATTTGATCACATATTTTATTTATGGAAAATTAATATCAATAACTTAATTTGGATGGCTCCCCGAGGCTCAATCCAAAATAAGAATTTATTGATAATATAATTTGGACGGCTCCCCGAGGCTCAATCCAAATTAAACATTTGACAGTTTAAATTAAATTTAGGAAATTTAATTATAACAACTAACTTTAAATTGGACGGCTCCCCGAGGCTCAATCCAAAATAAAGAATTTTGTAAATAATTTAATTTCCAATTATGAATTTAAATACCACTTAATATTCCCATAATTTTGTCTAGACTTTCTTGAAAGAAAGTGCCCAAAATTGCGAGCTTTCCATAAATGGAAAGTTTCCAAAATTAAAAGGTTTTTAGAATAATTGTATGTTTATGGTACAAAGAAAACTTACGTTTTTCCAAAATAGGAAATTTTCAAAATTGAAAAGTTCCAAAAAATGGAAAGTTTTCACAATTATCATAAAATTTCAGAAACATGGATATTTCAAAAGTTTGCGAAATTTCATGATGATTTCCAAACCTTCAAATTCCTAAATCGAAAATTTACCATAATTGGAAAGTTTCTATAATTGGAAAATTTTCCAAAATTGAGATCATAACAATGTTTTCCGTAAAACAATTATATGATTATGTCGAACACTAACCGGCTCTGATACCACTGTTGGGACCGGGTGCATGTTAACATGGATGCGGGTTCGTAATTTTAAAATTAATTACGTGTAGCGGAAGGTTTAGCATAAATAATTTCTCAAATTATTTAACCACACATCTAAGCATGCAACTTTATCATGTGTAGACATGATCATATATTTAAAATTTTGCAGAAATGTAAACTAATTTACTTATTACCTCGCGTAACTTGAAGGAAGGGACGAGATCCAACCGTAAGCATCCCTCGGAAGCTCTGCCTCTATTCGCGTCCACGCCGAGTATCTTCGGGATGACTTCGTAAAGCCACGAGTTTCGTGTTCTCAAGAACTACTAGATTCTCCGAGAACGCGACAAGAAAAACCAAGAGAGAAGTAATCACATCGGAAAAACTCACTACCAAGGTTGGCCGGAATCACAATTCCGGCGAGAAGGAGGAAGATGACTTGCGCCGAATCCAAAGGTGATAATGGCCGGAGAGGAAGATCGTCCCAACGGAAGAACTTTGTCGCCTCGGTGCTTCTCCTTGTGCTCACGGCAAGAAGAAGGGAGAAGAGCCTTGTGGCCGGCCAAGAGAAAGAAGGGAGGAGAGGGAGAGAGCCCAGGCAAGAATACTTCGATTAATTTCCAAGCCTTGCCTTGGGTCTTTTATATAGTGGTCTCTCAACCGCCAAGTCTCTTTTTTCTTATGGAATAAATTTTCTATGACTTATTCCATCATGCCAAGTTTTATCATATTATAATTCATGATAAAAACCGACCAAGTCTCTTTTTTTCTTATGGAATAAATTTTCTTATCATGGTAAATCAATCCATGATTGATTTTATAAAATAAAATAAACCAATCCTTGGTTCATTTTAATTTCCATGAAAAATAAACCAAACCTTGGTTTATTATATAAAAATTTATATCATCCATAATTTTATAAAATAAATCACACTTGGTTTATTTTATAAATTGAACCAAAAACTTAGTTATCTCCCTTTGTTGTGGCCGGCCAAGCAAAGAGGATGGAGACCCTCTTTGGCCGGCCCATCCAAGTCACGCCCCCAATGAATTAAACTCATTTAATTCATCTATTAAGTCTTCAAAAGACTTAGCCATTTTACGCTTCCGATGCGTCTCTGAAAAATTCAGATTCGACTTATCGTTTGGCTCAACCAAACCTACTCTCTCTTGATTGGAAAATCCAATTTTCAACTCGTTTTAAATCCCTCGGATTACTCATAGTGCATGTGACTAAATTGGCTTTCGATTTATATTGGCCGTCTATAATTAATCAATTATAGAACGATCATGAGTGGCACCTAGTAGTACATCATGATCCCCAATTAATCGAAAGATCAACGGTTGACCTCAGAAACAATTCTGAAACCCTTCAGCAGCTATAATGAATCGTGCCCCATTCCCTTCACCATCTTATACCCACTTGGTTCAAGACATGGTCTATGTGTGTCAGTCCCCGCTAGGCTGACTACGTCACACCTAGCCCAAGTAACGTTTTCTCGTCCTACGGATTCTAATTACTCTCATATATTTAAGAGATTCATACTCTAAACATGTCATGCTCTGGCCAGAGGCGTCGAGTAACAATCCGACGATAGGCCTTGGGTATACATCTCCTTGCAAGGAGTGGTGAATCCTTTGTAGGCTGTTCAAACATCTTCGGGGACTTCGACTTATATCCAATCATCCTGGGTCCACACCTCCTTGGAGATGCTTGCTTAAGATGTCAAAGTACAAGTCTCCATGACCAAGATGACTTGAACACCGCAAGTCAAAGGAACATCGCACTTAAGCTGCAGTAAGAACTTCATTGACATATCTATATATAGATTACCATATGAAGTTTTACAGCCAATCACTCTAATGAACTAGTTCCCTTAACTAGCATTCATGTTTATCTCCGGACATCCCAATGTCACCAGCCAGTGAGAATCAGTTGATTAGAGAATAACCCATGCTAGTCTCAACAGAATTGATAGTGTCCGTATTTATCAATTCAACGACTAGGGACAATTTCAGTACTTCACAATTGCATATGTAGAGATAATCACTAGTTGTGAATTCATCACAAATTCTCTCATGCTGTGAATTGTATTGCGGACATTCAGTAAATGAGTTTAAGATCTCAATCAAATACATAAACATGTATACCAAATATTGAATATTCTTTTATTAAAATAAATGATTACAATCATAAGGCGATTGCCTTAGGACACTTTTCTCATATCACTACCAGTGCGTGCATGAAAATTCCTCATTATAAATAACTAAGTGGGAGAGGGACCCTAAGGGTCCCGTGACCTCCATTACTAATTTGACATGTGATGCGAATAAGCTTGCGCGTCGGCTCTGAGTGCCTTCCTTCCCATCGGATGGGTTTGTTCTGCGGATCACTAGGTCAGACATGATTATAGAAAAATTATTGAAGTGCGTGTGATTTTCCCCATCGGATGACACATAATCCGAAATAATTTTCTTAGTATCGTGTAATGGTAAACACTTAAATGCAAATAATAGTGTCCTTCCCATCGGAGTCACTGCTATTATTTGTAGGGCC
>JAGFNQ010000460.1:166160-195648 GCA_024364735.1 Boesenbergia rotunda
ATCATTGGGTTGTTAACTCATTAACAAGTATGCAACAATATACATAGCACCCAACTGCACCTCTCTTTACATCGACCTTGGCTGTGGCACAACAAATCGATGCTCCAAGCTTAAGGCTGACCCATTAATCAAGAAATAGTTTTAATATGGTTGGAGCCATTCAACCGTTTAGTCAGGCTTGGATGTGTCCAACAACCAAAATAAGGATTGACCTCTGACTCCAACTATATTAATCATAAACTAATTCCATGGTTTGAACATGTTGAGGTTCAAGCCGGGCATGGATGTGTCCATCAACCCAAACGAGAAACAAAACTCCGGTTCTAACCATATTAATGGAAGGTGTTGGCCTTAATATTTTGTAAGGGGTTTTGGGTCTCACCCTTTCTTTTCTAAGCACATTCATGACATATAATTATGTCATGTACTAACGATTTCCTTAATAAAGTATGTATGTGACTTAATTTATCAAGTCTCATTAATTGAATTAGGAACCAGATTTCCTAATTCTAATTTCATACTTTATTCAAGGAATTATTTTGGGAAACAATTTCCTAAATTGTCATAATCAATTTTGGAAATAATATGGTTAAGACTTTGATTTCTCTAAATCAAATGTTATTAAATTAAGAGACAGATTCCCTTAATTCAACCACATATTATTTTCATGAAAATCTCATTTAAGAAAACTCTATAGGAAACCATATTCCTAATTAATTTTGGAGACAACAATATGTAAGAGCATCACCTCTTAAATCAAATAAGGAAATTATCGTTTGAGAATCACCACAAAATTTCCAAGATTTGATTACATATTTTATTTATGGATTTATTAATTTCAACAAATTAATTTCTTTGGGTGGCTCCCCGAGGCTCAGATACCCAAAAAAAAGAATTTGTTGTAAATCTAATTTGGTCCGCTCCCCGAGGCGTAAGCAAATTCAACATGACAATTTTATTCAAAATAGGAAATTAAATTACAACAACTAACTTTAAATTGGACAGCTCCCCGAGGCTCAATCCAAAATAAAGAATTTTGTTAATAATTTAAAACCAATTCGAATTTAATTGTCAATTAATAGTCCATAAATTTGTCTAGACTTTCTTGAAAAAAAGTAGCCAAAATTGCGAGATTTCATAATAGGTTTTCAGAATAATTGTAAGTTTCTGGTACAAAGAAAACTTACATATTTCCAAAATTGGAAAATTTCTAAAATAGGAAATTTCTAAAATTGGAAAGTTTCCAAAATTTGGGAAGTTTTCACAATTATCATTAAATTTCAAAAACTAGGATATTTCAAACGTTTGCGAAATTTCATGAGGATTTCCAAACTTCGAAATTCCTAAATCTAAAATTTATTATAATTGGAAAGTTTCCATAATTGGAAAATTTTTCCAAAATTGAGATCATGACAAAGTTTTTCGCAAAACAATTATATGATTATGTCGAACACTAACCGGCTCTGATACCACTGGTGGGACCGGGTGCATGTTGACATGGATACGGGTTCATAATTTTAAAATTTAATTACGTTCAGCGGAAGATTTAGCATAAATAATTTCTCAAATTATTTTAACCACGTATCTAGCTTGCAACCTTATGTTGTGGAGACATGATCATACATTTAGAATTTTGTAGAAAGTAAACTAATTTACTTGATACCTTGCGTAACTTGTAGAAAGGGACGAGATCCAACTGTAGCGTCCCTTGGAAGCTCCGCCTCTATTCACGTCCACGCCGAGTTTTCTTCGGGATGACTTTGCAAAGCCACGAGTTTCGTGCCGACAAGAACTACTAGATTCTCCAAAGGCACGACTAGAATATCAAGAGAGAGAGATGGAAAACTAACCACCAAACGAAAAACGGAATCAAGATTCCGGGAGGAAGGAAGGAGTCGCGACCCGCTTCTTCTTCTTCTTCGGCACCTTCTTGGTGGAGGTGGCTCACGGCAACCCTAGGGGAGCCCTCTAGGGCCGGCGCCTACTAGAGGAGGGAGAGGGAGAGAAGGAGAGGAAGAGAGGCTAGGTAAGAATCCTTGATCTCTTGAATTGATTTCCAAGCCTTGCCTTTGCACCTTTATATAGTAGCCTCTTTATCGCCAAGTCTCCTTTTAACGGAATAAATTTTTCATAAGAAATTTATCTTATAAATTTTTCTATGAATTATTCCGTTATGCCAAGTTTTTATTATAACTTAATTTATAATAAAAACAACCATGTCTCCCCTTTTATTATGGAATAAAATTTTACAAGAAATTTATTATATAAATTTTTCTTATCATGGAAAAATCAATTCATAATTGATTTTATAAAATAAAATAAACCAATCCATGGTTCATTTTAATTTCCATAAAAAGAATAAATTTCTTTATATAAATTTCTTTATATAAATTTCTTTATCCATAATTTTATAAAACAAATCACGTTCGATTTATTTTATAATTTAAACCAAACAATTTGGTTTCCCTTTTTATTGTGGCCGGCCAAACCAAAGAGGGTGGGGACCCTCTTTGGCCGGCCAAATCCAAGCCGTCACCTTACGAATTAAACTCATTTAATTCGTCCAATAAGCCTTCAAAAGACTTAGCCATTTTAAGCTTCCGATGCGTCTCTGATAAATTCAGATTCGACTTATCTCTCTTGATCGGAAAATCTAATTTTCAACTCGTTTTAAATCCCTCGGATTACTCGTAGTGCGTGTGACTAAATAGGCTTTCGATTTATGTTGGCCGTCTATAATTAACCAATTATAGAACGATCATGAGTGGCACCTAGTAGTACATCATGATCCCCAATTAATCGAAAGATCAACGGTTGACCTCAGAAATAATTCTGAAACCCTTCAGCAGCTTTAATGAATCGTGCCTCATTCCCTTCACCATCTTATACCCACTTGGTTCAGGACACGGTCTATGTGTGTCAGTCCCCACTAGGCTGACTACGTCACACCTAGCCCAAGTAATGTCTTTCTCGTCCAACGGATTCTAGTTACTCTCATGTTTCTGAGAGATTCATACTCGGAACATGTGATGCTCTGGCCAGAGGCTTCGAGTAACAATCCGACGATAGGCCTTGGGTATACATCTCCTCGCAAGGAGTGGTGAATCCTTTGTAGGCTGTTCAAACATCTTCGGGCACTTCGGCTTATACCCAATCATCCTGGGTCCACACCTCCTTGGAGATGCTTGCTTAAGATGTCAAAGTATAAGTCTTTATGACCAAGATGACTTGAACACCGCAAGTCAAAGGAACATCGCACTTAAGCTGCAGTAAGAACTTCATTGACATATCTATATGTAGATTACCATATGAAGTTTTACAGCTAGTCACTCCAATGAACTAGTTCCCTTAACTAGCATTCATGTTTATCTCCGGACATCCCAATGTCACCAGCCAGTGAGAATCAGCTGATTAGAGAATAACCCATGCTAGTCTCAACAGAATTGATAGTGTCCGTATTTATCAATTCATCGACTAGGGACAATTTCAATACTTCACAATTGCACATGTAGAGATAATCACTAGTTGTGAATTCATCACAAATTCTCTCATGCTGTGACTTGTATTGCGGGCATTCAGTAAATGAGTTTAAGATCTCAATCAAATACATGAACATGTATACTCAAATAGTGAATATTCATTTATTTAAGTAAATAATTACAATCATAAGGCGATTGTCTTTGGACACTTCTCTCATATTATTAACAAACTCCCACTTGGCCTAATGCCAATCGCTACGGTATCCAATACCATAGGCTCTAACATGACCCTCAAATTTGCTTTGAGGCAAGGCCTTAGTTAAAGGATCCGCTAAATTCCGTTCACTGGGAATTTTCTCAATTTGTATATCATTCCTACTTATAATCTATCTGATCAGATGATAGAGGCGAAGCACGTGTTTGGATCGCTGATGAGACCTTGGTTCCTTTGCTTGTGCAATAGCTCCTTTGTTGTCACAGTAAACCGGTATTGCATCATCAATGGTTGGAACCACACCAAGTTCTGAGACAAACTTCTTGATCCAGACTGCTTCTTTTGCTACTTCCGAAGTCGCAATATATTCCGCTTCCGTGGTAGAATCCACTACAGTGTCTTGCTTGGAACTCTTCCAACTTATTGCACCTCCATTCAAAGTAAATATGTATCCAGACTGAGATTTGGAGTCATCCTTATCTGTCTGGAAACTGGCATCTGTATACCCACGTATTACCATATCTCCTTCTCCATATATTAGAAACACATCCTTAGTTCTTCTTAAGTACTAAAGGATTGTCTTGACAGCCGCCCAATGATCCATTCCTGGATCAAACTGGTATCTGCTCGTGACGCTCAGAGCATACGATACATCGGGCCTAGTACATAACATAGCATATATGATAGATCCTATCGCGGATGCATAAGGAATCTTATTCATGCAAATCCTCTCGTCTTCTATGCGCGGACACATAGACTTTGAAAGGTTGATCCCATGCTTAATGGGAAGGTAACCTTTCTTGGATTTCGACATGCTAAACCTTTTTAGCACTCGGTCTATATATGTAGACTGCGAAAGACCAAGCAACCGTTTTGATCTATCTTTATAGATTCTAATCCCAAGGATATAGGTTGCTTCTCCCAGGTCTTTCATGGAGAAAGTTTTGGACAACCAAAACTTAACCGACTGTAAGACTGATATATCGTTTCCTATAAGCAATATGTCATCGACATATAACACTAGGAATACGACTACACTCCCACTAACCTTCTTGTACACACAAGGTTCGTCAGGATTTTGTGAGAAATCAAACTCTTTGATTGTCTCATCAAAATGGATGTTCGAGGTCCTGGATGCTTGCTTCAGTCCATATATGGATCGTCGAAGCTTGCATATTTTGGTTTTGTTAACCGATGTGAAACCTTCAGGTTGTATCATGTATACATCCTCCAGCATGTTTCCATTAAGGAAAGTTGTTTTCACATCCATTTGCCATATCTCATAATCATAATGAGCTGCTATGGCCAGGAGCATCCGAATAGATTTAAGCATAGCTACTGGCGAATAGGTTTCATCATAATCAATTCTTTGTTTCTGACGATATCCCTTTGCCACTAATCTAGCCTTAAAGGTAACAACATTACCTTCCATGTCGGTTTTCTTTTTGAAAACCCACTTGCACCCTATGGGCTTAATCCCTTCAGGTGGGTTAACCAAGTCCCATACTTGATTTTCGTACATCGAATCCATTTCTGACTTCATGGCTTCAAGCCATTTGACCCTTTCTGAACTTTTCAGAACATCTTCATAACTGATAGGTTCGTCATTGCTTATGAGTAACACGTCGTTCGATTCACTTATGAGAAATCCGTATCTCTCTGGAATATTGCGTGTCCTATCAGTCCTACGAAGAGGTGGTGTTGTTTTAGGTTCAACTGATAGCTGATCATTATGAGTTATTGGTTGTGGGTCTAGACTAGGTGTCTCTGTAATGTCTATTGGAGTTTCTTGAACTTCATCAAGTTCAATACCACTCCCACTGTTTTCTTGTAAAAGAAATTCTTTTTCCAGAAATACAGCATGCCTTGAAACAAACACCATTTGTTCCAACGGATGATAGAATTGGTAACCCTTTGTTTCCATAGGGTATCCAATAAATAGACATTTATCAGACTTAGCATCCAATTTGTCTGATACAGTCCGCTTCACATAAGCAGGACAACCCCATATCTTAAGGTGAGTTAAATGAGGTTTCTTACTATTCCACGTCTCATATGGAGTAGTAGAGACTACCTTGGTCGGGACTCTGTTTAGCAAGTAAGCAGCTGTCTTGAGCGCATAGCCCCAAAAGGATTTTGGAAGAGTTGCATGATTCATCATGGATCTAACCATGTCCAACAAGGTTCGGTTACGCCTATCAGATTCATCATTATGCTGTGGTGTATATGGCGGAGTCTATTGAGACAATATCCCATTGTCCTCAAGATAATCTTGAAACTCTTGACTTAAGTATTCACCACCCCGATCGGATCGAAGTATCTTAATACTTTTGCCAAGCAGTTTCTCTACTTCATTTCTGATCTCTTTGAATTTATCAAAAGCTTCAGATTTGTGTTTCATCAAGAACACATACCCGAATCGTGAGTGATCATCGATAAAGGTAATGAAGTAGCTATAGCCTGCTTGTGCAAGAGTTGGCATTGGTCCACATACATCAGTATGTATTAGACCAAGCAATTCTCCCACTGGTTTACCTTTTCTGGAAAAGGGTAATTTGGCCATCTTGCCTTTTAAGCATGATTCGCATGTATCAAATGAACCGGGTTCAAATGATTCCAGAATTTCACATCGGTGTAATTTGGTCATGCGTTTCTTACTTACATGGCCAAGACGACAATGCCACGTATAGGAGTCTATTCGATTATCTATTCGAGCACGTTTGTTGCTAACTTCGATATTGAAAATGTCACCGGATAAATCTAACGTGTAGATACCATTGCACAAAGTTCCAGTCCCATAAAGTACGTCATTTAAAGTTATGTAACAACAATTGTTACTAAAAGTTAAATGATGACCTTTTTCATTCAAACATGAAATAAATACAATGTTCTTTATTAATGAAGGATCAAAATAACAATTATCCAATTCTAAGACACGTCCAGTAGGGAGCTTTAGCAAATATGTTCCAATGGCAACAACTGCAATCTTTGCTCCATTTCCAACTCGTAAATTTGCTTCTCCCTTGATGAGTCTTCTTTTATTCCTTAGCCCCTGTATGTCATTACATGTATGTGAGCTACACCCAGTATCAAGTACCCAGGTATTTGAGGAAATAAAGTGACATTCAATAACGAAGATACCTGAAGAGGATGGGGCATCAGATGCCTTCTTCTTCAAGGACTCAAGATAAACCTTGCAGTTTCTTCGCCAGTAACCCTCCTTGCCGCAATGATGGCAAGTGCCTTTTGATTTCTTTTCAGTCTTTTTGGCGTTTTTCTTCTTTGCCTTATTCTGTTCTTTGGCCTTCCTCTTAGAACCTTTCTTCGAGGAACCAACTAACAGTACCGTCTTTTGATCCTACTTCACACAAGGCTCTATAGTCTTTAGCAGGTTGAGCAACTCAGGAATGGTAGTCTCCAGCTTGTTCATCCGATAGTTCATCACAAATTGTGAATAACTTTTGGGCAAACAATGCAGAATTATGTCAATACTTAGTTCATGATCCATTGCAAAGTCGAGTGTGCTCAGTCACTCAATATACCCTAACATCTTCAACACAAACTATGAAACAGAAGTGCCTTCCTGCATCTTAGAGGTGAAGAGGACACATACCTGAATCGTGAGTGATCATCGATAAAGGTAATGAAGTAGCTATGGCCTCCTTGTGCAAGAGTTGACGTTGGTCCACATACATCAGTATGTATTAGACCAAGCAATTCTCCCACTGGTTTACCTTTTCCGAAAAAGGGTAATTTGGCCATCTTGCCTTTTAAGCATGATTCGCATGTATCAAATGAACCGGGTTCAAATGATTCTAGAATTCCACATCGGTGTAATTTGGACATGCGTTTCTTACTTACATGGCCAAGACGACAATGCCACATATAGGAGTATATTTGATTATCTATTCGAGCATGTTTGTTGCTAACTTCGATATTGAAAACATCACCGGATAAATCTAACGTGTAGATACCATTGTATAAAGTTCCGGTCCCATAGAGAACACCATTTAATGTTATGTAACAACAATTGTTACTAAAAGTTAAATGGTAATCCTTTTCATTCAAGCATGAAATAGATACAATGTTCTTTATTAACGAAAGAACAAAATAACAATTATCCAATTCTAAGACAAGTCCAGTAGGGAGCTTTAGCAAATATGTTCCGATGGCAACAGCAGCAATCTTTGCTCTATTTCCAACTCGCAAATTCGCTTCTCCCTTGATGAGTCTTCTTCTATTCCTTAGCCCGTGTATGTCATTACATATATGTGAGCTACACCCAGTGTCAAGTACCCAGGTGTACGAGGAAATAGAGTGACATTCAATAACGAAGATGCCTGAAGAGGATGGGGCATCGGATGCCATCTTCTTCAAGGACTCAAGATAAACCTTGCAGTTTCTTCGCCAGTGACCCTCCTTGCCGCAGTGATGGCAAGTGCCTTTTGGTGCCTTTTCAGTCTTTTTGGCCTTTTTCTTCCTTCCCTTATTTTGTTCTTTGGGCTTCCTCTTAGAACCTTTCTTTGAGGAACCAACTAACAGTATCGTCTTCTGATCCTGCTTTACAGAAGGCTCTACAGTCTTTAGCAGGTTGAGCAACTCAGGAAACTGGTCTTGAGTTGCATCTTTAGGAGGACGGTTGGGAAGTTGTTCTTCAAGGACATAAGCAAGCTTTTCTGCCTTGAGAACTATCCTCAGGTTTCTAAGCCAGTCCATGATGTTTGGCCCAGTCAGCTTATTGGTGTCCAAAATGGAACGCAAATTCAGAGAAGACATGATCAGGTGATTATCCTAGAAATACAAATTGAGTCTATGTGATAAGAATGATATAGAATGCATCAATATACATTCATTAAATCCTATTTATTATTCGAATTGAATAACCCTATTTATCAATTCGAGAGATCATAGGATCATCTCCAAATAGGTTGATATCCAACCATAGATAAGAACAACCATGGCTGGAGCCATCAAGTTATTCTTAGCTATAAAGGTAGGTAATTATACCGATTACATATTACATATATGTAACTATCACATTATGCTATCAACTAATTGAATGTTTGCATAAATCATTGGGTGTTAACTCATTAACAAGTATGCAACAATATACATAGCACCCAACTGCACCACTCTTTACATCGACCTTGGCTGTGGCACAACAAATCGATGCTCCAAGCTTAAGGCTGACCCATTAATCAAGAAATAGTTTTAATATGGTTGGAGCTCATTCAACCGTTTAGTCAGGCTTGGATGTGTCCAACAACCAAAACTAAGGATTGACCTCTGACTCCAACTATATTAATCATAAACTAATTCCATGGTTTGAACATGTCGAGGTTCAAGCCGGGCATGGATGTGTCCATCAACCCAAACGAGAAACAAAACTCCGGTTCTAACCATATTAATGGAAGGTGTTGGCCTTAATATTTTGTAAGGAGTTTTGGGTCTTATCCTTTTCCTTTTAAGCACATTCATGACATATAATTATGTCATGTTCTAACGATTTTCTTAATAAAGTATGTATGTGACTTAATTTATCAAGTCTCATTAATTGAATTAGGAACCGGATCTCCTAATTCTAATTTCATACTTTATTCAAGGAATTATTTTGGGAAATAATTTTCTAAATTATCATAATCAATTACAGAATTAATATGTTTAAGACTTTGATTTCTTTAAATCAAATCTTATTAAATTAAGAGACAGATTCTCTTAATTCAACCACATATTATTTTCATGAAAATCTTATTTAAGGAAATATACTCTATGGGAAACAATTTTCCTAATTAATTTTCGCGACAATAATATGTAAGAGCATCATCTCATATATCAAATAAGGAAATTATCGTTTGAGAATCACCTCAAAAATTTCCAAGATTTGATCACATATTTTATTTATGGAAAATTAATATCAATAAATAACATAATTTGTACGGCTCCCCGAGGCTCAATCCAAAATAAGAATTTATTGATAATATAATTTGGATGGCTCCCCGAGGCTCAATCCAAATTAAACATTTGACAATTTAAATTCAATTTAGGAAATTTAATTATAACAACTATCTTCAAATTGGACGGCTCCCCGAGGCTCAATCCAAAATAAAGAATTTTGTAAATAATTTAATTTCCAATTATGAATTTAAATGCCAATTAAAATTCTCATAATTTGTCTAGACTTTTTTGAAAGAAAGTGCCCAAAATTACGAGCTTTTCATAAATGGAAAGTTTCCAAAAATAAAAAATTTTCAGAATAATTGTAAGTTCCTGGTATAAAGAAAACTTACGTATTTCCAAGATTGGAAAATTTCTAAAATAGGAAATTTCCAAAATTAGAAAGTTTCCAAAAATGGAAGGTTTTCACAATTATCATAAAATTTCAGAAACAAGTATATTTCAAAAGTTTGCGAAATTTCATGAGGATTTCCAAACTTTGAAATTCCTAAATCTAAAATTTACCATAATTGGAAAGTTTCCATAATTGGAAAATTTTACAAAATTGAGATCATGACAAAATTTTCCGCAAAACAATTATATGATTATGTCGAACACTAACCGGCTCTGATACCACTGTTGGGACCGGGTGCATGTTGACATGGATGCGGGTTCGTAATTTTAAAATTAATTACGCGCAGCGGAAGTGTAGCATAAATAATTTCTCAAATTATTTAACCACACATCTAAGCATGCAACCTTATGTTGTGTAGACATGATCATATATTTAAAATTTAACAGAAACCTAAACTAATTTACTTGTTACCTCGCGAAACTCGAAGAAAGGGACGAGATCAACCGTAAGCGTCCCTCGGAAGCTCCGCCTCTATTCGCGTCCACGCCGAGTATCTTCGGGATGACTTCGCAAAGCCACGAGTTTCATGTTCTCGAGAACTACTAGATTCTCCGAGAACGCGACAAAAACCAAGAGAGAAGTAATCACATCGGAAAAACTCACCGCCAAGGTTGGCCGGAATCACAATTCCGACGAGAATGAGGAAGATGACTTGCGCCCAATCCCAAGGTGATGATGGCCGGAGAGGAAGATCATCCCAACGGAAGAACTTCGTCGCCTCGGTGATTCTCCTTGTGCTCACGGCAAGAAGAAGGTGGAGAGGCTTGTGGCCGGCCAAGAGGAAGAAGGGAGGAGAGGGAGAGAGCCCAAGCAAGAATACTTGGATTATTTCGAAATTAATTCCAAGCCTTGCCTTGGGTCCTTTATATAGTGGTCTCTCAACCGCTAAGTCTCATTTTTCTTATGAAATAAATTTTCATAAGAAATTTATCATATAAATTTTCTATGACTTATTCCATCATGCCAAGTCTTGATTTTATATCATGGTTAAAATCATATTTTAATTCATGATAAAAATCAACCAAGTCTCTTTTTTCTTATGGAATAAATTTTCATAAAAAATTTATCATATAAATTTTCATAAAAAATTTATCATATAAATTTTCATAAAAAATTTATCATATAAATTTATTTATATAAATTTCTTTATCATGGTAAATCAATCCATGATTGATTTTATAAAATAAAATAAACCAATCCATGGTTCATTTTAATTTCCATGAAAATTAAATTTCTTTATATAAATTTCTTTATCATGGTAAATCAATCCATGATTGATTTTATAAAATAAAATAAACCAATCCATGGTTCATTTTAATTTCCATGAAAAATAAACTAAACCTTGGTTTATATAAAAAATTTATATCATCCATAATTTTATAAAACAAACCACACTTGATTTATTTTATAAATTGAACCAAACAATTTGGTTCCCTCCCTTTGTTGTGGTCGGCCAAGCAAAGAGGGTGGGGACCCTCTTTGGCCGGCCTATCCAGGCCACGCCCCAATGAATTAAACTCATTTAATTCATCTATTAAGTCTTCAAAAGACTTAGCCATTTTACGCTTCCGATGCGTCTCTGAAAAATTCAAATTCGACTTATCGTTTGGCTCAACCAAACCTAATCTCTCTTTATTGGAAAATCCAATTTTCAACTCGTTTTAAATCCCTCGGATTACTCGTAGTGCGTGTGACTAAATAGGCTTTTGATTTATGTTGGCCGTCTATAATTAACCAATTATAGAACGATCATGAGTGGCACCTAGTAGTACATCATGATCCCCAATTAATCGAAAGATCAACGGTTGACCTCAGAAACAATTCTGAAATCCTTCAACAGCTATAATGAATCGTGCCCCATTCCCGTCACCATCTTATACCCACTTGGTTCAGGATATGGTCTATGTGTGTCAGTCCCCACTAGGCTGACTACGTCACACCTAGCCCAAGTGACATTTTCTCGTCCTACGGATTCTAATTACTCTCATGTATCTAAGAGATTCATACTCTGAACATGTCATGCTCTGGCCAGAGGCTTCGAGTAACAATCCGACGATAGGCCTTGGGTATACATCTGCTCACAAGGAATGGTGAATCCTTTGTAGGCTGTTCAAACATCTTCGGGCACTTCGGCTTATACCCAATCATCCTGGGTCCACACCTCCTTGGAGATGCTTGCTTAAGATGTCAATGTATAAGTCTCCATGACCAAGATGACTTGAACACCGCAAGTCAAAGGAACATCGCACTTAAGCTGCAGTAAGAACTTCATTGACATATCTATATATAGATCACCATATGAAGTTTTACTGTCAGTCACTCCAATGAACTAGTTCCCTTAACTAGCATTCATTATTATCTCCGGACATCCCAATGTCACCAGCCAGTGAGAATCAGCTGATTAGAGAATAACCCATGCTAGTCTCAACAGAATTGATAGTGTCCGTATTTATCAATTCATCGACTAGGGACAATTTCAATACTTCACAATTGCACATGTAGAGATAATCACTAATTGTGAATTCATCACAAATTCTCTCATGCTGTGAATTGTATTGCGGACATTCAGTAAATGAGTTTAAAATCTCAATCAAATACATAAACATGTATACTCAAATAGTGAATATTCATTTATTAAAATAAATGATTACAATCATAAGGCGATTACCTTAGGACATATCACTAACACCTCCACCTTCAAGCCAAATGATGAGGTTATGCAGTATTTGCTCAAGCCAAGAACACAATTCGGATTCATGTCCTAACCTCCAACAAGATGAGACACTAGCAGCATTGACTAGAGGAGAATTTCAAGCCAAAAATAACCCCTACTCATCTACCTACAATCCAGGTTGGAGGGATCATCCAAACCTTAAGCATGGCAACTCTTTTTATTAGCAAAACCCATCACAACAACCCTATCAGTAGCTCTAACCGAATT
This sequence comes from Boesenbergia rotunda, assembly GCA_024364735.1. Classification (NCBI taxonomy): domain Eukaryota; kingdom Viridiplantae; phylum Streptophyta; class Magnoliopsida; order Zingiberales; family Zingiberaceae; genus Boesenbergia; species Boesenbergia rotunda. Next base: position 179,144 of record JAGFNQ010000460.1, read on the forward strand.
TCCAACAAAATCAGCAAGGACAACAACAATTTCAGCCATTTCAACAACCAATTTAACAATTTCAGCAACCCTATCAACAAAATCAGCCACCTTTTCAAGGAAATCAGCAAGGGTTTCAAGGAAATTCGAATTTTCAGCAAGGATATCAGTTTTCTCAGCAAGGTTTCCAGCCATTCAATCAAAGTTTTCAGCCCTCAAATCAGAATTTCCAGCCTACTCAATTTCAGCCCTCACCACAACAATTTCAACCTCAACCTCAGAATTTTTAGAGCTACAATTCTCAACAATTTCAACCAAGTTTTCATCCTAATTCTCAGCAATTTCCACAACCATTCCAACCCTATAATCAGCCCCAACAGCCTTACTTTCAAGGTTCACAGCAAGTTCAACAATTTCAGCAACCTACTTCTACATTTCATGGCCAATCAAAGTCTCATGCTAACCAAGGAAGCTATGGAGGCACTAGTGGGTGAAATGCTCAACAATAAAGGCTCGAGGAGATGTTACAACAACTTTTGCAACAACAAAGAAATGATCCCACTTTACAAAACATTGAGAGACAAATTGGACAATTGGCTAGTGGGATGAACCAGATGCAAGCCCAAGGATCAAGTCAACTACCTTCTCAAGTTACTCCCAATCCAAAGGGAAACGTTAGTGCCATCACTTTGAGGAGTGGGAAGGTGGCTTCAACTCCAAATGGTCCAAGGACTGTTTTTTCTGAAAACAGGGCAACACCTTCATTTTCAGCCCAAAACAGCCCTGAAAAGTCTCCAAATTCAGTTGGTTTTAACCCTAGTCCAAGCCTAACTCCTTCTTCAAGTAATCCTGTGATTTTGGTGGAGAATGAAGGAGAAATCAGTGGAAAAGGGGAGTTTACAGTAGCTACTTTAGTGGGAAATTCAGTTCAGATTTCAGCCCCTCAAATTTCGGCTCAAGAGGAAGAATTAAGGGTTCCTTTGCCCTTTCCCTAGCGTAAAACTCAAGCCAAAAAGCAAATGGAGGAGGAGAAGGCCAAGGAATATAATGAACTTGTCAAACATTTTAGTAAGGTGGAGATTAATGTACCCTTGTTGACCATGATTAAACATATTCCTAGGTATGCAAAATTCCTCAAAGACTTATGTGTTCACAAGAAGAAGTTGAAGGAGAATGAGTTAGTCAGCTTGGGGAAAAATGTCTCAGCACTTATCCACTCCATTCCTCAGAAGTGTGAAGATCCAGGGGTTTTCACTATGTCTTGTGAGATAGGGAGGACTATGTTTCATGATGCCATGCTGGATTTAGGAGCCTCCATAAATGTGATGCCCAAATCAGTCTTCCAGATGCTTGGTATTGGTCCTCTGCAGCCTACTAGAGTGGTGATTCAGCTAGCAGACAAAAGTCAGACCCACCTAGCCGGTATTATTGAAGATGTGTTGGTAAAGGTGAAGGAGCTGATATTTCCTGCAGATTTCTACATTTTGGATTTGGAAGGTGATTACCTAGCACACATATCCCCACTCATCCTAGGGAGGCCCTTTTTGAAGACTGCAAGAACAAAGATAGATGTTTATGCTGGCACACTATCCATGAAAATTGGAGACACAGTAGTCCAATTTAGTATCTTTAATGTCATGAAGCACCCTAGAGAGGATCACTCCATTATGAGCATTGGCATTCTAGAGGAGTTGGATGATGCATATATATTGGCTGAGGGAGTTTCATTTGATGTTTCCAGAGGAGTTGGCAGTTCAGAGGAGGCTGAGGTTATATTTGCTATTGAGGAGGATGATTTAGAGGGTATTTCAGACCTACTTCTAGCTGGAGAGGATTTTCTAGGTGTAAGGGGTTGCATAGAGCCCCAGGGATCACCTACCTTGATTGATGTTCCAGAGGACTCAGGAGAGAGGTGTGTAGGTGTAGGGGATTGCACAGGGCCCCAGGGATCACCCATACCTACTGAGCTGACCCAGATTGAGCTTAAGCCACTACCTGATCATTTGAAATATGTTTTCCTAGGAGAGGAGCATAATTTTCCTATCATTATTGCTCAGCACTTGGAATCAGAGCATGAAGAGAAATTATTACAAGTCCTGAGGCAGCACAAGAAAGCTATTGGGTGGACTTTATCAGATATACCAGGTATTAGCCCAACTGTTTGCATACACAGGATATTTTTGGAAGAAAATGTTAAACCAGTTAGGCAGCTACAGAGGAGACTTAATCCACTTATTTTGGATGATGTAAAGAGAGAGGTGACTCGACTTCTACAGGCAGGAATCATTTACCCTATTTCTGAAAGTCAGTGGGTTTGTCCCATCCATGTGGTGCTTAAGAAATCTGGAGTTACAGTGGTGAAAAATGCAAGCAACGAGTTAGTGCCCACCAGAGTTAAAAATTCATGGAGAGTATGCATTGACTACAAGAAATTAAACCAAGTCACGAGGAAGGATCACTTACCTTTGCCTTTTATAGATCAGATGCTTGAGAGGTTGGCAGGGAAGTCCCACTACTGCTTTTTGGGCGGGTACTCAGGTTATTTCTAGATTTGTATTGACCCGGAGGATCAGGAGAAGACTACATTGACTTGTCCTTTCGGCACATTTACCTATAGACGGATGTTATTTGGACTCTGCAATGCTCCAGGAACTTTCCAGAGGTGTATGGTAAGTATATTTGGTGAGTTATTAGAGCACTGTATGAAGATTTTCATGGATGATTTTTCTATTTTTGGCATTTCATTTGATTCTTGCTTAGATAATTTGTCTAGGGTTTTACATAGATGCATTGAGACTAACCTTGTGCTTAATTTTGAAAAATACCACTTTATGGTAGAGCATGGAATTGTATTAGGTCATATAGTCTCTAGGAGAGGTATTGAGGTAGATCCTGCAAAAATCAGTGTTATATCTTCTTTAGCTTACCCCGTATGCATACGGGATATTCGTGCTTTTCTTGGACATGCAGAATTCTACCACAGATTTATTAGAGATTTCAGCGATATTACTCGGCCCTTGACAAAATTTTTGCAAAAAAATGTTGATTTTTGTTTTGATGATAAATGCAAAGAAGCTTTTCACAGGCTAAGGGAGGCTCTTACTTCAGCTCCTATTATTAGACCCCCTGATTGGAATTTTCCATTTGAACTAATGTGTGATGCATCTAACTTTGCTGTAGGAGCTGTTCTTGCACAGAGGGTGCATGGGGCACCTCATGTCATATGCTATGCCTCCAAAACCCTATATGCCGCCCAAGCCAACTACACCACCTCTGAAAAGGAGCTTCTTGCCATTGTTTTTACTTTAGACCATTTTAGATCTTATTTGTTGTGCTCACATATTATTATTTTTTCTGATCATGCAAATCTAAAATACCTATTGAAGAAGCCAGATGTTAAGTCTAGGCTAATCAGATGGATACTTCTACTCCAGGAGTTTGACTTGGAAATCAGAGATAGGAGTGGCAAAGAAAATTTGGTTGCAGATCACCTGAGCAGAATTGAAGGAGATGGATCCCCTACCACTATTGATGATGACTTTAGAGATGAGCACCTTCTTGCGATACATGGTGAGTCACCTTGGTATGCAGACCTTGTTAACTTTTTAGTAGCACATGTTTTTCCTACACATTTTTCTAAGGCTCAAAAAGATAAACTTAAAAGTGATGCTAAATTCTATGTGTGGGATGACCCGTATTTATGGAAGTTTTGTAATGATCAAATAATTAGGAGATGCATACCAGACCATGAGTTTTGTTCGGTTCTTACTTTTTGCCATTCATCAGCCTGCGGGGGACACTTTGGACCACAAAGAACAGCTAGGAAAGTTTTAGAGTGTGGATTGTACTGGCCCACCTTATTTCATGATGCATACTTGTTTTATAAGAATTGTGATAGATGTCAGAGAACTGGAAGAATAAGAGCTAGAAATGAGATGCCCCAACAGACTATGCTTTTCTATGAGATTTTTGATGTTTAGGGAATAGATTTTATGGGACATTTTCCTACATCCTATGTATATTTGTACATTTTACTTGCTGTAGATTATGTTTCTAAATGGGTGGAGGTCATTCCCTCCAGGATTGATGACTCTTGTGTTGTTGTTAGTTTTGTCAGGTCACATATATTTTGCAGGTTTGGAATTCCCAGGGCTATAATAAGTGACCAAGGATCTCACTTTTGTAACAAACACATGAAGGCCCTACTTAGCATGTATGAGGTTGTACACAAGGTTTCTACTTCCTACCATCCCCAAACAAATGGCCAAGCCGAAATTTCAAATAGAGAAATCAAAGCAATTTTGGAAAAGACCGTTGGGCCTAATAGGAGAGATTGGAGCAAGAGATTAGATGATGTGCTATGGGCCTATAGAACGGCATACAAAACACCAATTGGAATGTCTCCCTATCACTTAGTGTATGGAAAAGCTTGTCATCTCCCCGTGGAAATAGAGCACAAGGCATATTGGGCGGTGAAGGCTTGCAACGTTGATGCTACCAAGGTGGGAGAAGAGAGGAAACTTCAACTTCAAGAACTTGAGGAAATAAGACTAGAAGCATTTGAAAACTCATGAATTTATAAGGAAAAGACCAAGAACTTCCATGAGAAACATATCATGAGAAAAGAATTCCAAATTGGCGACAAGGTCTTATTATACAAGTCAAGACTCAAGTTGATTAAGGGTAAGTTGAGGTCAAGGTGGGAAGGTCCATTTCTTGTAACTAACATTTTTCCCTATGGTGTTGTTGAAATTAAGGATGAAGCTAATAATTTTGTTTGGAAATTCAATGGCCACCGGCTCAAGAAATATTTTGAAGAATTAAAGGAGCTAGAGCTGGATGGATTGGACATCAAAGACGCTATCTACCCAACCTAAAGGGGAGTTTACTTTTCTCGAGCTTTGATTTCATTGTAAATACCATTTGATTGTTTTTGAGTAGTTAAATCCTTCTTTTACAATGAGTTTTTGATAATAAATGTTTAGGTAGTGTAGGATGAATAAGAGTTATTGTGGATACCATTTTATCATTTTGGCACTTTTTTTTTGCATGATTAGGAATAAATGTATCCCTCTAGGTTTTCTCTATATCATTTTAGAGTCTCTTGAAAGTAAATTAAATTTGGTTGTCAAAACATAGGATTTGAGCCAATGGATGAAAATTCTTAGTTGCTTGAGTACTACTTAGTTATGAACTCTAGAGTGATGATTTGAGATGAATTCTTTTTACCTAGTGAGGACTTAGCCCTATTTTTGAGATACACATATGATTGTACTCTAGAACTTGCATAGGTTCTTTCAAAATTATATTTCTATGATTGGACCACATTTATAGAGGTTATTCACTTTGTTTTCCCTTTTCATATGTGTTTTTGCAATAATTCTTGTTGAAACATGCTTTATTCTTTTTTCCTCCTATTTTTCTGCTCATAACTATTTCTCTCCATGGACTTGGTTACTTGGGATTTTTCTTGATGTTACTTTGCCCGAGACGGATAAAAGTCTAAGTGTGGGGGAGGTGGCTAGTGTTTTCAAATGGTCTTTGTGAGATGTAATGAATTTTGAAGTTTATGTTGTGATAGCAACTGTTTTTATGGATTTTAAGATGGATTATTTTTATGGATTCCGAGTGTTTGAAGGGACTAAAGGAATGGAAGAATATGAGGAATGCAATGCAAAAATAGAAAAAAAAAAAAGAAAATGAAGAAGTGTGCCAATTAGATAGAGTGGTGTATCGAATATGAGTTGTGAGTGTGGAGAAGTAAAGATCACTTTTGGAGAAATTTGACTCCTTAATGTTATTTGGTGTTTAAACTCTATGAGGCTAGTTTCGAAAGGAAGGGGAGCTCACAAAAGTTAGTTACTAGTGATACTTTTCAAGCCTACCAAAAGCTTTCATTTAGACATGGAATTGGCAAGTGGAATTGTCTTCAAAAGTTCAAATTGTTGCCATGACTGAAGTGGAGATGAGGGACTAGGATTTGGTCGTGGGATGTAGTTGAAGCTGCAAGAAAAAAAAATAAAACAACAATAAGAAACTGAAAAAAAAATAGAAATAAAAAAAAATAGAAAGAAAAGAAAGAATGAATGAACATGAAGATTCAAAAGATGGATAGATTATTGAACTTGAAGTTGGAAACAAGGAGCTCATGGAAATCAAGAGTTAGCCACTGATCGGAAGAAAAGAAATCAAGATAAAAGACAGTTTCAGATTCTACAATTTGGCTACTGATCAGCCCCTGATCGGTCACCAGTCCGAACAGGGAGGAGCCTGATCAGTCATTAGACTGATCAGGAGCTTTCTAGTCCGAGCAGAGGAGGTACAGTTCGATCTCCAGAATGATCAGTAGAAGTCTGATCAGTCTCTAGACCGATCAGTGGAACTGGCACATCACAGAATACAGAATTCAGTGAAGTTCCTCATCCAAATTAGCTGATTACCTACCCACTTAGCTTTAAAACATTGAGAGGACTATATAAGAGGGCAAAGAGCATTAGAAATAATTTTGAGTATCCAAGTCTTCTATTTTTCCTTACTTTCCCATATTTCTTCTTCATGCTATATTTCTTTACCATATTTCTTTTCTTATCATATCATATTTCTCTATTTTCTTTATCATGAGTCTTTGGTATCAAAATTCATGAAACTTTTCTTTCATTCTATTCATTGCATATTTCTTAAATTTGTTATAATAAACCTTTGTAGATGTGGATCCAAGTCAAGAATGATGGTGGAGAGTAGATAATAAGCAATCTTATGGTAGTTCAAGAAACATGTTGTGTTTGAGTGAGCTCCACTTTCATTGAAATGTAGAATTTAGGGAGAGAGCCACTTAAAATCCCTTTGAAAGGTTTTGTGTGTTGAGTTCATCTCAATTAGTCATGAAGGAGAAAGTATGCTATGTTGTTGATTTAAGGGCAAGTTAATAGTCCATTGAGATTAGATTTTTGAGAATTAACAACCCTAGGTAATTTCTTTTCAATTGCTTCTAACTATGATTGAGAATAATCTAGGGGGAATACATCTTTAGTTTACTAGTAGCTTGTGCGAGATGCCCAAGAATAAGTGTGGGGGAGTTGATAACTTTCATTTTGTTGATTAAATTAGGCCCTCAACTCCATGTTTGATCCACTTTTATATGCTTAATTTTGCATTTATATTATGTTTCATGAATTGTCTCCATTTTAGCTTAAAATTCAATTCTTTCTATATTTAAGATATTTGGCATTAAATTTGAATATCATTTTGTAGGTTTCAAATGATCATGGACCTGGATCAGATTGGGTCAAACTTGAGTCAGAATTGGACCCGGATCAAAGGGACAAGCATCAGATTAACATGGGTCGTCCATTTAAGAGAACGGTTAGATCTAAGCCATCCATCAACTTCTGGTCGATCCAAGCTCAAGATAGACTTAATCATGTTCATGGATCAAGATCTGAACGTTTGGGCCAGATCAGAGTTAATTCAGCCGTTGGATCAAGAATTAGAGGATCTAGGCTGTCCATTCAAGAGAAAGGAGGATCTGAGCCATCCGCCACAGATCTGATTGATCCGAGCTAATGAGCAGTAGATCAAAGCCCTTGATCAAGATCTGGAAGGTTTGGCTCAGATCTGACTTGATCTGATAGTTGGATTGAATCAGAACAATCTCAGCCGTCGAAATTCAAAAACATCAGTTAAAACAAAATTCTCCTCCGAAGGTCGTCGTCGTTGCGAGATCGCTCCTCAATTTTCCTAGTTCTTCTCCGTTCGTCTTCTCCGATCGCAGGCGGCCACTCCAGAATCAGTATCTTTCCATATTTCGAGTCAATCAGGGTCTAGTCTGCGAGAGGTTTGTGTTCGAATCTTTTGGCTGCCAGCTTCGGCGAGGGTCTCGCCAAACTCTGCTTCGCTCGAATCAATCTCCGCGCGATTGCTGTCTTCACCGATGGGGATCCATCAGAGTATTCAGAGGGGTTCTCTGAACTGCACCGAAGGGTTCTGAGCCAGAGTTGCAACTAGCTGATCATGTGGAAGAACCAAATCCGACACAATCGATCAAAGGAGCTTGATCTTACAGACTTGCGATCTAAGGGGTTCTTAGATCGATCCTTGTGTGACGGCAAGGAGCAAACCTTGGTGATGAATCTGAACTGGAGTTAGTAATTGTTAGATTTCAATTCTGAATTGTTTCCATTGAATTGACTTTGTAATTCCCTATTCCTGAACTCTTAGTTGTCGCAGTTTCATCAACTTTCGGCTATTGATAGGTCGTTATGACCGATCCAGTTATCATCTGATCGGTCTGTCGAACGATCAGACAAGTACCTGATCGAACTGTAGACCGATCAGGTAGGGTTCCAGCACAAATTAGCTTTGTTTCTTGCTTTCAATTTGAAGTACGTGAATCAAACTTCATTTCTATCATTTAGCTACAGCATTGTGGTTTGCCTGATTTTGATGTTAGTTTCTATCCCTATATTCCATTATTGCATAATTGAATTGTTCATTTTCAAGTTGGTTAAGTTTAGTATAGCAATTTCCTAGTCTAACTTTGTTTAGCTAAGTATTTCTTTCATTCCAAAGAGAATTTTCATTCTTACATGCAAATCAATCCCCATATTATTTGAAAACCCTAAAACATTTAACGACAAACAAATACGAGCTTGATTCAAACACTCACAACTAGTCCTTGGAAAAATACGACCTGAGGCCCCTATTCTACATTTCATTTTGATAGCAAGGGTTTTCAGCTATAAATTTCTAAATTTGAGTGCTCATCGTGACACTAGTATTGGGCACCATCAAGGCGCTCCAACAGCAACAAATGGAGCTAGTCGCTTCACAGCGAGGGGTTTCTGAGCAAGAGGAGATCCCAGTGATCTCCAGAGGTTCTCCCAGAGGGTCCCCACTAGAGTTCCTATCGAGGTCCTACGAAGCCCTGCAAATCGATCTCACCGACCCGCGAGATGATGAGGGACCTTAAGAAGAGTGAAGGGTGGTCGAAAGCGAGGAGGTCCATATTCACCCCCAACAAGAGGGGGGTGTCACGAAGATTGCCACCGACCTTGCACCAGAATTAAGAAGTCACCTTCTTGATTGCCTGTGGAGACATAAAGATGTCTTCGCCTGGGCTGCCGAAGAGATCAAAAGGGTTCCCCCAGGGTTAGCCATGCATCACCTGCATGTTACCCCGAGGGCCCAACCAGTGAAGTAGAGGCGGAGACACTTTGCACTAGAATAAGACAAGGCTATCCGGGACGAAGTGCATAAGTTGTTAAAGGCCGGCCACATCACACTACAAGAAAAAATGCTTTTAATGACATTGAAAAATGTCATTATATATTACTTATACTGACATTTTTGATATAGTGACATTAAGTTAAAATGTCCTCTATAGTGATGTCGTCTAAAGTTTTATCACTTATGACAATTCTTAATGTCACTATAAAAAAAAAATAGTGACAACACTAATAGAATGAATTATTATTATAGTGACAAAAAATAGTGTCACTATAAGATTTGTAATGACATTTATATATGTTGTTTTATTATAGTAATGACGACAAATTTATATGTTCTTTAAAATTATTTATCATGACAATTATAAGTGTCTTGAATTTTATTTATAATCACAATAAAAAATGTCACTAATAATAGTTTATAAAGTTAATTTAAAATGCCTCGTTATGTAATTTATAATGACACATATAAATGTTTACTAAATTAGTCTATAAGGACATTTAAAATTATCATTAATAGTTATTTATTATGACATTTTAAAATGTCTTCATATGAGTTTTGTAATGATATTTTTATCTACATGATTTGGTGTTCTATTGTGACATAAAAAATATCATATATTAATAAATATCTCACCCATTTTCAATAGTTGCATGATATAAATATTTACGCATATAACTAATTAACATAAACACAAATAAAATTTTTAAATTTAAATTAAAGTGCTAATCAATAATTGACAATTTTTTTGCAATACAAGACTGCTAAATTGGTAACCTCAAAAAATATTTATGCACTAATCATGCTCGCAAATGTGCCCAATGTATTTAGTTTAAGAACTAGCAAAAAATTAAATCTCTCCTAAAGCAAAATATAACCAAACTTCCAAACTTTGCTGTATCTTCAATCTTCAACCATCACATCTTGAATAAAATCCAATATTCTTGTCACCTACAAAAAAAATCATATATTAATTTATGTAAATGAAATAAAATTAAAACAAGCAAATCTCGGCGGTACTAATATTGGCTATCCAAAAAAACTCATTGATCTTGATAAATGAAAGATATCCTTCAGATTTCCATCCCCCTTTTTCCCATCTAGTCATGCATCATTCGATCAAGAAATAACTTTAATTATACTAGTTAAACAAAACAAAACAAAAGAAGTGTTCATCTTCAAGATAAGCATGTTTAGACGATTCAAGATAAAAAGATAAACATAAAAATTTGGAGAAAAAATAAAGACAACACATATCAACAAAAATAAAAATCTAACCTTATGCACGTAATAGAAGTCTTCTTCATCAACTGTTAATTACAATAAAAAATTGGCAGTGCTAATACATGCATAACAAATAAAAATTGGCATTCCGAAATGCAGAAGAAAGATGATAGAGTAAAAGTTCAAAAAAGGATAACAAGTAGAGGAGTCAATGTGCACAAATCTTCACATTAATACCTAAAGAGTGTGTATCTAGCTAGTTATGACTATGAGTAGATGAATAAGACATGGATAAATTTACCGAATTGGCCTATAAAGTAATGGAAAAATGGATAAATTTACCGAATTGGCCTATTAAGTAATGAAAAAAAAAGTACCTGAATACTACAATCTCGCTCACCACAATGGATGACATTTCCATACTTATCAGCAAGAACCTGAAAAGCCACAGCAAAGACAAGTGTTGTAGTTAATGAACAGTGAAGCAAAAATTTCCCTGAGACGTTATTAATCATAGAATTTATTAGTTACATATCCTAGAGTAACCCATACAAGGATTTTTTGGGAAAGAAAAAAAAGATGTAAATATTGGAAAATAAGCAAACATTACAAAATTTCCTGTGATATTTATCTATTATTTTCTTTTATACGTAGTCCTAAATGATAATACTTTCCATTAAAAAGGTTGAGGGGCTCATGATATGGACATCACAGTCGCAGAAGAAGAAATTTCAAGATGAAAAGCCACTGCAAAACAAGAAGCAGCAGCAGGCAGAGCAGTTGAACAGGAATTTCAGTTACAGGTGCAATGCTAGATGCTTCTGATATACCTTTTCCTTCATTCATGACAGTAAAGTTTTTCTTTACAACTTTGCTATATCGTAGAAACAAACTCTTGACCTTACTGATAAAACATTAAATATTGCCTAAACTTTTGGCAGTTCTTGTTTTCACAATTGTATACATAAACTTTCTAATTTTTAACTGTCATAGCCATCAATATTTGTAAACTTCCTTTTTTTACCAATCTATAGGACTTAGTAGATTAACTGACCTTTTTTGGTAGTTACCACATTCTCAAGTTCCCTTGCATGATAGACTTTAATAAAGTATATAACATACAAAAATAAAAGATCAAATAAGAGTTATACAAAAGAAAACTATTGATTGCTTATGTATAAAATAAGATTCTACCTCTTTCTTTGGCATTTCCAGTTGCGTGGTTGGTAATCAAAACTGGTGGAGTATTTGCCCCATCTTGAAGTTGAAAATGATATTTTCTAACTTTTTTATTTTTAAAAGTCATTCCTATCAAAAATAAGTTATATAGGATAATTAAAACATGAAATAAGCATTATACCAAGTTCATATTGAAACTTAATATTTTGAAATAAAATTTTCTAAAACTTCATATTTTTTTATATCTAATACCTTGTGTATCAATGTCTTTATGGTTTGATGCTTTATCCACGTGGTTATTTGATGCACCTTGTATGTCTTGACAATCTGCACAAATATCATTCTAACACAAAATATAAGCAAATTGAATTTTTAATTATAATCATGAATATTCTGACCTTTTTCCCTAATTTCCACGTTCTCAAATTCCCTTGCATGATAGACTTGAATAAAGTATATCACATACAAAAGCAAAAGATCAAATAAGAGTTATACAAAAGAAAACTATGATTGCTTATATATAAAATAAGATTTTACCTCTTTCTTTGGCATTTCCAATTGCGTGATTGGCAACTCGGGGCACTCTCCAGACGTTGGATGTAAGATAAATATCAATTATTATGCATATTTCAAGTATATAGGCATTTAAACATTTAGTACAAAGTCAAAATGATGTCAGAAAGAAATTCAAGGAAAATACAAGGATTGACAAATGACGAATGACCTATCAATCACTACTCTAGAAAGTGTTTGCATAAGCCACTTACATGACTGTGAATCCTTATGCAGTGAGGCTGCCAACATCAGGACCTACTGGATTTCAGTACAGACAATACTGGTTCAATGGACCATTGAAATTGACATCAGGCCAGAATTTTAAACCTTGCTGCAAATTTGATATCATTCAGGATAATAACACCGAATCCAAAATTGCAAACAATTTAAAATTAAAAGACGTTGTTGATCATATCTAGTGCTAAAATTTTACTAAGGGTATGATCTAAATAAGGTTATGAAAAGAAAACAAGTTTTTCCCACAATTCAAGCCTGGTGACTAGCTCATCTATTGTCAGAAGAAGTTAGCAGTTGCTAACCCCAAAATTCATGCACTTGGACAAACAGCTAAATATAAATGACATATAAGAAGCAGATGGAAGTCCTAAACATCAACAAAATTTAACAACAATGGCTTTTAACAGAAAAAGTTGGCAAAAAAATACAAATCCTGAACCAAAGACAAATCTTACAACAAAAAGGAAAGGGACTAGAAACAAAATGACACTTGAATTAGAAGAATCAACAAAATGGAAAAGACCTAGAAACAAACAATGAGCTAATGACTCCTTCATTAGCCCTTCAACAAATTTTTTTTTTAAAAAAAGAGTGATCAATCAAAAGGTCACAGAGATGGCAAGAGGAATCTTTAAATATCCCTTGAGAAATTAAAATCCCCATGGTAGCAAAACCTATATATATGCAATCAAAAATTAATAAAAAACAAATATCATGGGGAAAAAACACAGGATATAAATTTGTAAGGCACCTTTATTCAATTCACCAAAGCAACAACACAAAACTCCACAACTCTTGAACTCTTGCATTCAAAGAAAAGTCACATTAGTTCACCAAAATATCAACTTTCCCTTGATAATTTATCCTCCCCAGTAACAAAAAACGGTTAGTGCATAAGACAAAGAGCCTAAGACTCTAGCAATTTATCATTTAAGAATAACAATACAATTGTCAGGTTATAAAGTGTATTCCATAGATCTACGTATTTGTCGATCTAGGAGAATATAGAGTAAAGCACAGCATCAAAGTAAACTAGACTTAAGCATATTGATAAAACAAATAAGGATGTTCAACACAAAAGGATTTAAATGCACATGTAGAGTTGCAAGCAGAACATCCACATAATTGAAACAACAATTTTGGCAGGATTAATAGTCTTGGTAATTCCTTTAGAACTCTAATCTGTTTCTTAATAAACTATGTTCGACAACTAATCAAATCTAAGTTTTTACCTAAGTGAATTCCAAATGGATTCAGTGAGTACCTTAGAGATTTTAGCAATTTACCCTAAAGAGAGCAATGATGGTTAAACCAAGGGCAACATGAGTCATGTTGGCTTAGCTTTCAACTTGCATGGACATAACTCATAATAAATCGTGTGGGTCGTAACTCGTAAGGTTAAGCAAGACAAGAACACGTTAATCCATCAAAATTTGGGGGAAATGGACAAATCTCAGGATCCAGTAGTGGCGTCGCTGCAGTTAGTCCCATTCACCGAGATCGAGCGGGCATGGAGGCTGGAGATTAGGGTTGGGTGTCGGAGACAGGGAACCGAACCATAAATCCGTCGAGTATGGATGCGTCTGAGTCGTCCCTAGCAGAGAGTCATAAAGCAGAACCAGAGGGTGATTTCGTACCCCATGAGGCGGCCACGAACGTGAGGTCGCGCGCCGGCAACAACGTCGCACAGCCCAGACCACGCTGGTGGAGGTGCGCTGGTTGGAGGCGCTCGCGTAGGGGGAGGGCTGATCGAGCAGGGAGCGCGAGGGCACGCTGGTGGAGGTGCGCTGGTTGGAGGTCGACGCTCGTGTAGGGGGAGGGCTGATCGAGCAGGGAGCGAGCTGCGATTTAGGGATCGCGCGTGACGGTGTAGGTGAAAAGGAGGGACGACGCGTTAATTGGGATCGCGCGCTGCAATTTAGGGATCGCGCGCTGGCGGGGAGGCGAATTGGGCTATATTTTTTGAGAGGGAATGAGATAAAAATAGAGAATATATTATGACAATAACTAAAAATGTCATGATAATATATTTAATCAGATTTTTATTTTATTAATTTTTAAAATTTTAATCAATGTCATTATAGGTATAAATTAACGACATTTTTTTAACAAATGTCATTAAAAAAGTGTCAGGAAAACCATTTTTTCTTGTGATGTCAGAGAGGTCCAATTCCCTGCATGGTTAGCCAATGTGGTCCTCGTCCTTAAGCCTGGAGGTAAATAGGGGGTTTGTATTGATTTTCGCAACTTAAATAAAATCTGCCCCAAGGATTCCTATCCTTTGCCTCGAATAGACCTGTTAGTAGACTCCACGGCCGGTTGTGAGTTCATTTCGATGCTAGATTCTTATCAAGGCTACCATCAAGTCCCCCTCGCACTCAAAGACGAGGAGAAAGTTAGCTTCGTGACAGCCGACGACACATACTGCTATAATGTCATGCCTTTTGGATTTTACAATACTGGGACAACGTACTAGCGAATGATGGACAAAGTCTTCAGGCATCAGATCGGAAGAATCATTGAGGTGTACGTGGATGACATACTGGTCAAGACGGACAAAGGAAACGATATGATAGCCGACTTAGAAGAGACATTCGCCACCTTGAGGGCCAACAAACTGAAGTTGAATCCAACAAAATGCTTATTCGGGGTGAAGAGCGGTCGGTTCCTGAGCTACTTGGTGACAGAGAGGGTGATCGAGGCTAACGTGGAAAAGGTAAAGGCTATTCTGGATATGCCATCCCCTCACAACTTTAACGAAGTACAGAGGCTGAATGGGAGAGTCACGGCGCAATCCAGATTCATCGCCAAGTCCGCAGATAAGACCCTACCATTCTTCAAGATTCTGTGAAAATCAGTCAAATTTGAGTGGGATGAATAGTGTGATCAAGCGTTCATAGACGTGAAGACCTATCTCGCCGGGGCTCCCCATCCTCTACAAATCGGTGGAAGGAAAGACATTATTTGTCTACCTATCTACAGCAGAGCAAGCGGTAAGCTCGGCACTGGTCCGCGAAGATGGCTTGGTGCAGTATCCTATTTACTTCTTCGGACATTTCCTAAAGGATGCTGAAATGTGATACACTGCAATGGAGAAGCTGGTTTATGCACTGGTATAAATGGCCCGAAGGTTAAGGTCGTACTTCCTGGCACATCCTATCGTAGTACTCACCAACAGCCCACTCGCATGGGTCCTTACTGTTGGGACCGGGTGCATGTCGACAAGGATACGAGTTCGTAAAATTTTAAATTTTTACGTGCAGCGGAAGAATTTGCATAAAATAATTTCCTAAATTATTTTAACTTCGTATCTAGCATGCAATCTTATGGTGTGTTGACATAATCATAAAATAAAACATTGTGGAAAAGTAAACTAATTTACTTTGTACCTCGCGTAACTCGAAGTAAGGGACGAGATCCAACCGTAGCGTCCCTTGGAAGCTTCGCCTCTATTCGCGTCCACGCCGAGTTCTCTTCGGGATGACTTCGAAAAGTCACGAGTTTTGTGCCGACGAGAACTACTAGATCCTCGGAAGGCACAACTAAGAAGATCAAGAGAAGAAAAGGAAACTAACCAACGAAGTAACGGAATCGAATTCCGAGAGAGAGGGAGATGTAATCCGCTTCTTCTTCTTCTTGGTTGGTTTCTTCTTCTCCTTGAAGCTCACGGCAACACCTTGCCTTGGTGTAGGTTGGGCGCTGGCCCTAATGGAGCTAGGGTCGCCGGCGGCCTTAATTGAAGGGAGGGGGAAGGAGGAGAGAAGAGAAGAGAGAGAGGGAGAGCTATATTTCGATTATCCAAATCTTTTGAATCCAAGGCTTGCCTATGGTTCCTTATATAGTTGCTTCTCCCTTGCCAAGTCTCCTCTTAACCGAATTAACGGAATTAACAGAATTAGATATCATAAGAAATTTATCCTATAAATTCTCTTATGAATTATTCCGTTTAAACCAATTTTATTATAACTAACTTTATAATAAAACTAATTAGTTATCATAAGAAATTTATCCTATAAATTCTCTTATGAATTTTATTATAACTAACTTTATAATAAAACTAATTAATTATCATAAGAAATTTATCCTATAAATTCTCTTATGAATTA
>JAGFNQ010000461.1:0-36543 GCA_024364735.1 Boesenbergia rotunda
TAAGTAGCAATTTGTTAGATAACAAATAACCCTTAACTTTTGAACCCTTTTGCCAATATCAAAATACAGGTTTGACTTGGGTGCAATCTGCACCAACATAGTATTCCTTCTTGTATAGTTGGTACTAAAGTAGAATATCCCCTTCTTAGTTACTTAAGAATAATTCTACTCATGAGTATGTGGTTTATTACATAGTCCTTTTCTAAGAATCAGACATTCGTACCAACGAATATTCTCTGATCCTTAGGACTATTAAACCACCTTTTGTTCCCCTAGGATAGCCTACGAACAGGTGCACTAGATTCCAACTTATCAATATCTTTCTTCAGCACATGTGCTGAACTACCTCATATCTGAACATGTCTTAGACCAGACTTTCGCCCAGTCCACATTTCTATGGGTTTAGAGATTACTGACCTAGATAGTATCAAGCACATACTCAGTCATATTCAGAGCATATCCCCAGAATGAATCTAGCTAATCTTAGAGTAGCTTATCATTGTCCTAACCATTACCATAAGAGACCTTTTCCTTCTCAGTGCTGCACCGTTCTGTTGAGGCATACCGGGTGTAGTGAATTGGGATTGATTCCCAATCTCTGATAAGTAAGTCCTACAACTATCCTAAGAGGTACTTGCCACTACGATCTAATCGTAATGTTGTCATACTTTTACCTTGATGTTTCTCCGCATTAGACTTGAATTGTTTGATCTGATTAAAGTATTCAGTCTCGCGGTACATCAAGTAAATGCACTTTGTCCTTTGAATAATTGTTTATAAAAAACGAAGTATTCAAGGCTACCTCCATTCTAGATAGACTAAAGACCTATATTTATCAGATTGAACCAACTCATACATACCTTTGGTTCTATGCCCCTTGGCTTAGAAAAGCCTTTTGGTTTTCTTACCTTCCAAGTAAGATTCAAAGATTTTAAGGAAGTCTAGTCTTCTACCACCAATGAATCCAAAAATTCATTGGCTATCAATCTTAGAATCCTACTAAGGTTGATAAGACCAAGCCTTAAAGCCTAAAGCTATGTTTGGTTCATTATGGAAGGAACCTTTCTCTTACTTTGGTTAGATGATAAGCCATTTAACATGTAGTTGCATCATGGGTGCTTTTGGTTTTAAAATGAACAAATTGCTTATCTATGCACTTTAATAGATAATCCTTCTATTCCACTTTTAACAATAAAAGCAATAGAATATCTTATTCCAGAAACTAAACAAAAATTCTTTTAAAAAATTTAAGTACATAAAAGCAATCTCTATAAAACCAAAACTTTATCATCCTATCTAAAAGACATAAATCAATAACTCCCATTGCAAAAGTCATCTCTGTAGCCTATCCCATGTAGACGGTAATCTCCTCCTCAGCTAGTTGTTGGATTTCCTGGAACCTCTGCAAAGAGATGCAGACATGATTAGTGGCATCCGTATCTACACACTAAGTACCAGTAGATATCACCACTAAACATGTTACAATGACAAAAGAGAAAAGTATACCTAAATTATTACTCTGACAGCGGGGACAGTCCGCCTTCCAATGTTTAGACTGCTTGCACACGAAGCACTTGCCTTTCGGCTTCTTCATGCAACTCTGAGGTCCCTGTAATCCTGCTACTTTCTTTGCCCCAGCATGTTTCTTCTTCTTCTTTCCTTTTGGTTTAGAAGTAGAAACCCCTTGAGCAATGAAAGTCTGTGAACTCTGAAGAGAAAACGCCTCTGCCACCTCGAGTTCTGTCAGAAGTTCTGCCCACGAACATAAACGTTTGTCCATATTGTAGCTTAGGCGAAACTTCTCAAAACTCTTTGGTAGAGATTGGAGAATGATATCGACCTGGGTTTCCCCATCGATTTGTGCTCCAAGGATTTCCATCTCTTTCAGCTAAGCCATCATTTTGAGAACATGTTCCCTCACGGGCATACCCTCAATAATGATGGTCATTGTCAAGTTCTTCATGACTTCTTGCCTAGCGGCACGATCATGATGCTTGAAGAGTTCATCGAGTTTGGATGTTCTATCACTAGTAATGGAAGAAGCCTGAGGTTGATGACTCTGAGTCATCTCGTCTGCTTCTAACCATTTCTTGAAATATTCAAACTCCTCTGTTAGGGCAATCGACCCAAGGATGATCGGGAAGATCATGGTTTTGATGTGTGTGTGTCAATATGTTTAAGGTTAGGGTGTTATCTTATTATATGATATGTGTGATTGAGTTTGCAGGATTTGGAGAATCACACACGGAGGACTTATCCGAGGGACGAGAGCCGAGGGAGGAGGACTCCAAGGGCAAGTTGAGAAGTGGACTTCAAAGGGCACACGTGAAGTGTGGCATGGAGGCAAGCCAAGGGAAGGCTTGTATGCGCATCCGAGGGATGATAGCCGGTGGAAGAGGACTTCAAGCGGAAATCCAAGAGAGTGTACCTGAAGGCACACATGAAGGA
This sequence comes from Boesenbergia rotunda, assembly GCA_024364735.1. Taxonomy (NCBI): domain Eukaryota; kingdom Viridiplantae; phylum Streptophyta; class Magnoliopsida; order Zingiberales; family Zingiberaceae; genus Boesenbergia; species Boesenbergia rotunda. The sequence goes on from JAGFNQ010000461.1 coordinate 2,449, forward strand.
GGGTCTTCGGAGTGAAAGTGAGTGATTGTATAAGCTGGGAAGTCGACTGGGAGAAAGGCAGTCGACTGCCAGCAAGAACAGAAACTCACAGAATGTTTCTGACCAGTTGACTGCCCCAAGAGCAGTCGATTGGTAACCCCGAAAACTAGCCGTTGGCTATCAAATAAGGCTAGACCAGTCGACTGCCCCAGGGGTAGTCGACTGGTGTCGGGCTGGACAACTCGTGGAGTTGTCCTTTACTCTTATTTAAAGGGTGACTTTTGGGCACGAGGAAAGTACGGTTCTTAAGTGTACCAAAGTGTTGTTCGTGCCAAAAGTCATTAGTTCTTCTCTAGCTTTCAATTCCATCTTGTAAAGAGGAAGAAGACAACCATGTAAAGGTTTCTCCACGTTGAAAGAGACTTTTCATAGTGGAGAGTGTGCTTGTGCGTGAATCCTTGGATTAGTCACCTTTCGAGGTGGATACCAAGTAAATTCTCTGAGTTAGCATTGGATTTCTTATTTTTCATATATTTTGTTTGTATTTTGCTAACCCACTTGTAGAGAAGTTCAAGAAAAGTATTATTCACCCCCCTCTAGCAAGCGCCACGATCTAACAAGTGGTATCAGAGCGGTTCGCTTCGGGAGAACTCACCGTCGACCGGAGTAACAAAAATGGCGTTTCAAGAGGGCTATAGCACCGCAAGGCCACCGTTCTTCGACAGAAACGACTTCGCCTATTGGAAAGGTAGGATGGAGTACTACTTAATGAACGATATTGATAATTGGATGAGTGTTGTAGATGACTTCGATGCACCCGTCAATGAACAAGTAGAGCCACTACTGATGAGGAATTGGACCAAGGAGGTGAGAGGAAGGCGCAAGCCAATGCGAAGGTCACCACTGTTGGAACTTGGATGACTAGAGAGGGGGGGGGGGTGAATATAGCCAGACACAACTTCGTTAACTTTTGAAGGTTCTGCACTTCAAGGGTTAGTAGCACAGCGGAAGCAATACAAAACAGAGAGGTGCAAAAGCTAAACCCTAACCTAAACACAAGCACAAAACACTAACAAAGAGGATTTACAAGGTTCGGGGATAACTTGCCCCTACTCCTTGGCGTGCCCGTAAGGTGGGCGATCCCTTGATCGTCGGTAGATCAAGCCCCGGAAAATCCGGATAGAATGCAATCTCCTTCTCGGTGGAGTAACCTCAACACATCGTTTCAATCAATGCATATGAGATTAAGCACAATGAAACAAAGGGAAGCTTACAGAGCACTTAGGACAGAAAGAACACAAGTGAACTCCTCACCGAGCTCCACTCAGCACAGATCTCACGTAAGAACTCCCTGCTCTTCGTGTCTTCTTGCTGATGGACTCGCCAAGCTCCTTGTTTCTTCTTCCAAGCACTCAAGGTTCCAGTGTCTCCAAGAATGATGCTCACGTATTGCTTGAGGAGACTCACACAGATTGCTCTAGGGGATCAAGTGTTGCTGCCATAGAGAACTCCGCCTCTCTTCATCGCCAGGCAATACTTAACCTTCACAGGTCACAGGTCACAGACACTCCTCTGCAGCAAAGCTCACCAGCTGCTCATTTGCACTAGCCCAGCTAGCCCTGACCTCCTTTGGACTCACTGAACCCTCTCCAGTCGAGTCCCAGGTCCTCAGCTCCTCAGTCGTTGCAGCTAGCGCCAGAGGACGTTGTTTCCTGTAAACGAAAACTAGCCAAAACTGCTCAACAGAAAGCCTCCCATTGACCCTCCTTGAGTGTTTGAATCATCCCTGTAAAGCTTGCACACTCCAACAGAAGCTTAGCCAATGAATATCAAATAATATCACACAATATCAGCAGGCAGCAGAGAAAACGCAGACGCGATCAAAAGTCTGACAGCGATTTCGAATTAAAATTCAGCTTCTGATCGGTCTCCAGACCGATCAGAGTGACTCCTGATTGGTCACCAGACCGATCAGGATGGGCTCAAACCGATCAGGCTCCAACCTGATCGGTCCCCAGTGAGAAATATGAAATCGCGACTTCTCCGGGATCGATCACCAGACTGATCCCAAGTCATGGATCGGTCACCAGACCGATCCACTCCTCTGCAGAGTGATTTCCCAGCTTCGCAGTCCAAACCTCCTGATCGGTCACCAGACCGATCAAGGTGTGGCCTGATCTGTCTGGGGACCGATCATGACACCTCCTGACTGAACAAGCTCCAGTCTGATTGGTCATGGTGAGGAGCTCGCGACATTTGATCGTTCACCAGAATGATCTGAATAGTATCCCTGATCGGTCACCAGACCGATCAGGAGCCGAACAGTAAGGTTCCCAAACTCACTGTATGCTCCCTGATCGGTCACCAGACCGATCAGACATAGCTGGATCGGTCACCAGACCGATCCACGAGGGAACTCCATGCCAACTTCCTGTTGGTGCAAGTTGCATCAATGATATTCTTCTTTAAATGTTTTAATATTTGACAATACACTTAAGTCAGTGATACAATGAAAAGACAAAGGGGAGCAAAGGAGAAGTAACCTAAGTTGAAGAAAAGTCCTAGTTAATCTAGGCATCGGAACCTTAAGACCTGGCGAAGGGCTGCTGGGCACCTAGCGAAGGGCTGCTAGGTATCGAAACCTTAAGACCTGGCGAAGGGCTGCTGGGCACCTAGCGAAGGGCTGCTAGGCATCGAAACCCTAAGACCTAGCGAAGGGCTGCTAGGCACCTAGCGAAGGGCTGCTAGGCACCTAGCGAAGTGCTGCTAGGAATAGAAGACCTAGCGAAGGGCTGCTAGGCACCTAGCGAAGGGTTGCTAGGCATAGAAGACCTAGCGAAGGGCTGCTAGGAATAGAAGACCTAGCGAAGGACTGCTAGGCCCCTGGCGAAGGACTTCTAGGGAATGAAGACCTGGCGAAGGACTGCTAGGCACCAGGCGAAGGACTGCTAGGTAATGAAGTCTTGGTCCAAGGGACTGAGCAACTTAGCTGAATGATGACTAAGGATAGGAGTAGAGACAGGTCAGGGTTTGGGCGTCTCGAGGTCCAGAGGTATCGGAAGCTAAGCAAAAGTCCACCCGAAGGACTGAGTGACAACCGTCTCCTGAAAGGAGTAGGTGGAAGGCGCATTCTCGGGGGATGGGAACTTGCGCCGGTTGGACCTAGGGTTTCGTGCAAATTCGAAGTCCGGATCAAGTCCTTAAGCCTAATATTGTATATATATATGCTTTGTGTTTGTGTATCTTGCAGGTATCAAGAACCGGAGACAAAGTAGGAAGGTTGCTGGAAAAAGGCTGATGGGGGCGCCCCCACTGTTGGGGGTGCCCAGAGAAAGGCTTAAAACCCAGTCTTGGGGTTTAAACCATGATTGGGGGCGCCCGGAATGATGGGGGCGCCCATGGTAAAAAGGAAAATGCAGTTTTCGTGAAGTAAGCAGAATAGGTGTCAAGCAGGGCGCCCGGGTTGAAACCTATATTTGCTGTTTCAGGTTCGAAATGCAGATAAGCTCTCAGGAGGGTGCCCGGGAGGTCCGGGGCACCCTGGTCAAAGATTTTATCACCTGTGGTGAGGTAGGCGCAAGGATAAAGTTTGACCGGGTTTTTCGGGGCGCCCCCAGCGTCCAGGGCGCCCGTAGGAAGCCTATAAAAGGGGCTTCGACCCCTCTGCTTCAACAAGAACTTGGAAGAGTGATTCCAAGCATTCTGACCGATGACAACGGCTAGAGACGAGGCTCTACGACCGGGAGGCTCCAGGAGGAAGTGCGCGGCACTTCGGAGGTCCAGATCGACCGAGCTTCAGACTTTTTCTTGTTGGTTTGCTTTTATTTAATTCCGCACTTAATTTTATTATCTTTTGATTGTAAACTTGCACTGTAAGTCGGGTTTCTCCACCTCCGGAAAGTCCGGGAAGGAGACCAATAGTGGACGGGCGTTCCCGTGCATAGGCCTTGGATGTACTGACCTTGGGGGGTCGGGAACCAAGTAAAAATCCCGCTGTGCCCCTGTCTGTTTATTTTCGTTCTGTTTTACTTTTCCGCTGCACTAACACTCTGAGTCCAGAACGACAATCAAAAGTCTTACGAAGTTTCCGAAATATTTGAACGGTCGATATTCACCCCCCTCTATCGACGACACCGGTCCTACACTTCCCTGATCGGTCACCATACCGATCTAGGCAAGGTCAAATCCCCACTAAGTCACGAGAACAAGCTTCCAGCCCTTCTTTGACTCATTCTTAGTCCCTCGGACCAAGACACTGTGCCTAGTTTCACTCACTGGGACTTCAACCTAGCCCTCCAAGCTAGGACCTGACCCTCCAAGCCAGGGTTTTATCCAACCTAGCCCTCCAAGCTAGGGCCTGACCCTCCAAGCCAGGATTTCATCCAACCTAGCTCTCCAAGCTAGGACCTGACCCTCCAAGCTAGGATTTCATCCAACCTAGCTCTCCAAGCTAGGACCTGACCCTCCAAGCCAGGATTTCATCCACACCTAACCCTCCAGGTTAGGAATTTTCACACCTAGCCCTCCAAGCTAGGACATTTCACACCTAGCTCTCCAAGCTAGGACTTTTTCCCACCTAACCCTCCAAGTTAGGACTTTTCACACTTAGCCCTCCAAGCTAGGACTTTTCACACCTAACCCTCCAAGCTAGGACTTTTTCACACCTAGCTAGCCCTCCAAGCTAGGACTTTTCACATGCCAGCGTGCGATCTCCCGATCCACCTGGACTTAATCCGAATTCAAGCAAACTTGAATCAAACTTAAATCCGTGTCAAACACCAAAACAACAATCAGAGTCAAACTGCATCAACAACCACAACGCTTCAATGTGGATTATCAAAGGAACAACTAAACAAGGTGGGGCCTTTCAAGAGTGCCAAGGAGCTTTGAGTCAAGCTCGTCGAATTCAACGAAGGGTCCAACGAGTCAAGAAGGGCAAAGAAGGATCTCTTGGTTTCCCAATGATGGACCCAAAATAGACTGTCACGAATGTGGGTCTCAAATTTAGAAATTTATAAAGCTGAAAACCCTGTGGCTAACAAAGATAAAAATGTAGTAGAGGGACCTTAGATCGTATTTTTCCAAGGACTAGTTGAATGAATGTTTAACTCGAGCTTGCAGGTTTATTTGTCATTTGATGTTTGGGTTTTCTAGATAAAATGGGGGTTTTGCGATAAGAGATGAAATGACAATATGAAATGAATTTAACTTGACTAAAGCATGGTAGGAATAAGGAAATTGCAAGAACTAAACTTAACCTAATTAACACTTGAGCAATTAAATTCGAACTATAGAATTGAACTTAAAGAGCTAATTGCAGGTAATAAATTGCAGAGAACTAATTGCATGAAAGAAATTGCAGATTAAAGAAAACTAGAACAAATCTTAGCTTAAGCACATGGCTTGAAGTGTAATGGTATCAACTAGCATAATTTAAAGAAATACACGTTTAAAATAAAAAATAATCCTAATTAAACATCAAATCAGTTTCTCGACAAAACTTCCCTTTGCCGTCACATAAAAGATTAGCTATGAACCCCCTAGCTCAAAAACCAATGAGGAATATATCTCCCGGATCAAGCTGCAATGGATTGGTGCATTTGGATCTCCCTGATCGGTCGTTGGACCGATCTGGATTTCCACTGATCGGTCTGGGGACCGATCTGGACTTCCTCTGATCAGTTTGGGGATCGATCAGAGGTGTGACTGTCCGATCACAGTGACGTTCGGGGACTGGATTCACCTTGCGATCTCCTCCTTATCGACTGATTGGATGATGAATGACCTCAGAAACTATCGGGGCAGCTTCGAGAACCCCTCTCTGTTGCTTCGACAACATCGGACGACAGAGATCCAGCGATCGACAGTGATTCGATCAGTGAAAACCAACTCCGGCGAAACCCTCTCCGAAACTTCCTAAAACACAATCGATTAGCAAACTTAACCGGAAATTATACCTGGATGATCTGAAATCCTGCTGAGAACTGAATCTGATGTGGTCGCGCACGCCTCAGAAGAAAACTACAAGAAATTTGATGAAGAAATGTGAAGAACTCGGATGAACAACGGCTACTACGAAGACACGACGACTGTAAATTGGGGAGAAGAATTGCTTATATACTTAGCAACGGACGGCTGAGATTGTTTTTGCTACATCCAATGGTCGGATCTCTTCAGATCTGAACCAAACTCCACAGATATTGATCAATGGTCTTGATCTACCTGTCCCTAGCTCGGATCAACCAGATCTGTAGCGGATGGTCCAGATCCTCCTTTTTCTTGAATGGATGGTCTAGATCATCTTAAGCTTGATCCAATGGTCAAATTGCTTCTGATTTGGCTGAAATCTTCAGATCTTGATCTGTGGTCATGATTGACTCTATCGTGAACTCAGATTAATCAAAAGTTGACAGATGACTCAGATCTAGCCGTTCTTTGAATGGACTACTCGTATTAACCTGATGCTTGATCCCTTTGATCCGGATCCAATGTCGACTCAAGTTTGACCAAATTTGATCTAGGTCCATGATCATTTGAAGCCTACAAAATGATATTCAAATTTAGTGCTAAAAAATATCCCAAATATATAAAGAATTGAATTAAAAGCCAAAATAGAGGAAATACATGAAACCTAATATAAATGCGAACTTAAACATATAAAATGTGGATCAAACATGGATTTTAGAGCCTAAAATAATCAACAAAATGATAGTTATCAACTCCCCCACACTTACTCTTGAGCGTCTCGCACAAGCCAACTAGTAAACTAAGGATATATCCCCTAGATTATTCTCAATCATAGTTAGAAGCAATTGAAAGGAAATTACCTAGGGTTGTCAATTCTCAATAATCTAAGCTCAATGGACTAGAGACTTATCCTTAATTCAACAACTTAGCATACTTCATCCATCATGACTCATTGAGATGAATTTCACAAAAAACCTTGCAAGGGAAGTTCTAAAGTGGCTCTCTTCCTAAGTTCTACATTTAAATGAAAATGGAGCTCACTCAAACACAATCATGGTTCTTGTACTACCATAAGCTTGCTTATTATCTACTCTCCACCATTATTCTTGATTTGGATCCACATCTACAAAAGCTTATTAGAGCATGCTAAAGAAGATATATGAAATGATAGAAATGAAATAGAAAATTCATGAACTTTGATACTTATGACTTATGATAAAGAAAGTAAAGAGATATGACATGGTGATAAAAATATGGAAAAGTAAAGAAAATGATATGATAGGGAAATATGGAGAAGAAATATAGCATGATAAGAAAATATGGAAAAATTAGGAAAAGTGGAAGACTTGGACACTCAAAAATGTATCCCAATGCACTTTGCCCATTTCTTTTGACTTATCTTGCATGTATCATGGTTGTGATGGAGTAGGAATTGAAGAACTGCGAAAATTCAGTGTGCCAACTTTTCTGATCGGTCTCTGGACTGATCAGACATTGTCTGATCGGTCTGGGGACCGTTCTGGACAGCTTCTGATCATACTGTATTACCTCTGATCTGGACTTCCTCTGATCGGTCTGGGGACCGATCAGGCCTCCAATAGAAGCTGATTTCTGTAGAATTCCCGAAGCTATCTTCTGAATTTGTCTTCTTCCAATTAATAACTACATCCGAAATCCAACTAACTTATTGTTCTTAACTTTACATCAAAAATCTAACCATCTTTTGAACCTTCATGTTTATTTCCCTGTTCTTTTCTCTTTTTTATTTTTTTTTCTGTTTTCTGTGATTTTTTTTTCAGCTGCTTCTTGTTTTGTTTTTTTTTCTGTTTTTGTTTGCAGCTCACACTTCTGTTTTTGCAGCCAATGCTTTAATTTTCTTCTTCCTCATCTACAATTCGATTTCATAACTTCACCACTTGGAGCTTTTCATGATAGTAGGGAACTAAATGCTCCACTTGTACAATTTTAGCTCTTGTAATCCACTTGTCACATTTTTGCTTGTTGGTTGTCAAAAATTTCAATTGTCCTCAAAATTCGATAATATGCTTGCATCCTCCCCCACACTTAAACTTTTGTCCGTCTCGGGCAAACTAACATTAAGAAACATTAAGGCATCCAAGTCCATGCAAAATATTATGATGAACATGAAAAAGAAGGAAAGGAAATATAGGATGAGAATGTATCAATAAGGAAATTTTGCAAGAAATGATATGAGATTGAAAACAAAGTGATTCACCCCTATAAATGTGGTCCAATCATAGAAATATAGCTTTGAAAGAACCTAAGCAAGTTCTAGAGTACAATCACATGTGTGTATCACAAGAATTTGGCCAATTCCTCACTAGGTGAAAAGAATTCGTCTCAAGTCATCAATCTAGAATCGAATACTAAGTAGTACTCAAGCATCCAAGAATTTTCATCCAATGGCTCAAATCCTAAGTTTTGACAACCAAATTTAATTTGCTTTCAAGAGACTCTAAAATGATATAAGAAAATCTAGATGAATACATTTATTTCTAGTCACGCAAGAAATAAAATGCCAAAGGACTAATATGATATCTACAATGACTTTTATGCATTCTACTCTACTCAAACATTTATTAACAAGAACTCATTTGAAAAGAAAAATTACTACTTGAAAACATGAAAGTGATATTTACAATGAAATAGGAAGGTAAGAAGAAAATAACTCCCCTTCAAGTAGGGTAGAGAGCACGTAGCATCCATCTTGGGAGAACTATCCTCATGTGATCAACCTCGTAATGGACATATTTCTCCCTTATTAATTTTGCACAAGCATTTTCCGGTGGTCGGAGACAATTAAGGTTCAGAATCCATTCTTGGGGTAGATAATTAAAATTCAAAGTGAACTCGACCCCTCCCACTGCATGCTCCTTAGAGTCCTTCCGGGAGGTTGTAGACTATTAAGTTTCAGTACCCATTCTAGAAGCCAACGGGATCCTGCAAAACCATATAGAGAAAATACCTCCTGCACACATGCAGGGTAAGAAAAGAGTGAAATATATACCACCTCTACATAAAAAGACTCAAGATATGCGTCACATCCTATGAAATCAATTTTCGGTACCTCAATGAATTTATCACAATTATTTTCTACAAAAGATGCATCAAGAAACTTATCATATCCAATGAAATCAATTTTTGGTACCTCTATTAGTTTTTCACCATCAATTTCTACATAGGATGTGTCAAGTAATTCATCAGAACAAATAACATCAACACCATGAATTTTTCACAATCAATTTCTAAATAAGATATATCAAGACATGCATCACAACCAATAAAATTAATTTTAGGTACCTCTAAAATTTTTTCGCAATCCATATCTACAAAAGATGTATAAAGTAATTCACCACATTCAACAAAATCAATTTCAGGTGCCTCTACAGGTTTTTCACAAACAATTTCTACAGAAGATGTGTCAATAAATTCATTACAACAAATAACATCAATTTTAGGCACCTCTAAGAATTTTTCACAATCAGCATTTACATGAGATATATCACAACATGCTCCACATTCAACAAATTCAACACTAGGTACCTCCATGAATTTTTCCAAAGAAATAAGAGGAATACTTACCTGATCGTGCTGAAGAATCTCCTGGTCAAGTACATGCTCCACTACAATCTCAGGTTCTAGTGGACATTCAACTAAGATAGGTGATTCTTGGGCCCTTGCTTCCACCATGCAAGTCCCTACACTTTCTGGCTTGTCCTCTGAATCTTCTAATGTATCCATCACTGTTGGTGGTCCCTGGGCCTTAGTGCAATCCCCTACACCTGTAGAATCATCTGCCACACATGCTTCCTCAGTAATATCTGCAACAACCATATCAGAAAAATTAGGACCAACAAAAATTATATCATCATAAAATAAAAGATGAGAAGGGTCATGTAGTGCTCTAGAATCAAGTCCAAGGCTGTCACAAGCTTTTTCATCCATCTCCTCCAACGCCGCTGTCTCTATTGCGTCTTCAACCTCATCTGAGCTAAAATCTCCTCCCACTATATCGAGTGAAACTTCTTCAGCTATTAAATCTGCCTCAACAGTCTCATCTAGAACACCCATGCTAATGCTAGGAGGATCCTCTCTGGGGTACTGTGGGAATGGTAAAGGAATTTTTGGCTCCTCCTCTTGAGCTAAAAATTTTGGAAGTGAACTTTGAACAGGAATTTCAGGAGGAATGCATGCTGTAGGTGCCCTAATTTTGATGATTTCTTCTTCTTCTTCTTCTTCCACCAAAATTGCAAGATCAACTGAAGAAGGTCTTTGGCTTGCACTAGGGTCACCTTGAACTGATATAAAATCAATTCCAGGGATGTTTTGCGTGGGAAAATGGAATGCTGAAAAATTTTCAGGAAATCAATTCCGAGTTCATTGGGGCGCCCGTAAGGTCTCGGGCGCCCGAGTCAGGTGGCAGCTTTTTGGCAGACTTGACTGCCTTGGATGAAGATAAAGACCTAGTCGCCCGATAGGTCACGGGCACCCGAGTCAGATGGGTAGGGTTGACAGCTTTTGCTGTCTTGGTCGAAGAGAAAGTTGGGGGCGCCCGACAGGTCACGGGCGCCCGAGTTGACCATAGTTTGACTCTTGACCAGTTTGACCATTTGACCCGGTTTGACTGTTTTGACTCGGTTTGACTCTTTTGACCAACTAACCATTAGATCAATTGAGCTCTAAATTGCATGATTCAATATTTTTATTTGACAAAAGTACAAAAATCAGATGAATTTGAGTTAGATCCTAACCATATCACCCAGTCTATAGTTATCAATCACGTTAACCTTATGGGTTTTTGTGAGACCGAAGTAAAGATTTTGTTTTGAAAGAAGACATGATTAATTTTGAAAAGTTGAATTAATTTTGAAAACAGTTTAATTGAAATTTGTGTTAGATTCAAATATGACAATAGTAAAGTGAATTTGGATTTCAATAATCGGCTTCCAGGTTTTGGCGAGACACTAGGCCTTCTTTGGCCGTAGCCTTATTGGATCATCAGCCCTTTCCTTGACAAAGCCTTTTATTGAAAATCCATCTTCAAGTTACTCCTTGAAAGATTTTGGTCTAACTAGTTTAGATCTTGGATCGGTAGCTTCGACTAGTTCTGCCAAAATGGCTTCCCTAACGTACTATCATCTCATCTCCACCCAATACTATGTTGTTCAAATTTCAGTTAAATCGTTTTAGTCCTTATTCTAACCAGTCCTAGGTCTAAGTATGATAATTTGTAGAAATAAATAAACAAGCAAGCATATAATTTTGAATTAAGAAAAGAATTTATCTAATTATAAAAATTATTTTTAAATTGGCTCCCCCTAGACTAAAGCCACGGTAATGATTGGGCAAGATGCGAATCTTGTCCTTGGGGATCCAATATTGGTTTGGTCCAGCTTGGTTGTTCAGGCAAAGTTTGGGTACCCATGCCTGAACTTTGAGTCTAGATTGGTTCAATACAGCATAGTATGACCTTTGTCTCGACTTGGTTCGATACCCTAACCCAGATCGATTTAAAACAGACTTCTATTTTCCAAGGATCATGTCAAGACCCTTGGAACCCGAAGTGAATCATTCTAAAGCCGCTCTAAGGTCCTTGACTTGAGTTTTCAAGGAGGAGTTCTCTTTCTCAAGCTTTTCAACATGAGTAGAGGTTCCTTCTTGAACCTTCTCGGTCAAAGATCTAGAGTCAGCTCCCTCTTTCAGGAGTTTTACTTCCTGTCGGAGGGACTCGACTCGGATTTTAGCTTTCGCCAAGTTACGAGATAAGTAAGCAATTAACTTTGATAATTCAACTTCAGAGTAACCACTTACAGTTATTTTGCCGTTCTCTGAAATTGTGAGCCTTCCGTCGTCTGACTCCGATTCTGATCCGGTGTCGATGTCTTCTGAAGCGGTCAAGGCGAGAAGGTTTGATTGTGGGGCCTCTTCTTCTTCTTCAGAAGAAGATTCGTCCCACGTGGCTTGAAGAGCCTTATTCCTTCGAGTTTTCTTGGCTTCTTTTAGATTAGGGCACTCCGATTTGTAGTGTCCCTTCTTGTTGCATTTGTAGCAGGTCACATTTGATTTGGTCTTAGATGTTGAGGGTTCAGCTGGATCTTCCTTCTTTCGGCTGGCTTTTCTTCTGTTGGTCTGATGCTTCAGCTCCTTGTAGTAGTCCCGGGCTAGCCGAACTAGCTTGGGTCGATCCCCTTCGCTGTCTTCTGAGTCTGAGTCAGACTCAGGTGCAGGTTGAGGCTTTTTCTTGGCCACCTTTCCTTGGATTTTTCCTGCAAGAAAAGCAATACCTTTCTCGGCCAATGTGTAGTTAGTCTGCTCATGTAATTCCAATTCTGAAAATAATTTGTCTAATTTAATTTTAGAAAGATCCCTAGAAACCTTGTAAGCATCTACCATAGATGCCCACAGAGTATTTCATGGGAAAGCATTTAGGGTATACCTGATAAGGTCACGGTTTTCTACCTTGTGACCGATTGTGTGCAGGCCGTTCATCAGCTCTTGGATTCTAGCATAGAGCTGGGCTGCTGACTCGCCTTCATTCATTTTGATTGTGTACAATTTGTTCAGCAATAGGTCCCTTTTGCTGATTCTGGTGTCGGAGCTACCTTCGTGCAATTCAATCAGCTTACTCCAGAGTTCTTTCGCACTATTGAAGGGACCCACCCGGTTCAGTTCTTCTTTGGTTAATCCACATTGTAGTGTCTGGGTTGCCTTTGCATCAGTCTCGATCTTTTTCTTCAGCGAGGCGTCCCATTCTGAGTAATGTTGTGCCACTCCTTCAGCATTCTTGGGGATTTCCAGGCCAGATTGGATTATTATCCACATATCCACCTGAGTTTTCAGGTGGACTTCCATCTGACTCTTCCAGTAGGAGAAGTCTTCTCCACTAAAGAGTGGTGGTCTAGCTGTGCTGAAACCCTCTTGCATGTCCATGAAAATTTCTGAAATAACAAAAAAAAAAAGAAAATTCTGTCCCAAGATTTGGTCTTGGATTAGTTGTGCGGGAATAAAATAATTGAAAAAATGATCGAGTGGTGTTGCACCAACCTCGATTAACGAGAAAAATTCGAAAGGAAAAAAAAAATAAAAATTTAGTAAAATCCGAAAAACTCTCAAATTGGTGGTTGCACCAAATTTGAGCCACCCGCTCTAATACCACTTGTTGGATCGAGAAAAATAATAGAGGGGGGGGGTGAATATAGTTAAAAACTTTTCGGATTAAGATAGAGCAGATACGCAGCAGAAAGAAATTAAATGCACCATAACACAAGTCTATTTTTTACTTGATTCAGAGTCGCAGTCGGCTCCTACTCCAAGGCCCACGGTCCTTGACCGTTTACTTTGGGCAATACTATAATCGCGCAAAAGGATTTACAAGTTAAGTACAAGAGTATTTCAGGAAATTGAAATTGCTACACTTTTCATTACCGACGCCCGATGTGGATCGAATTTCGGAGTAGAGGGTCGTCGTCGGCGCTAGGATCTCGAAGTCGGAGTTTGCCGGGGCGTAGCACTTGAACGAAAAGCTTTGGAGCGTTGAGAAAAAGTGATGTTGAAGCCTTGGGGTCGAGCCCCTTTTATAGTGCTCATACGGGCACCTGACAGGTTGGGGGCGCCTAACACGTGCCCTTCGATATGCGAATCCTTATCCGCGGGCTCGGTCAGCGCTTATCCTCTCCTACTTGGGTGCCTGAGCTGATGGGGGTGCCCGTGACCTCACGGGCGCCTGATCCACCTTGGTCCAGTGGCTTCACTGCTATGTTTTGGGTTTTGCCTTCACTCTTGTGCGCCCGTATCCATACGGGCGCCTGTCACCATTCAGGCACCTAGGCCCAGTGAAGTACCTCACTTGCAGACGACCAGTCCTTCGACCCTGCAACTTAGGTTAGTCCCAAAAAACATAACAAGTATTAATTACAGCCGTAGCTGTCTTGGTTCTGACTTCGAGTCTCCCAAATGGAACTCTAGGTCGAACCGACGCCTACTGTTCCCTCGACGGGGAACGCACCCTCACCTACTCCTCTCAGAAGAGTTTACCTTTTGCCAATCGGCTCCTCCGGTTGGACTTTTGCCCAATCCACCAGACCAGGTCTTCATGCCCAACTTCCGGTCAGGTCTTCTTGCCCAACTTCCGGTTAGGTCTTCGGTGCCCAGCCCCTTGCCAGGACGTCGTGCCCAGCCCTCGACCAGGACTTCTTTGCCCGATTTCCGGTCAGGTCTTCTTGCCCAGTCCTTGACCAGGACTTCTTTGCCCAGCCCTTTGCCAGGACTTCTTATCTAGTGAACCTAGGACTTCTTCCTGCACACTTAGTGAACACGTTAGATCACACTAACATCTTAACTTCTGAACCCTTTTCCATTATCAAAACCCAGGTTTGACTTAGGTGCTACCTGCACCAACACCAACTACTTTGGATCATGCAAACCTTAGAGGATTATGAGTTACATTACTCTAAGGTCAAGGTCTTGTGTGATAATGTAAGTACAATTAACTTGACCAAAAATCTGGTTCACCATTCTAGAACAAAACACATTGAAGTGAAGCATCACTTCATTATGGATCATGTGTCAAGGGGTGACATAGATTTGTACTATGTTGAGTCAAAGTCAAACCTTGCCAATATATTTACCAAGTCTCTTCCCGAAGCAGAGTTCACATCCTTAAGAAGGGGCCTTGGTATGTGTTTTGTAGAAGTATAGGATAGACTTTGGGGTAATACAATAGGAAGGTGGTTCTTGATCCATTAGGATGATACAAATGATTCACTTGTGCTTATGACATAGTGTTGGGTCATTCGATGTATCAAATTATGAAAAATAGACCAACCATGGGGAAAATAATTGTTTAATTAATGGACATCTTGCCCTAAGATCATGGTTAGATATTTTAAACATTTGAAAACCATTCTGTGTTTTATATGTTTTGCTATAAGTTTGGAACATGTATGCTTGCAAAACTAAGTTGAAACTTTGATACAAAGTTAGTGTTTTTAAGAAATTTGAACTTTAGTTAAAAAGACAAACATGTTTGAATTTTTCATGAATAGATATTTTTCCTTGTTAGAGTATATCATATGAAACATGCTCGTAAATTTTTATAATTTTTGGAATTTTTTGAAATTTTTGGGGAGTATCTGAAATTCGGCTCAGAAATCTATAATTCAGACTGATAGAGTATCAGTCGACTGCCCCCAGGGGCAGTCGACTGGAACGGTTGTTTTCAAGAATCTTAAAATTTTAAAAAATTAGGAATTCCCTCATTTGATGTCATGGGTTAGTATTGCTGTGGGCAATCGTTTTGATGGTGTCAAAGGGGGAGAATGAGTGGTTTATGTTAGGTTTGTAACTTAACTTTGGTTTAATTTTGGTTTATGAAAATTGAAAATGGAGAAGGCATAGGTTAAGGGGGAGGTTATTGTTGATGCAGTCTGACCCTGATTGTTATTTTGGTGTTGACATCGATTTTAGTTTAGGTTAATGTGATGAGTCTAGTTTAAGTCCTGGTCGGGGACTGGGCATGACTCCTGGTGAGTGAAGCCAGGTCCTAGCTTGGGAAGCTAGGTTGAATGAAATCCTGATGAGTGAAGCCAGGTCCTAGCTTGGGACGCTAGGTTGAATGAAACCCTGGTGAGTGAAGCCAGGTCCTAGCTTGGGAAGCTAGGTTGACTGAAACCCTGATGAGTAAAGCCAGGTCCTAGTTTGGGAAGCTAGGTTGGATGAAACCCTGGTGAGTGAAGACGGGTCCTAGTTTGGGAAGCTAGGTTAGATGAAACCCTGGTGAGTGAAGCCAGGTCCTAGCTTGGGAAGCTAGGTTGAATGAAGTCCCAATGAGTGAAGCTGGGCACGGAGTCTTGGTCCGGGGGACTGAGCACGAGCCAAAGGAGGCTAGGAACCCTGTTCTCTTGACTTATGGTGGGGTTGGCCTTGGCTAGATCGGTCTGGTGACCGATCAGGGAGATTGGCACAAACTCTTGTTGTGGATCGGTCTGGTGACCGATCCAGAGAAGTTTGATCAGTCTGGTGACTGATCAGAGAGAGAATAGAAACATTGTTTGGCTTTTGTTAGGCTCCTGATCGGTCTAGTGACCGATCAGGGAGAGCTTCTGATCGTTCTGGTGAACGATTAGCGAGACTTCAGAGACTTTCTGTGAGGAACCATGATCGGTCAGGCTGACCGATCAAATATCACGAGTTTCTCACCCGGACCGATCAGGATGGATCCTGATCGGTCAGGGGACCGATCAGGGAGATTTGGCTGCAAAAGCTAGGGAATCCTAGCAATGCTGTGGATCAGTCCGGTGACCGATCCACGATTTATGATCGGTCAGGGTGACCAATCACAAGAAGGTCGCGATTCTGGATTTCTCAGTGTGGATCGATCAGGCTGGAGCCTGATCAGTCTGAGACTATCATGATCGGTCCGGTGACCGATCAGGGTCCTCTCTGATCAGTCCGGTGACCGATCAGTAGCTGAAAACATTATTTCAAATACGCTGTCAGACTTCTGATCACGCTCTGAACACTACTGATTCGCTCTGATTTTCTTTGCTATTACTGATGCAAGTTTGATTTCATTTGCTAAACTTCTGTTATGTGTATAGGTGACAGGGATGATTTCAAATATTGAAGGAGGGTCAACTAGGTTCTTTCTATGTATCAGGTTTGGATGTTTCTCCTTCTCAGGTTTCATCGGACGCTGGCGCTGCTGGCAACGATCGGAAGCTGACCTAGGGCTTGACTGGGGCTCGACTGGAGAGGGTTCTGGGAGTCCAGGAGAGCTCAGTGGTAGCTGGGAAGTTGCAGACGAGCAGCTGGTGTGCTGCAGAGTAGTGTCTGGTGGCTGTGACCTGGCGATCGATGGGCAGAGGCTTAAGAGCTTGGGAGCTAAGAAGCCTTAGCAGAACTTTTAATCTCTTCATCTCTTGTTGCGACAACACTGATTCATCCTTGACCTTGAAGCGTTCTCTTGCAAAGCTGTAACCTTGTGTCTGTGGAGGAAGTCGCAAGTGGATCAGCAAGCAAACGAAGAACTGAGAGTTCTTGTGTTGGTGGTGCTGTGCTGTGCTCGGTGATCTGTTCTCCTATTCTCATCCTTGTGCTTTGTTAGCGATATGTAAGATCTTCCTTTTTGTCTCTGTGCTTAATTTCAGATACTCTTGAGACTATTTGTGTGGAGAGGTTTCTCCACCGAGAAGGAGGATTTGATATCCGGATTTTTCGGGGCTTGATCTGCCGACGATCAAGGGATCGCCCACCTTACGGGCACGCCAAGGAGTAGGGGCATGTTCTCCCCGAACCTTGTATATCCTCGCGTTAGAGTTTTGGTTTGTTCTTCATTTCTGCATCACTAGGTTCTGTTTTTGTATTGCTTCTGCTGCGACTAACTTGACTGCAGAAACTTTCAAAAGAAGCAAATAATCTGTGTCTGGTTACATTCACCCCCCCTCTCTAGCCATCCAAGCACCAACAAGTGGTATCAGAGCTTGGGGCTCTGCTCAAACGGACTAACACCCGAGAGTCAACAAGAATGGCAATGAGAGAAGGATTTAGCACCACCCGACCTCCCTTCTTCGACGGATCCGATTTTTAATATTGGAGGTCTCGCATGGAGTACTAACTCAAGACCGATATTGGGATGTGGTTCTCCGTGAAGGAAGGCTTCATTCCTCCAAGAGACGCGGTGGGAAAAGAGTTGGAGTCCTCGCGATGGTCGGATGAGCAAACTCGCAAAGGAGAAGCCGATGCGAAGGCGGTAGTTACCTTGCAATGTGGAATGAACAAGGATCAACTAATCAAAGTTGGTCCCTTCACAAGTGCAAAGGATTTATGGAACAAGCTCATTGAGCTTCATGAGGGCACACGGGACTCGAGAATAGCCAAGAGGGACTTGTTTTTTAATCAGCTACAAAATCTCTCCATGAAGGAGAGTGAAACGGTAAGTGACCTTCGTAGTAGATTCAAAGAAGTTCTCAACGGTCTCCACTCCATTGACGAAAAGGTCGAGAACCGCGACCTTGTGAGGTACGTTTTAAAAGCTATTCCAAGGAACACCTTGTGGTCATCCATGGTGGATGCCTACAAGGTTTCTAAGGATTTGTCAATTGTCAAATTGGATGATTTATTTTGTGAAATGGAGCTCCATGAAATGGCTAACAAAGGCAACAAGGAGAAGGGGATTGCACTTGTAGCAGGGGAAAAGACGAAGAAGAAGGAGAAGAAGAAGGAGAAGGAAGTCTCTTCATCTTCATCCGAGTTCGAGTCCGAGTCCGAAGAGGATGGCAGTGAGTCTTCTTCCTCCGAGATGGCCAACTTCGTAAGGAGGATGATGAGGAAGAGCCGGCGCTACAAGGGTAAAGGTATCCCTAGTGAAGTTAAAATTGATAAAGCTAATGTTACTTGCTTTGAGTGTAGCTAGAAAGGGCACTACAAGAAGGATTGCCCAAAGCTAAAGAAGAAGGAGGAGAAATCAAAGAAGAAGAAGAAGGCCTTGAAGGCCACATGGGATGAATCGTCCTCTAGTTCATCTGAAGAAGAGAAGGAGGAGAAGAGTATACGCCATGTAGCTCTCATGGCTATTGAAGGTGATGAGAGCAGTAATGAATCCATGGACTCCTCAAATGCGGCTTCATCATCTTCAGATGATGAAGAGGTAATTTCTCCCGAACTAGACAAATGTTATAGAACCATTGCATGTTTAACCGAATTGTTAAAGAAGTCAAAAGAAAAGGTTAAATCATTGAAAGTAGAAGTAGAACAATTGAAATCCTCTAAGGATGAGAATATTGATGATTTGCATGTAGAAATGTTAGAAGATGAGAACAAAACCTTGAAGGGTTAAGTTGAGAGACTCAAGAATATTCTTGAGAAATTCTCAACTAGCTCCAAGACTTTGGATATGATTTTAAATGCACAAAGGACGGTTTACAACAAGGCCGGTATAGGTTACCGACCTCAAGAACCTACCTTTGTTTCTTTGATGTCTAGGACTCATGTGAGATCACCTAAGACTCCTAGGATTCAAAAGAAAGTAGTCAAGGCATGAGTGCCTAAGTCATACATTGTAGATGCTTTAGGTCCCAAGATTTGGGTACCTAAATCTTCCATTTTTCGAATTGTGTAGGCTTTGATTGAGGGGGAGCATCTATCAACTTGGTTCGTTGATAGTGGGTGCTCCAAACATATGACCGGTGATAGATCTTTATTTACTACCCTTCAAAGCAAAAATAGAGGTAATGTATCTTTTGGTAACGATGGTAGTCTTAAGGTTGTAGGGATAGGAGACATTCAAATATCCGAATGTCTTAGAATTCAAAATGTCATTCTAGTCAAGGGGATGCCATTTAATCTCCTAAGTGTCAGTTAATTGTGTGATGCGGGTTACACAATTGATTTTCATTCAAGTCAATGTCTAGTTAGGCAAAATGATACACTTGACACGGTACTAGTAGGCACAAGGATAGATATTAAAAGTGCTATTAATGCTTTTGTTAAGTGTTTCATGTCAAGAGAAGATGAGTCCACCCTTTGGTACCGGAGACTAGCACACATGAACATGAAAAATATCCAAAAATTGGCCAATAAGGGACTAGTTCGTGGCTTACCAAGCATCAAGTACGAAAAGGACAAGCTTTGTGATGCATGTCAAATGGGTAAGCAAACGAAATCTTCACACAAAGGTAAAAGCGCTGTAAGTACTTCTACCGCTTTGGATTTACTTCACATGGACTTGTTTGATTGTAGTACAATTATATCTTTGAATGGTAGTAGATATTGTTTTGTGATCATTGATGATTTTACTAGATATACTTGGACCTATTTTCTAAAATATAAGGATCAAACCTTAGATGTTTTTATTTCATTTAGTAGAAAAGTTGAAAATGAAAAATCATCAACCATTAAAATAATTAGGAGTGATCATGGAGGAGAATTTCAAAATCAAAGATTTTTAAAGTTTTGCCAAGAGAGAGGTTATAGACACAAGTTCTCCACTCCTAGAACACCACAACAAAATGGTGTTGTAGAGAAGAAGAACCGAGTCTTACAAGAGGCTGCACGAAGCATGCTCAATGAGTACTCTTTACCGAGTTACTTATGGGCTGAAGCTGTGAACACAGCCTTCTACGTGCAAAATCGAGTCCTCATTCATCGAGTTTTAGGGAAGACTCCTCACGAACTTTGGTTTGGAAAACCACCTACAGTTAAACATCTAAGGGTGTTTGGTTGTAAGGTGTTTATTCTAAACACCAAGAACCATCTTGGAAAGTTCACAGCAAAAGCTGATGAAGGGATACTGGTCGGGTACTCCCTCGTCAGCAAAGCTTACCAAGTCTATAACAAGAAGTCTAGATTGGTCGAAGAGTCTTCTGATGTTATTTTTGAGGAAATTCTAAAATCAATTGATTAATCAGAAGAAGTAGAAGGAGTTCAATTCGAACTTAGGCAACTAGGTTTGAATAAGAGTCCAAGTGTTGTAGATGGTGGTGATTAATCTGATGACGGTGAGCCTAGACTGTTGGAACTTGGATGGCTAGAGAGGGGGAGGGGGTGAATATAGCCAGACACTAATTCTTATGCTTTCACAAACTTTCTGCACTTCAAGAGTTAGTTAGCGGAAACAAACAACACAAGTGCAGAAACAGAAATGAAGGGCAGAAATCAAAACAAGGAAAGTAAACCAGACGACACAGCGACGTACAAGGTTCAGGGATAACTTGCCCCTACTCTTTGGCGTGCCCGTAAGGTGGGCGATCCCTTGATCGTCGGCAGATCAAGCCCCGGTGAACACCGGATAAGATAGAGCCTCCTTCTCGGTGGAGAAACCTCTCCACAGATCTCACGGATGATTGAACTTGAGTACAAGAGATCACACAAGAAGGAACACTCACAAAGATCTCACAGGAATGCAACAAGATCGCTCAAGCACAAAGCAACAGAGAGCACAACACCACAGCCAAAACTTCACCCATTTTTCTGTCTTCATTGTTGTCGCTCCTCTACTTCCAGCCTCGTCTTAAGCCTCTGCTCCCATCACCAGGCTCTCCATCAGCATCCACTGAAGCCATAGCCTGACCCCCTGACTCCCTGAGCACTCAGTCCACTGAAGACCCTCTCCAGCTGAGCCTCCGTCAGTTGCCAGCTGCTCTCCAGACGCCGTTGGGACCTGAAACAAGGAAACAACCAAACCTGCTCCAAGGAAAGCCTCCCATTGACTCTCCTCCAATGTTTGAATCATCCCTGTAAAGCCTGCACACTCCAATAGAAGCTTAGCAACTCATATCAAACATAATCAGCAATGTATCAGAGAATCGGCAGAGAAAACAGTCGTGATCAGAGCTTCTGACAGCGTATTTGAATTAAAGTTCTGCTCCTGATCGGTCACCAGACCGATCAGGAAGGACCCTGATCGGTCACCAGACCGATCCAGCAGTATTCTGCACACTCCTGATTGGTCCCCAGACCTATCCAATAGTCTGCTGCACACTCCAGATCGGTCCCCAGACCAATCAGGCTCCAGCCTGATCGGTCACCAGACCAATCAGGCTCTTGCCTGATCGGTCACCAGACCGATCAGGCTGCTTCCTGACCGATCAGGAGTCATCCTGATCGGTTATAGTGAGAACCTTGCTATAAATGATCGTTCACTAGACCGATCTGAACAGTATCCCTGATCAGTCACCAGACCAATTAGGAGCAGATCAGTAAGGTCCCCAAAACCTACTGGATGCTCCCTGATCGGTCACCGGACCGATCCGAAGCATAGCAGCAGGTGAACTATATGCTCCCTGATCGGTCACCAGACCGATCAACCATCGCTGGATCGGTCACCAGACCGATCCACGAAGGAGCACCGTGCCAACTTCCCTGATCGGTCACCAGATCGATCCAGGCAAGCCCAAATGCACTCTAAGTCACGAGAACAAGCCTCCAACCCTTCTCTGACTCGTGCCATGCACAGCTTCACTCACTAGGACTTCAACCTAGCCCTCCAAGCTAGGACCTGGCTTCACTCACCAGGGTTTCGGTCACCCGGCTTCACTCATCGGGACCTGGCTTCACTCACCAGGATTTCAACCTAGCTTCACTCACTAGGATTTCAATCACCTGGCTTCACTCACCAGGACCCGGCTTCACTCACCGGGATTTCCATCACCTGGCTTCACTCACCAGGACCCGGCTTCACTCACCGAGATTTTCATCACCTGGCTTCACTCACTAGGACCCGTCTTCACTCACCGGGATTTCATCCAACCTAGCCCTCTAGGCTAGGACCTGGCCCTCCAAGCCGGGATTTCATCAACCTAGCCCTCCAGGCTAGGACCTGACCCTCCAAGCCAAGACTTTTCCACACCTAGCCCTCCAAGCTAGGATTTTTCAAACCTAGCCCTCCTAGCTAGGATTTTCCACACCTAACCCTCCAGATTAGGACTTTGCGCCCAGTCCTCGACTAGGACTTAATCCCAATTGGTTCAACCAAACTTAAATCAAAACTTAAATCGTTGTCAACACCAAAACAACAATCAGGGTCAAACTGCATCAACAATCTCCCCCTTTTTGTTGTTTTACAATCCGATTTAAGTTTAGGCATTAATGATCAATTGAAGGCAGTTCAATTATCGTAAGGGAATCAAAATCCTCCCCCTACAATAACCCTAAACTTAATCAACCATTTTCTCCCCCTTTATCAAACATCGAAAAGGGTATGGTTATTAAGTTTAAACATACCTCCCCCTCAAACACGGGTCTCTTCCCAAACCCAAAATAATCAAAGGTAAACTTTTGAATTGCATATGAAAACATATACAGAAATATATCATGGTCAAACATGTATATGTTTCATATGACAAGTAAGGAATGCAGCTGTATCGGACACATAATCCTGATTGGTCTCCATGACCGATCAGGTTCATTGATTATTTGATACAGAAATATTTCTTGTTTGTCTGGGGAGTGATCAGATTTCAGAAAAATTTCTGAAACTCTGATACGTTCCTGATTAGACTGCATTAACAATTTGCATTCGAAAACAAGGTGTAGACTCCATTGATATTCGTCATTTCAGAAAAATTTCCAAAACACGACATTAAGAACAAGAGTTATGACTCAACAAACCCTTTCTTATGAATTTGAACATTCCAACATAGGTTTGTATCAAATCAGCATTTTAATACTTGATGTTTCAAGAAAATTTCTAAGAATCAAGTATCTTAAAAATTCCTACCCTTCTTTGAATACTTGAACAAATTTGTACTCACTTAGTACCAGGTTTGTACCAATGGAGATTCAAGTATGTTTCAATTGTACTTGGTTTGTATCAGATTTGTGTGTATCAGTATGATCAGGTGATCTGATACAACTTGATGAAACGAGGATCGGACTAAGGAGTAGTCTGATACCTCTTATCAGTGTTGATCTGATCGGTCACCAGACCGATCAGTATGATTCCTGATCGGTCACCAGACAGATCAGGGTGAGTCCTGATCGGTCGGTGGAACGATCAGGTCTAATACTGAATGTTTTCTGAAACTGATCAGTTTCAGAAACAAGTTTGTTTCAACTCTTACCATTCCCAAACCCTAAATCAATTAGTTTTAATTCCATTGGTCCTAAAGGGATTCCTTAATCAAAATGCATATTTTCAAACAATTATCAAAATATGATACTAATATCAAATTTCTAAAACATGATCAGATTTCATGATACAAACAAAAATATGATCAAATTTTCAAAAACATGCTTGTATCAAATTAGTATCAAAACATGATCAAGCTTTCTAACACATGATTGTATCAATACAATTCATAAGGTTGTATTTTGTCCGACATGCTTTTATCTCATTTAACCAGTTTTAAAAACATTTCAAAAGCATGCATTGATGTTGCCTTGTGAGGTTTTATGATGATCATCACAAACTATATATTCCTCATAAGTTTGCATGCAATACATTAACGTTACTAACACATACAGTAAATCATGACATACTTGATCATGTTCACCAAACAAAATATCTTAAGAAAAATTTAAGCCTAAACCTTAAGCTCATGTTTTTGTCTATAGATGCCTTATCATCACAAATTATGTGTTAATCCTTGTTCTTTAGCATGCCTTCATGTTGTTTATACAAGAAAATAGACTCCTTAGGCTTGACATAAGGCATATCATATACCATGAATTGCAGGAAACTATAAATAGCAACAATAAAACAAATTGTCATAAGCAATTCATAGTCCAAATTCTTAGTTCTATTGGTAATTTATCAATTTTTATGAAATTTGATAATTCATGATCCTAAGTTTGTATCAAGTTTAGAACCCTAATTCTCCATTCTATTGAAAATTCATACATTAAATCGGAGAATTTATATTCCCAAATTTCTAACAAGTTCATTACCCATAGACCTAATTATATTGTAGTAATATTGATAAACTATAGTCCTGATAGATACTATTTTATTGATTATTTGAGTTGTTAAAATCCATGTTTGACCTATGTTTTTATTGCTTAATTGTGAAATTGCCCTAGGTTTTAGAACTTACCTTTATTTTGGACTTAATTGCAAATATGCATATTTTTGGATTATTTGGCCACTAATTTTCTAATATATTTTTGTAGGCATGAAAGGTTCATGGACCTAGGGCATATTGGGTCAAACTTGAGTCGGAAGCGACCCGGATCGAATTATCAAGATTATGATTAAATCTGGGCCGTCCGATTCAAGAGCGGCTAGATCTGAGCCATCCGGGATCATCTGAAGCAATCCGAGCTAGGGCTAGGGTTGATCAAGCACCCTGATCAAGATCTGAAGGTTTCATTCCAATCAGAGCAAGATCAACCGTTGGA
Organism: Boesenbergia rotunda; assembly: GCA_024364735.1. Lineage (NCBI taxonomy): Eukaryota > Viridiplantae > Streptophyta > Magnoliopsida > Zingiberales > Zingiberaceae > Boesenbergia > Boesenbergia rotunda. The sequence goes on from JAGFNQ010000461.1 coordinate 27,250, forward strand.
TTAAGCTTGGAGGGCTCTAGATCGTCCATTCAAAGATTAAGTTGATCTGGACCATCTGTTGTACATCTGGAGGATCCAAGCTACCACGAGGTAGATCCTGACCCCAGATCATCATCATCAATGTTTGGCTCAAATCAGAGCAAGATCAGCCGTTGGATCTCCTCAAATCAATCTGAGCCGTTCAATGTTGATTATTTAAGGAAAAATCGCCGCAGCTCCTTCCTTCATCGCGTCTTCGCCGCAACAGTAGAGTTCTTCAGTTCTTCATCTTGTTCTTCAGTTTTTTCACCCAATCGAAGGCGTGGTCACTCAATCCATCATCAAAGCAAGGGCTAGGTCAGTGAAGAGAGTTCTCAGTGAGGTTTCAGATTCGATTTTGCTCAAAAGCAAGGCTGCGTGAGGTTTCAGCAGTTTTGCTAGCCGATTTCAGCGAGCTCAGCTGTGCTCCATTTCCACTGCATCCAAGCTGACCAGAGGGGTTCCCTGGAAGGTTTCGGTCATTCCCAAATCCAAATCGCAAGCCACCACAGCGAGTTTGAAGAATTCGAAAGCTAATTTCATCTTGAGCAGGATTTGCTTTGAATCATTTGCAGAGACAGTTCTTCACTGACTTGTTGAGCTTGCGGGTCCGAAGTTCACTCTTGATTGACAACCAAGGAGCTCTTGAGTTGGAGAAGGGTTGAGGAGTAGCTTAGATACTTAATTTTCATGTTTTGTAGCTGTAATTGGATTTCTGCACTTGTTCTGCTTTTGCATTTTCATTCCAGCAGCTTAATTCGAAGTTTCTGAATTGTTTAGCTTAATTACGTTTTAATTCTTCAAGTTAAGTAGTTTAGGAGCTTGTGTAGTGAATTTTCAGATAAGTTTCAGCTAGTTTCTATTGTAATTTCTTGTGTGCCAAATTCCAGCTAGCGTGCCAAGTCATTACTGAAATTTTCAATTTGTTCTTGCTTTCTGAGTTTGTGTTTCTGCATTTTAGATTTCATCACTTCGAAAGGACTAGTTTGGTGAATCATTGTTCCAGATCTCCTACTTATTACATTTATTTCGCATTTGTGTTGTGGATGAATTTCTGCACATGCTTATCTTGCAATTTCAGTTTCGAATCTGCCTTTCCTTTTGTAACACCCGCTTTTTTTTTCCATAAGCGGCGTTACGTTAACATGCTTAGGGCATGTAGACATCATAAGGCAGCGGAATAACTTTAACTTATACATGCCCTGTAACCATTCTTAACTTAATGACATAGGAACCTTAGCATATTAACTTTGAACTTAAGCATCATATCATATCATGTCATACGTAACGTCATATCATAAGGTTCCATAGGTCATTATTCAGACATATAAGTAACCAAGGTGAAGTTCTAGCATAAACAGTAAACATAGAGTTTCCTGGGCCAAGTCACTACTACACACATGCGTTCTTGCCCTCCTGCTGCTTCCATCATTGTCCCCTTGAATGATCTGCGGTATAAGGAAATAAGACTATAAGCACACAGGCTTAGTAAGACTCTTTCCTACTCACAAAACCATTCATCATTCATCATCTCATAATGAGCACATGAAAACATTAACATACTTGGTGCTCTACTTAGAACATAACATCTTAAATCACTTATCGTATACATAGCATGGCATGAACATAAACATAGTAAACATTCTAAGCATGGCATGATACATGGCATAAACATAAACATAGTGAACATTCTGAGCATGACATAATACTTGACATAAACATAAACATGATGAACATAGACATGATGAACATAATACTTGGCATGAACATAAACATGATGAACGTTCTTCCTATCATAACATATGAACATTTTCTTAACATTATCATGGCATAGATTATTTACTCTCATGCAGATTTCTTAACATGAAGCGTAAGCATAAAATCTTATCATCATAGCATAATGCATAACATGAATGGATGCATGAGTGGAATGCATATACATAAGGATGCTTAACTTTTAAAACATACTTTTAATTGCTTAAACATAATCATCATAACATCATTTGGGGTCCCTGGCTTGTACCACATACATACATCATAGCGCGCATCCCTAGCAAGTCCGAGGTCGCGAGCCCCAACCTACTAGGGTAAGGACAGCATAGTCGGTAGTCCCCGAACCAAGGCGTTCTTAAGGTGCCCATCCCTGTTGCACAGCTCCGGTAGTGCCAGAACCGTGGGCAGCTTCGGTAGTCCAAAACCGGGGCGTTCTTAAGGTGCCCATCCCTTGGACCCATACTTCGGTCCGGTACAAGCCCATACATAAAGTAAAATACTTTTCATGCTTCATCATTCATAAGACATTCATAGCACAACCATGTTACATAAAGCATGACTTAACACATGCTTGTCCTTTCATTGTTCATTCTTATTGCATAACATCATGATGCCTGGAAGGCATGAGCATTATCTTCATTCATAAACATGGTATGCATCTTCTTTCATAAGCATGACATGCATCTTTATTCATACAACATGGCATGCATCATTCTTATCATGAACATAAACATTACATACTTATCATGGCATCGTTCTTATCATGAACCTAACATAACTTACCTATCATAGCATCATTCCTTTCGTGAACATAACCCTATCATACTTATCATGGCATCATTCATATCATGACCATAAACCTATCATACTTATCATGGCATCATTCATATCATGAACATACACAATAACTTAGCATGGTTCATAACATGACATGAGCATATAACTTAGCAGGGTTCTCTACATCACATAAGCATACATAGGTAGGATTTCCATAACATTCTACCTACCATTCACATACATGGCCTAAAACATAAACATTCATGGTAATCCTATTAAACATGACATCCAATCATAAACATAAACATAAAAGCATAAAACAAGATGCTTAAACATTAGGGTTATGGTTAACATGATTTCTACCACATGCTTGATCCTATACATATAAATACTTTATGGTAAACATGAACCATCATTCTTTGAACCCTAACTCCACCCCAAACCCTAAATCCAAGGCTTGGCCGAAACTTCAAGGTGGAGTTGTTAGTGATATGAGAGAAGTGTCCTAAGGCAATCGCCTTATGATTGTAAAACATTTATATTAATAAATGATAATTCACTATTTGAGTATACATGCTTGTGTATTTGATTGGGATCTTAAACTCATCTACTGAATGTCCGCAATACAACTCACAGCATAAGAGAATTTGTGATGAGATCACAACTAGTGATTATCTCTAAATGCGCAAATGTGAAGTATTGAAAATATCCCTAGTCGATGAATTGATAAAAACGGACACTATCAATTCTGTTGAGACTAGCATGGGTTATTCTCTAATCAGCTGATTCTCACTGGCTGGTGACATTGGGATGTCCGGAGATAAACATGGATGCTAGTTAAGGGAACTAGTTCATTGGAGTGACTAGCTGTAAGACTTCATATGGGAATCTACATGTAGATATGTCGATGAAGATCTTACTGCGGCTTAAGTGCGATGTTCCTTTGACTTGCGGTGTTCAAGTCATCTTGGTCATGGAGACTTATACTTTGACATCTTAAGCAAGCATCTCCAAGGAGGTGTGGACCCAGGATGATCGGGTATAAGCCGAAGTGCCCGAAGATGTTTGAACAGCCTACAAAGGATTCACCACTCCTTGCGAGGAGATGTATACCCAGGCCTATCGTCGGATTGTTACTCAAAGCCTCTGGCCAGAGCATATCATGTTTAGAGTGAGAGTCTCTAAAATACATGAGAGTAATTAGAAATCCAAAGGACGAGTAAGACATTACTTGGGCTAGGTGTGACGTAGTCAGCCTAGTGGGGACTGACACCATAGACCGTGTCCTGAACCAAGTGGGTATAAGGTGGTGAAGGGAATGGGGCACGATTCATTAGAGCTGTTGAAGGGTTTCAGAATAATTTCTTCTGAGGTCAAACCGTTGATCTTTCGATTAATTAGGGATCATGATGTACTACTAGGTGCCACTCATTATCGTTCTATAATTTGTTTATTATAGACGGCCAACATAAATCGAAAGCCTATTTAGTCACACGCACTACGAGTAATCCGAGGGATTTAAAACGAGTTGAAAATTGGATTTTTCGATCAAGAGAAATAAGTCGAATATGAGTTAGTCAGAGGCGCAATGGAAGCTAAAAATGACTAAGTCTTTTGAAGGCTTTTTGGGTGAATTAAATGAGTTTAATTCGCGGCGGTTCGGGTTGGTTTTGGCCGGCCAAAGAGGGTGTTAAACCCTCTTTGGTGGCCGGCCAAATAGAGGAGAATAAACCAATTTAATTGGTTTAATTAATTAAATAAATCTAGTACGATTTATTTTATAAATTATGGATAAATAAATTTGTATAAAGAAATTTATATAAATAAATTTATAGAAATTTATTCTTTTATGGAAGATTAAAATAATCCATGAATTGGGTTTATTTTAATTTTATAAAATCAATTATGAATTGATTTATCTATAATAAGAAAGTTTATAAATTTCTTATAAAATTTATTCCATAATTTAAAGAGAAGAAGAATTAGTTTTTATTATAAATTAGTTTAGTTTATAATAAAAACTTGGTTTAAACGGAATTAATTCATAAGAATTTATAGGATAAATTTCTTATGATAAATAATTAGTTTTATTATAAAGTTAGTTATAATAAAATTCATAAGAAAATTTATAGGATAAATCTCTTATGATAACTAATTTGTTTTATTATAAATTGTTTATAATAAGACTAGGCTTAAAAGGAATAAGCAATAAGAAAATTTATAAGATAAATTTCTTATAACTAATTCCGTTAATTCGGTTTAGAGGGAGACTTAGCAAAGGAGTTGCTACTATATAAAGGAACCAAAGGCTAGCCCTTATTCCTAACGAAAATAATTAAGAGATTAATTATTCTCTCCCTCTCTCTCTTCTCTTCTCTCCTCCTCCTCTTCTCCTTCCCATTAGGGCCGGCGCCCTTCCTCTTGCTTAGGGCCGGCGCCTCCCTCTCACACCCTAGGGCCGGCGCATCCTAGGGTTGCCGTGAGCTATACGAAGAAGAAGAACCACAACAAGAAGAAGAAGAAGCGGATAGCGACTCCTCTCCTCTCGGAATTCGATTCCGTTACTTCTTGTTGGTTAGTTTTCCTAATTTTTCTCTTAACCTTCTAGTTGTGCCTTCCGAGAATCTAGTAGTTCTCATCGGCACAAAACTCGTGACTTTGCGAAGTCATCCCGAAGAGAACTCGACGTGGACGCGAATAGAGGCGAAGCTTCCAAGGGACGCTACGGTTGGATCTCGTCCCTTTCTTCAAGTTACGCGAGGTATAAAAGTAAATTAGTTTACTTTTCCGCAAAATTTTATTTCATGATTATGTCGATACACTATAAGGTTGCATGCTAGATACGAAGTTAAAATAATTTAGGAAATTATTTTATGCAAACTCTTCCGCTGCACGTAAAAATTTTAAATTTTACGAACTCGTATCCTTGTCGACATGCACCCGGTCCCAACAGTGGTATCAGAGCCGGTTAGTGTTCGACTTAATCAAATAATTGTTTTGTGGAAAACTTTGTCATGATCTCAATTTCGGAAAAAAATTTTCAATTATGGAAACTTTCAAATTATAATAAATTTTAGATTTAGGAATTTCAAAGTTTGGAAATCCTCATGAAATTTCGCAAACGTTTGAAATTTTCTATTTTCTGAAATTTTATAATAATTTCGAAATTTTCCATAATTGGAAACTTTTTAATTTTGGAAATTTTTCTATTTTAGAAATTTTCCAATTTTGGAAATATGTAAGTTTCCTTTGTACCAGAAACTTACAATTATTCTGAAAATCAATTTTCGAAATCTCGCAATTTTGGGCACTTTCTTTTAAGAAAGTCTAGACAAATTCATGGACAGTTAATTGACAATTAAATTTGAATTGGTTTTTAAATTGACAACAAAATTCTTTATTTTGGATTGAGCCTCGGGGAGCCGTCCAATTTAAAGTTAGTTGTTGTAATTTAATTTCCCAATTTTTAATTGAAATTGTCATGTTTGATTGGATTGAGCCTCGGGGAGCCGTCCAATTGGATTTACAACACATTACTTTTCTTTGGGTATCTGAGCCTCGGGGAGCCACCCTTAGAAAACAATTTGTTGTAATTAATTAAATCCATGAATAAAATATGTTTAAGAGGTGATGCTCTTACATATTGTTGTCTCCAAAATTAATTAGGAAAATGGTTTCCTATAGAGTTTCTTAAATGAGATTTTCATGAAAATAATATGTGGTTGAATTAAGGGATTTGTCTCTTAATTTAATAAGATTTGATTTAGAGAAATCAAAGTCTTGAACATATTATTTCCGAAATTAATTATGACAATTTAGGAAATTGTTTCCCAAAACAATTCCTTTAATAAAGTATGAAATTATGATTAGGAAATCCGGTTCCTAATTTAATTCATGAGACTTGATAAATTAAGTCACATACATACTTTATTAAGGAAATCGTTAGTCATGACATAATTTTATGTCATGAATGTGCTTAAAGAGAAAGAGACCCAAAACCCCTTACAAAATATTAAGGCCAACACCTTCCATTAATATGGTTAGAATCGGAGTTTTGTTTCTCGCTTGGGTTGATGGACACATCCATGCCCGACTTGAACCTCAACATGTTCAAACCATGGAATTAGTTTATGAATAATATAGTTCGAGTCAGAGGTCAATCATTAGTTTTGGTTGTTGGACACATCCAAGCCTGACTAAGCGGTTGAATGAGCTCCAACCATGTTAAAACTATTTCTTGATTAATGGGTCAGCCTTAAGCTTGGAGCATCGATTTGTTGTGCCACAGCCAAGGTCGATGCAAAGAGAGGTGCAGTTGGGTGCCATGTATAATGATACATACTTGTTAATGAGTTAACAACCCAATGTTTTATGCAAACATTCAATTAGTTGATAGCATAATGTGATAGTTACATATATGTGATGTGTAATCGGTATAATTACCTACCTTCATAGCTAAGAAGAACTTGATGGCCACAGCCATGGTTGTTCTTATCTATGGTTGGATATCAACCTATTTGGAGATGTTCCTACGATCTCCCGAATTGATAATAAGGGTGACTCAATTCGTAAAGTAAATAGGATTTAATTTATGTATGTTGATACATTCTTTAATAAATCTTCTCACATAATCCAAATTTGTATTTCTAGGATAATCACTCGATCATGTCTTCTCTGAATTTGCGTTCCATCTTGGACACCAACAAATTAACTGGGCCTAACTTCATGGACTGGCTTCGAAACCTGAGGATAGTCCTCAAGGCAGAGAAGATTGCTTATGTCCTTGAAAATCTACTTCCCTCAAATCCTCCAGCAGATGCAACTCAAGACCAATTGGTGGCCTATCAGAAACATGTGACCGATTCTGAACTTGCAAGTTGCATCATGCTAGCCTCTATGATAGCTGAGCTGCAAAAGCAGCATGAGCATATGGATGCTTATACCATCATCTTCCATCTTAATGAGTTGTTTGAAGAGCAGGCGAGATCCGAAAGGTTCGAAGTCTCCAGACTCCTCTTCACAACTAAGATGCAGGAAGGCACTTCCGCCTCGCAGTTTGTGCTAAAGATGTTGGGGTACATTGAGCGACTAAACACATTCGGTTTTGCAATGGATCATGAACTAAGTATTGACTTAATTCTGAGTTGTTTGCCCAAAAGTTATTCGCAATTTGTGATGAACTCTCGGATGAACAAGCTGGAAACTACCATTCCTGAGTTAGTCAACCTGCTGAAGTCTGTAGAGCCTTCTGTAAAGCAGGAACAAAAGGCAGTTCTGTTAGTTGGTTCCTCGAAGAAAGGTTCTAAGAGGAAGGCCAAAGAACAGAATAAGGGAAAGAAGAAAAAGGCTAAAAAGACTGAAAAGAAACCTAAAGGCACTTGCCATCATTGTGGCAAAGAGGGTCACTGGCGAAGAAATTGCAAAGTTTATCTTGAGTCCTTGAAGAAGAAGGCATCCGATGCCCCGTCCTCTTCAGGTATCTTCGTTATTGAATGTCACTCTATTTCCTCAAATACCTGGGTACTTGATACTGGGTGTAGCTCACATATATGTAATGACATACAGGGGCTAAGGAATAGAAGAAGACTCGTCAAGGGAGAAGCAGATTTGCGAGTTGGAAATGGAGCAAAGATTGCTGCTGTTGCCATCGGAACATACTTGCTAAAGCTCCCGACTGGACGTATCTTAGAACTGGATAATTGTTATTTCGTTCCTTCGTTAATAAAGAACATTGTATCTATTTCATGTTTGAATGAAAAAGGTTATCATTTGACTTTTAGTAACAATTGTTGTTACATAACTTTAAATGGTGTTCTTTATGGGAATGGAACTTTGTGCAATGGCATCTACACGTTAGATTTATCCAGTGACGTTTTCAATATCGAAGTTAGCAACAAACGTGCTCGAATAGATAATCGAATAGACTCCTACACTTGGCATTGCCGTCTTGGCCATGTAAGTAAGAAACGCATGACCGAATTGCACCGATGTGGTATTTTGGAATCATTTGAACCCGATTCATTTGATACATGCGAATCATGCTTAAAAGGCAAGATGACCAAATTACCCTTTTCCGGAAAAGGTAATCCAGTGGGAGAATTGCTTGGTCTAATACATACTGATGTATGTGGACCAATGTCAACTCTTGCACAAGGAGGCTATAGCTACTTCATCACCTTTATCGATGATCACTCACGATTCGGGTACGTGTTCTTGATGAAACACAAATCTGAAGCCTTTGAGAAATTCAAAGAGTTCAGAAATGAAGTAGAGAAACAGCTTGGCAAAAGTATTAAAATACTTCGATCCGATCGGGGTGGTGAATACTTAAGTCAAGAATTTCAAGATTATCTAAGGGACAATGGGATATTATCCCAATGGACTCCGCCATATACACCACAGCATAATGGTGTATCTGAGAGGCGAAACCGAACCTTGATGAACATGGTTAGGTCGATGATGAATCATGCAACTCTTCCAAAATCCTTTTGGGGTTATGCACTTAAGACAGCTGTTTATTTATTAAACAGAGTCCCGACCAAGGTAGTCTCTACTACTCCATATGAGATTTGGAATAGTAAGAAACCTCACTTAACTCACCTTAAGATATGGGGTTGTCCCGCTTATGTGAAGCGGGTTGTATCAGACAAATTGGATGCTAAGTCTGATAAATGTCTATTTATTGGATACCCTAAGGAAACGAAGGGTTACCAATTCTATCCCTTG
>JAGFNQ010000462.1:0-23256 GCA_024364735.1 Boesenbergia rotunda
TGTAGAGATTTGTTTGTGAAAATCTAATAGAGGTACCAAACATTGATTTCCTTGTTCATAATGCCATTACTTGATACATCTCTTGTTATGGATAGCGAAATAATTTTAGAGGCACCCATAATTCATGTAGTTTGTTATGATGAATCTTTAGATACATCTTTTGTGGATATGTCTAGTGAAAATTTTTTAGAAATGCCTGAATTTGATGTTATTTATTTTGATGAATCGCTTGCTATGTCATATGCTGAGGTTGAATGTGAAAAACTCATGGAGATATCTAATATTGATTTGATTGGCTGTGACACATTGCATGATACACCCTGGATGGAAAATAATTGTGAACTTTCTATTGATGAGCCAGAAATTGATTTCTTTATTTGTGATGAGTATATGGATGCAAATTTGGTAGGAAATAATTTTGAAAATTTCATTGAAATACCAGAAATTGATTTAATTGAATATGATGCAGTTTTGGATTCATTTAATGCAGAGACTGAATTTATATCATTTCTTTCTGACCCTGTACACTTGAGAGAGGTATTACATTATTTTGCAGGGTCCAGAAGACTTCAGGAGTGGGTGCTCCAACTGAACAGACTTCAGCCTCCTGGAAGGACTTCTGAAAGGCATAAAGAAGGAGGAGATGATTTTGCTTTAATTCGAAGAACTCCATTCCTTCAGTGGATTTTAAACCTGAATCAACTTAGGCCACCAGAGCAATTTTTTGTGAAGTTCAAGTGTGGGGGAGTCCAAATTTCTCAGCCACTCAGACACCTCCACTACCACAGTGGAGGCTACTTCTGGATAGGCTCCGTCCACCAGAATAAAGGGGAGTTTGTTCCTTTACTTTACTTTTCTTGTTTTTCTTTATGTTATACTCGCATGTTTGTTTACTTTTAGACTTTGCATTTATACTTTGTTTCCTCATTTTGCATTTTGTTTGGTCTTGAATAAACCTTGTTTGAATTCTAGTTTTATCTCCTTACATGTTCTTTTATTATGCTTTGAGAATCATAAAAGATAGTTAAGTCTGATTATCGAGTTTTGGTTTCCTTGGTATGCTTGGGGATATTAATTGCATTTAGTCATTTGTTGTGGTGATAGACTCTATCTTGTTAGATTAAGCATGACAGTTTTATTGTTTACCTAGTGAGGATGTTGTCATGCCTATCCTTAATCCTCTTATGTGTGATAGCATTTGTGATACTTGACACTCTAGAACTTGCTTTGATTCTTTTTGAAATTACAATAGCATAAGCTTACATGAATATGATGGAGGCAATCTTTCTTGTTGAACTTTTAGTTTTCCTCTCCTTTGTTATTGTCACTACTGGGCATTTCACCTATTGCTTTCATATTTCATTGTCTCTACTTTATCAGATCTTTTCATTGTCATTACATTTTCACTGCCATATCTTTATTATTTTATTCTTCCTTGGAGCATGCATGAGAGCATAAGGTGATTGCATGATGAGTTATATTTTTATTTCTCTATTATCAGCCTCTATTATTGTGAGTTTTAGATGTTATCATGCCTTACTATCTTGCCCGAGACGGTCAAATTTTAAGTGTGGGGGGGAGACAAGTGTATATGGACGAATGCTTGTGTGAAAAAAAAAATCTCTCTTTGAAAAAGAAAAAAAAGAAAAGAAAAAGAAATTCTCTCTATGTGAAAAAAAAAGAGAGATAGAAAAAATAATAAAGATGCAAAAAAAAAAGTGAAAGAAAAAGAGAGAAATGAATGAAAAAAAAAATCTCTCTATGTGAAAAAAAAAAAATTTTCCTCAAGCATTCGAGTTGTATTAGTGATGAACAAAAAAGAATATTTTCTTGATGTGTACTCTTTTGATATCTTTATTAGAGAATCTCAAGAGTGAAGTTGTTGATCATTACATGCATTTTGAGAGAAGTTATAAATTGTTGATGTGTAGTGCATTGAGAATGTGAAAGGAGAATTTTGAGTGTTGGAGGTTGATTGAGTTATTTACTTGGACTATTGTTTGATTGTATACATCATGTTAATTACCCCGATGTTCTCATCTTTTCTTTGATCTTCTTTCATGCTCTCTATGATCTTCTTTGTTATCTACCATTCTTGTTTTCTTGTAGTACTTGGTTTCATTATTATTCATTGAAAAGCCCTCTTGATTTGTGTACTTATGTTATAGTAGTGGAGAAGTAGAAGATAAGCAAGCATATGGTAGTGCAATGTCATGAATGCTTTGAGAGAACTCCACTTCCATATCTATTATTTTTGTGAGCATCAGTGCATATATCCATCTTGTGAGGTCTTTGTCATGCTTAGTTTATTCAAGTTGATGAAATTACCATGCTTTTGACTTATGTGAGATTTGGAACCATAAATACATGGATGTTTGAGACTTGATGATCTTAAGTAACTTTCTTTTATTATTTCTTTAGGTATTGATAGGGGATATAATGTTTGGGAGATATGCTATTTTCTTTTAGTTTTATTTACTTGTGCGAGACGCCCAAGAATAAGTGTGGGGGAGTTGATAACCACCATTTTTGCTGATTATTTTAGGCTCTAAAATCCATGTTTGATCTACATTTTATATGCTTAAGTTTGCATTTGTATTAGGTTTCATGTATTCCCTTCATTTTGGCTTTTAATTCTAATCTTTGTATATTTGGAAGATTTTTGGCACTAAATTTGGATATTATTTTGTAGGCTTAAATTGATCATGGACCTAGATCAAAATTGGGTCTGACTTGAGTCAGCATTGGATCCAGATCAAAAGGATCAAGCATCGGATTAATAGGAGCCGTCCATTCCAGAGAACGGCTAGATCTGAGCCATCGGTCAATTTCTGGTCGATCCGAATCTAAGATAGAATCAATCATGGTCATAGATCAAGATCTGAAAATTTCAGCAAGATCGGAAGAGATCTGACCGTTGGATCGAGCTCAAGATGTTCTAGACCATCCATTCAAGAAAAGGGAAGATCTGGACCATCCGCCACTGATCTGGTTAATCCGAGCTGGGAACAGGTAGATCAGGACCATTGATTGGGATCTGTGGAGTTTGGTTCAGATCTGAAGAGATCCGACCGTTGGATGAAGTCAAATCGATCTCAGCCGTCCATTGATAATTATCTTTTGAGCTGTGAATTTTGGCTTGGTTGACTGGACTCAATCTGCTGGACCTGAATCTGGACTGAACCGGATTGCTGGACTGAACTCGAGTTGATTGAATCGAACCGCTGGGCTGACTGAACCACAGAACTGGGCTGAACTCAAGCTGAGCTGTGAAAGCTGGCTGGACCGAACCATTGACTGGGTCTACCCACTGACTGAGCTGAACCAGAGGGCTGAACTCGAGTGCTGGTTGGTCGAATCAAAACGCTGAACTGACTGAGCTGGGCTGAAGCCGGGGATCAAAAAGGGAAGAATCGCGAACCTAGGTCTTGATCGACTCCACACGCAGGCCAGCGGCGATCCTTCTCCTCCTTCCTTCTTCATCGTCGCCGCAAGGCTAGGGCAAGGGGGTACCGAACCCTAGTCGGCCGGAGCTCCGATCAACCGAGACGAGGGGCTCTCGTCTAAACGATCCACGTCCACCTCTTCTCTTTCGGGGTTCGGAGAGAAGAGAGTAAAGGTTCTCTTTCGGGGTTCGGAGAGACGCCATCCATCTTCCTTCACCGCACGCCACCGGACGAAGCTAGGCTTTGGGGGTTCCGAGCTCTAGTCGACTCCATCCGCCTTCCTTCACAGTCTTTCTTCCATTTTCATCACCGGCGACCACAGCTAGGCTTTGGGGGTTCCGAGCTTTAGCCAAACGTAGCCGAACGCAGCCGTCGCAACCATCCATCTTCATCACCGCCGGCGATCTAAATTCCTTCAAGTTTCTCTTTTCAGCAGTTTAATTCTTAATAGATTTTAATTCTTCAACAGCTTCCTTCGTTGCAATTGAATCCCAGCAGATTTCATTTCTTTTTAGTAGATTAATTTCTTCACAGCTTTGGTTCTTCTGCATTAGATCAGTACCTAGCCTTCATCAGTTTCAGCGATTCGGTTCAGCAATTCAGTTTCAGCAATTTCTTCTCCGCCGGCGATTCCATTCTTCACAGTTTTTCAGCCATTTGGGTTTACCTTCACAGCAATTTACCTTTCAGCAGTTTTTCATAATTCAGTGGCCAGGAGAGTTTCTTCCCAGCAAGTTATTTCTCCATAGCAATTTAGTATCATAGAAATTCCAGCAGCTTTCCTTCAGAAATTTCCATTCAATATCCACGGCAACAGCTCTTCACAGCAACTCTGTTTCACTGCCACATTTGCTTCAGCCTTCAGTGTTGATTGTGTTGATGTTCTTGTTGTTTGTTTCTTTGAGTTGATATGTGATAGTTGTTGAATGTTTGTATTTGATGAACTTCCCCAATTCAATTGGCACGCTCCTTTGTCATTTTAATACATGCTCAACTTGTGTTTGGTTAAATGCCTCTTAGAATAGTTTTTCCATTGTGATGTTCATAGTTGCTCAATTCTTGTTTTGTGTTGTTCTTTCCAATGCTTTAGGTTTCATATCTTCAGTTTAATGCAATTAAGTTAGATTAGTTTAGATTTCTTTAACGCTATAGGTTTAAGTTCTGTTTCATGTCTAGGCTTCGTTGATGCTTTATTTCAAGTTGTGCTTTCTTTATTGCAATTGTAGTCTGGTTAATTTAGATTTCTTTATCTGTATTGCCCTTCCTTAATTAGAATTAGGTTTCATATTTGCTCTGTTATTCCTTTCGTAGTCCTAGCTCTTAAATCCAAAACCCAGTTTCATATCCCAAAACCCAAAAGCAATAAGATTCATTCCTGAGATTTATCTTGCACCAACTACATTCGTTGGGAGACGACCCGAGTTACTCTATGCTACATTAGTTTAGAGGAATTCGGTACTTAAATTGTATTTGAAACCGTAACGCGACAAAAAACGGTTATTACTCCCCCGATTACATAAGCTTGGCACTCCCCCTACCGCAAGTATGCGCGCGCGAGTTCTCACATCTCTTGCCTCATTTTCAGTTCAGTTCCTACTATCATGCCTACGGACACTGACTTGACCGTCGGAGTGCTTGACCGGGGAAACTCCCCGGCGGGTTTACTAACGGTCGCTGTTTTGCAGTGCCATGTCGAGATGCGGTCATCTCTCAGCCACCTCGCCGGTTCGTGCCACTCGGGAGGGCGTCTGGTCCAACGTATCGCCCACTCACTTCGTGACAGGATAAGTGAGGGTTTCAAGTCTTGCAGAAATATGTGATTATCGCCATTAAACTCTGTTTATTAATGGATGAGATATTTATTAATATATGCTAGTTTTTTGTCACAATAGAACACCAAATCATATAGATAAAAATATCATTGTAAAACTCATATGAAGACATTTCAAATTGTCATAATAAATAACTATTAATGATAATTTTAAATGTCCTTATAGACTAATATAGCAAACATTTATATGTGTCACTATAAATTACATATTGAGGCATTTTAAATTAACATTATAAACTATCATTAGTGACATTTTTTATTATGACTATAAATAAAATTCAAGACACTTATAATTGTCTTGATAAATAATTTTAAAGGACATATAAATTTGTCATCATTACTATAATAAAACGACATGTATAAATGGTATTACAAATCTTATAGTGACACTATTTTTTGTCACTATAACAATTATTCATGCTATTAGTGTGTCACTATTTTTATTTTATAGTGACATTAAGAATTGTCATAAATGATAAGACTTTAGACGACATCACTATAGAGGATATTTTAACTTAATGTCACTATATCAAAAATGTCAGTATAAGTAATATATGATGACACTTTTCAATGTCATTAAAAGTATTTTTTCTTGTAGTGTATCCTAATTGTTTAGAGTTATATAGTCTCATTTTGCAAGGCACAAAAATGCACTACCTCTTTGGGGTACCATGTGAGAATTCATTTCCAGATTTATATGGATCGGGCGTCCATTTCCATGATCAGTTGGAATGTTGGGATTCTATCCTTGTTTAATTTTATAAATTGATTCTTTCTTATTTAATTTTATAAATTTATCATGTGATAATGAATTTGATTTTATAAATTGATTCTTCCTTATTTAATTTTATAAATTTATCATGTGATAATTAATTCGAGTACACAGGTTAAACTTTAGCTCCTGAGAGAGATTTGCCTTCAATAAATAAGTGAAAATTAAATTAATAAACAAAAATATTAAATAGCTAAGTGAAAGTAGTTGGCTAAAATAAATATGTTGATCTAAATTGGAGAGAAAATAATAAAGAGTGTCCTTAATTATTAAGAATTGTTATAATTGTTATAAGAGTATTTAAAAAAAATAAAGTAAAAAAAGATAATTTATTAAATTTCTCATATCAAAAATACTTTTATTTCATATCAATGTGTTAGATATGAAATAAGATTGGGACAGTGAATTTGGGACAGTGAATGGGACAGTGAATGATGTGCAATTAATGTGTACACGTCAGATCGCCGATCGAACACCACCGATGGCCTCTGATTATCGTCCTGAATCAAACTATACCTTCGGAGGACGGTGAACTCGTCAGGATCGCCGGCAACGGTGAACCTATCGAAATCGACGGTTAATTATGCGAGATCGCAATTGCGGCGATCCCCGACGGGTTCACCGTGCCCCCCAGGGTATAGTTTGGTTCGGGGCGGTGGCCGAAGGCCGCCGGTAGTGTCCGATCGACGATCGGACATGTACACAATAATTGCCACGTCATTTATTGTCCCATTCACTGTCCCAAATTCACTGTCTCTATCATTACTCTTTTTTTTAAATCAACTTAATCAAAATTATTTTATACAAAATATTTTTATATTATTTCTTCACAAACTTATTTAAATTTAATTAAAGTTGATCAAAATCATTCACTTTAAAATGATTAATTTTAATTAAAATTATAAAAATAATATAAAAATATTTTGTGTATAATATTTTTGACAAAGTTAAACTGTTTTATTTTAACAGATATTAATAAGAGAATTTTTACTATAAAAATATGATAGAGTCTCACTTTTTTTAAAAAAAAACTTTTAAACAAGGTATATAATTCTCAGTTTTTGATGATCAACTAAATAAAGTTGATATAACTATGCTAATTTAAGATGAATCATGATTTATCTCTTTTGATATGATTTAGGAATCAACTATCAAGAATATCTGAGGTGAATATAATTTTCTTATAAAAAAATAATGATGAATCAGACAACAGATAAATTGAACTTGAAATGATCGATCCGGCCCCACGGATAATTTTCTTATAAAAGAAATTATGTATATAGGATCATCGGCCATTCCTAAGCCAAGACCGCACTAGTATTTGTCTATATATTTCATAATGATCAATTTTATTTTTCTCCGTACAATTATTGCCTATGTATAGTTTTTTTTCATTATAAGTTACTTTAACTTAGGTTTCCCACGAGACCTTTATTTTGTAAATGAACCGTCTCTTTATAACATATTGAGTAAATATATCTTCAAAATGTTTTTAGATTAGGAATATTAACACAAGAATCAATATTTTTGTAATTTAGTGGAGTGAAGAATATAAAAATTAAAAAAAATACATTGCACCACTACTTCAATTGAGTATAGATTATATTAGGAAACATAAAAAAAAGTTCATTACATAATTTTTAAAAAATTTATTATAAATTAAATTTTATATTACCTTACAAATAAAAAATCTTCAAATATTGAGTTTATTACATATGCATCTCATCAAATATTGAGTTCATTGCATATGCATCTTTGACTAATATAAACATATTTTCAAGATCACTATACTCATCGTAGATCACTAATGGATCTATCGAACATACCATATTATTCGCTATATGATCCGGACGAGCGGTTTTTTATCAGGGTTATGAGTGGGCCAGGACGCAGGCGGGGTGGCGCTTATGTAAAAAAAATGGGATTTCCATCCCTTGTTCGAAGAAGGAACCTTATCTAGAAAGGTTGTATTAACTCTGGCTTGAAAAAAGATACAGTCGGGCTCTTGCATTTTAAGGTAGAAGAAGAGATGGAAGATCCTAGGGGTAAGGGGAACTTGGAAGGACTCAAAGATGACCACCGTGCCGCACAGGATCCGAATCGAGTTCGGGGCTAATTGGGAAAGGGACACTTGGAAATACCGACAGATCTCCACAATAAAAGGATGCAAAGGGAATCGCAGGTCGGCTAGAAGGTGATCCTTAAAGATGGTAAAGTAGTTCACCGGGGCTCGGTTAGGTCGGTCATCCCGAGAGGGGAGAACAAAAGGGTGATCTTCCGGAATGCGGTAATCTATACGAAGGGTTTCTAAGGAACCCAAACTCAAGGTCGAGCGGGTGGTGGTATACCACGGCCCGGGTGCAGAAGATGAGCCGGCCATGTAGTCAGACTCGGAAATTAACAAAAGAAATTTAGGTAAGGAGAAGAGTACCTAATGTTAAGGCTCAAGGTAAAATACTGATCGCCGAAAGCACTATTCGTCGAAACTCGAGGAAGTCGGGCGGCGGAGGTCGGATAGAAGCAAAAGGAGAAGCGAAAGTCGGAGTGAAAAAGTGTGAAATGGTGGGTTAAGCCTATTTATACTGCAGGCAAAGCAAAGACGACCGTCGGATGGAGAGGCGAAAAATGGCGGGCTCTGATCTCCACCGTCCACTCCCTGCAATTCCCCAAGTCTCGAGGCTTCACGCAGACGCCTCGCGAAGCCACGCCGATGACGCCTCGGGGCCAGAGGCTCCCACTCAGAAGATGCCACGTGTTCCGACATTGATGAGTGATTTAATGGGGGATCGGGCGTTCCAAGGACCAACTCGGAATACGAGGGACGCGCGGGAAGGCGGAAAGGAAGTTAGGCCGACCGGGCCGGGAGCCTAGTCAGTCGGACTTGACGCCTCCTTCGACTAGACTTGAAGGGGAGGCTTGTGATCCGGGCGAGCGATTTTTTATCAGGGTTATGAGCCCGGTCGGGGCTTACCTGGTTCGACCTGGGTCAAAGAAAGTTAAACCAGACCATCCTCTGTTCTGTGAGCCCGGCCTGAGCCTAACCTGGGAGAGCAGAGGCCAGGGCAGGTAAAGTCTCAGCTCGAAGTCAAACTCACTCAGAGTTGTCCACCCGAGGTCAGGAGCTCGGGGTCAGGCACCCGAGTTCGGATACTCGGGGGTCGGTTACCCGAGGCCGGACGTTCGGAGTCAGGCATCCGAGGTCGGACGCTAGGAGGTCGGTTACCCGAGGTTGGGAGCTCGGGCCAGGCATCCGAGGTCGGACGCGCGGACATCGGGCACCCGAGGTCGGGAGCTCGGGTCAGGCATCCGAGGTCGGACGCGCGGACGTCGGTTACCCGAGGTCGGGAGCTCGGGTCAGGCATCCGAGGTCGGACGCGCGGAGGTCGGTTACTCAAGGTCGGGAGCTCGGAGGTCGGCTACCCGAGGTCAGTCCTCCCCACGCCCTCTCGGGAGTTGAAGCAGATACATAGTCTACCATACGCAGCCAACCTCAGCCTTCAATCACATGACCCGACCTGGTAAGCCCGAGTAATAGAAGAGCCGCCTCCGCCGTAAGCGTCTGTCAATTCTCTTTAAGAGGAAAAGACCTCCGACATAATCATTACCTGACACAGCCGTCAAACATTAATCAGAGGCTGAAGAGATCGATTTACAGACTGTCAGGCGGCTGTGTCAGTCTCATCCCATGGCTGAAATATCCACAGCTCACTCTACTCACTGAGCGAGCTTTAATGAGATGTGACGTCTCGCACGAGGGAAGACTTCCCCCCTCCCCTATATAAACCACGTTTGAGCCCCAGAGAAGGGGGGCTGCCATTTTGCAACCACACCAACATCCTGTAAGCTCCATTTTGGTCCGAG
The DNA here is from genome assembly GCA_024364735.1 of Boesenbergia rotunda. Classification (NCBI taxonomy): domain Eukaryota; kingdom Viridiplantae; phylum Streptophyta; class Magnoliopsida; order Zingiberales; family Zingiberaceae; genus Boesenbergia; species Boesenbergia rotunda. The sequence goes on from JAGFNQ010000462.1 coordinate 9,911, forward strand.
CCGAGTGACTTGAGCCTTGTCCTCATTCGAGCCCGAGTCAGACCTCTTGAGTTACAGCAGACCGGGTCGTCTTGGCCAGACCGAGTCATCCGAGGGAGAACCGGTCTTCGTTTATCGACAGGATCACTATAAATTCACTAATGGAGACATTTCTTTCAATTTCTACTAGCACTGTAATATCATAAATTCTGATTGAGTCCATGTATTTTTAAACATTCGTTTAAACTTTAGCTTACAACATCCTCAATACTAATATTTTCTTTTTTCAAATTATATTTATAATTCGACTAGCAGAACTTGAATATGACAATTTACTATCATTGCTATTTATATTTGATGTATCATCACGGGGTTCATTTATTTTTGTGAACTAATCGATTTTATCTTACATGAAAGCACTCCATATAAAATGAATTTTTACATTGATGTAACTTTAAATAATAATTATTTTTTATTAAATATGTGAATATTTCTATAACACATCAGTCAAGTGACTAGAAAGTCAATAAATTATCTTCTTAAATTTGTAGTTACATATTTCAAAATTTAATATTTCATAAAAAAAAATAATGAATTAGATAACATCGAATCTGGGACGATCACTCGGTCCCATCGAAGTTTTCCACTAATCGTCCTGTAAATCGAAAAGTTTGTAGTTACATATTTCAAAATTTAACATTTCATAAAAAAAATAATAAACCAGATAACACCGAACCTGGGACGACTGACCTGATCCCACTGAAATTTTCCACTAGTCATCATGGTAAATTGGGAAGTACTCGTGATGGTAGCCTAAAAGATGAACATCCCATAGTTATATGCCCCATTTAGAAAAAAATTTCCTATGAATACGCAGGGGATCGAATCGTAAACGCTTGATGATAACTTGACACATTTTCACTCCACCGTAGCCCCCAGGTAACATTTCATAAACAAATAATTTTAAGCTTATAACCATACAATTTATTAATTATCTAAGCGTGCTGTCAATGAATTTTGAAGACGAAAAAGTCAAATAATAAAATCCATATGCATAGCTTTAACAATAAAAGATAATCAATATTTTACTAAGCTACATCGGCAAAAGTTCTATATAATACTAATCTATACATCTTAATTTGTTTAAAAATTAGTAGAAGGAACATTGCATGTTATTCACAAAATTAATCAGGGCGTAAATATTCATCTATGCTATGATTTCAACTATCCTACCGTGATTGGTTTTTCTACCAGATAAAAAAATAAGAGCATTATGAAGATGTCTCCGGCAACAATATTGGTTTGAGATCTTACTGTCACCTATGCAGTTTACAAATTATATGGAATATTGATTGACAGAATTTAATGCATACTTGAATTTTTTGAAGTTGGCGTTATAGTCACTTACATTTAGTGGCCAATATCTCGCTTGAATTATGCTCTAATACAATAATAAAAAATTGCAAAAGCCACTGCTTGAAGCGAGATTTCATCAGTTCCAACTTCATGGTTAGGAGGGAGGCATGTGGTGGGGAGCAACTGCCTCATGAAGCCTGTCAAAGACATAGAATACATTATTCATCAAACAAAAAGCTACACCAGAGGTATATTTGTTAAGTTTTTTTCGATCGTATTTTTCTGCATATGAAAAGTTCACCGAAAATGAAACTCCACTGTAAAGATGATTTTAACCCATGCTCCATTCCCGTTTTCTTTGACAAAAAATTACATCGTTCGTCGAAATATTCGACACTAGTCCGACGTTTATTAATTTCTTTTCATTCGGCTTTTTCTCACAATAGAAGATCACCATTCACTCAAAAAAAAAAGCTACACTGTTTACCGACAGTCACTTTTGGTTCAGATGTAGATTGATTTCTCTAAGACTATATTTGATAAAGGATAATCAATCTTGTAATATAATTAAGATTATATTACAAAATTGATTATTTTGTTTGATATAATTTTAAAATTGTAATATAATGTAATCTGCATTACAAAAGCTAGTAAAAATATTATAATCAGGATTACAAAGCTAACAACATGTAATCTGGATTATATTACAGACTTAATTATATTACAAATTAAATTACATTATCCTTAACCAAACGCATCCTTAAACTTGAGCGTCATTCAGAATGATCTTTGTTTCAGATGCATATGATATTATTATCGTGCCAACGGGAGCAAGGGTAAAATGAGAAATGAATCTACGCAAGTTTCTCGATTTGGACAATCCCAAAATCACATATTCGATTTGAGTAAATTGCATAACCAACTACGGGGTTTGGGAAATCGCCGTTCTTTTTAGTAAAGTTTAATCAATTTAGTTTAATGTTTATATATCAATAGAATAAGAATAATTTTTTATAACCCTTTAATTTTGGATTTTGCTGAGTGCTTGCATTTTCTATAATACGACGGACTAAGAGATCCAAAAATTATAGGGTTTGGTTGTCCCCGTATCGCATATCCACGGAGCGATCGAGCAAGAGCAGCCGCCGGCCATGTACCGCTTCGCCCCCCGCATTCTGATCCGCGGAATCGCCGGAGGGAGCCGTCGCAGCGCCGCCACGGCCCGCCTATTCTCCACCGATCTCCCCGCAGCACCGACGGAGGACGCGGCGTTCGTGCAGGCCTGGCGGAAGGTGGCCCCCAACGTCGACCCGCCCAAGACCCCCTTGGCCTTCATGAAGCCCCGCCCTTCCACGCCTGCTTCCATTCCCGCCAAGCTGACCGTCAATTTCGTCCTCCCCTACCAATCCGAGATTGCCAATAAGGAGGTTTGCTCTTCTATCCCTGTTAGATGCATCCAAATTAAGCCTAAGGTTTCTTTCTGATGTCCGATGTCTGGATTATGCTACGTTTATTTGCATTCAACTTATTTGCGCGTTTGGGATCTGAATAGCTATAATTTGGGCTCAGGTAAACTTATTTCCAGACATAACTGAATATGATTGCGTACTATGTTGTGGTTGTTTGGGATTCAATCTGTTGATAAGAATATTAGTCAACGAGCATTTGGTGACTGAGTTCTTGTGCGACTGAGATCTTGTAAGGATTATACTACCTTCTGAAATTTATGAAAAAAGGTGTAACTTTTAGCAATATTGTTCACCTCATTTCACCAAAGAATGGATTCCCATATGTGTATTCGATTGGTATTAGGTTAACTGCTTGTATCTTTGGACATTTTTTCAGAGTCGCGGTGTAGGATTGGCTTTAATCTCGTTTGTTTTGTCTTTAGAGAATAATCTGCCGGCCAACTAGGTGATTTTTAAGAATGATGTGTTTTACTCAAGGCATAGAAGTCATGATTCATTTTAAGCTGTTCCTTACCTTTTGGATGCTAATTGTTTAGACCAAACCATCTTGATTTCAAATGTATATGTAATTTACTGAATGCAATCTGGAAATTAGATTTACGATTTTAAGGTTTAATTTTGCTTTTAAGAAATAATTCAAGATGAAGAAAATCTGACTTGTTGGCTTACAAAATTAATGTTTCTCTCACTATGCAATATGTTGTGACTTAACATGGACATTATCAATACATATTTTCCTTGGTCTAATTCAATCTCTTATAAAGTAATCGATAATGGATGGGTTAGGATATGTTATGTGTATTGAGTCACTAAAATCTTTTCATAGTTTCTACTTTTGTACATTTCCTAGAAGAAAATGAATTTTTGTTGGAAAAAAATTATTGGATATTATAGCTACATATTTACCTTGGTTTACTTAATCAGTGTCAGATAAAGCAATTTACAATGGATGAATTTTGGACATGTTATGCATATCCAGTCAGTAAAAGTTTTTCACAGTTTCTACTTTTCGTGCATTCTATAGAAGAAAAAGGAAATTTTATGGAAAACTAAAGGTGCGTTTGGTTTGTATTTTCCAGTCTGTTTTCCATTTTCATTTTCTGTAGAAAATACGGTTTTCTGGAAAACATATTTGGTTTGCATTTTCTAGCTTTGTTTTCCAGAAAAAAACATAGCGTTTTCTGAAAAATTAGAGAATGAAATAAAGTCATTTTCCAGAAAACGAGAAAATGCGATTTTCTGGAAAATGAAAATGGAAAATGGAACAAACCAAACGCCCAATTTTTTCTGGGACAACTTAGTCAATATGCAAATAGATAGGAGACAGGAGGACTTATTCTTCATGGTTAAGCTATAGGATACTACACTAATGACTCACCATCGTCTTGTTTTCATTAAGAATGAGAATCAAAGAGGATAATTGTCATTTACAAAAGCTTGTTCACTGTTGTTTTTCTGTTTTGAAGTTTGATGTGTGCTGTAGGTGGTTACATCAGCTTCTAAGGATGTGAGATCACACCACTGTTTTGAGTATTCCTTTTAGAGGGCACCTCCACATATTCATTTGGGTGGTTTGTACTTTGTATCAATCATGCTGAGGTCTAACAAGAGTATTGGTGCATCTTGAGAATTTCTAAAAACCAATGTGATATGTGTGGAAGGGGAGCCTTATTGCAATTGTAAAGTTATTGCCATGTAACTTTGAGGTCACGGGTTTGAGTCGTTGAAACAACTTCTTGCAAAATGCAAGTTAAGATTGCGTACAATAGAATTAATATGGTCCAACACTTCTCTGGGATCCCGCACTGACGAGAGTTGTGTTAACATGATATCTTTTCATGACCATGTACCTACACACAAGGTTTATGTTCATTCATCCAATCAACTCCCAATGTTTGCTTAAAGCCTTAAATTGTAAATGGTCTTTGAAACATTTCGTTTTCCAGTATTACCAAAGACTCTGGTTCATGCAGAATCCAATGCAAAAATGCTAATGCATCACCTGACACATCTTGATTTTGGCTAGTGATGTAATATCTCTAGTTGTGGCAACTTATTAAGTTATAACAATTGTAGAGAATTTCAAACGCCAGTTTGGATTGTTGGATCGTTATATTTCATTGATGTTCTTCAAGTAGTTTTGACTTGTGGAATTTGTGCGGCATCATATTGATATCACTTATGCTGCAAGGTGGATTGACTTTTTCTCTCGCCCTTGGCCCTAAAAATTGTATCTTTTATCAGGTCGATATGGTCATCGTCCCAGCAACAACAGGGCAAATGGGCGTTTTGCCCGGACATGTAGCTACGATTGCTGAACTGAAGCCGGGTGTCCTATCTGTGCACGAAGGAAATGATGTTACCAAGTATTTCGTTAGCAGTGGGTTCGCATTCATACATGCAAACTCTGTTACGGACATAATTGCTGTCGAGGCTGCACCTATCGACCATCTTGATTCAACTCTGGTCCAAAAGGGCCTTGCTGACTTCACACAGAAGCTCAACTCGGCCACGACAGACTTGGAAAAGGCCGAAGCACAGATCGGTGTGGATGTTCACAGTGCACTAAATGCTGCACTATCTGGTTGACGCAATCCTCCTGAACACAGTTGTTCAAGTGCAAGATAAATTATCAATTCCCAGCTTGCGATGGACGACGGGAATATTCAATAAATTATAGTTTCAGCTGCAATCACATTGTACTCCTGCATGTTCTGTGATTCTGCTGTACACAACTCTGGAACCTTTGATATTGTGTCCTGCTAGTTTTTTTTCTTCTTCTTTTCTACTGCACTGTGTTTTTAATAACACACATTTCTTCGACTCCTTTGGTGTATTTGTTACAAGTTTTTGATGAATTGACTGACTTTTGAGCTTTGCATAGAATTTAGTTTGATATTGTGATTTGATTCATGTAATGCAGTAAATTTTATTTTATTTTATTGATGAGGATGTTAAAATAAATGTGTAAATATTTGAGGAGAGACCCAATAAGAATTGAGGATATTAAAAAAAAGTCTATTTATTGAAAAAAATAGATTTAAGTTAAAAGATGTGAAACTAATTGTGATATAGAGTTAAATATTAATACTTGTAATAATCTCTTTTGCATAGTTTTTAACGGTGATGCCATCGCTAATTATAATATTTTTTTTGGGGTCCAAAAACGAAATATAAAATAATAACTGTTCAAAGATTCTTCATATCCAACTCGTCACTCAACAGCGACATCGATCCATTTATCTTAACATAAAATTTATTAAAATAAAAAACCATTTAGACTTTTGGCAAAACATTATATGGACTCGATCAAATCATTATATATGGAATTTCAATTTACAATATTCATTTAATTAGTTATACTTTTATCAACAATATGGAAAAGGTCAAATTACAAGCCACGATTGTCACGTTGACTAATTAAAAAACAATTAACGCAAATTAATATGTTGCAGTTCGTCCATCTCCGGCCGACGCGCGGCGGCTTTGTGGTGGCGCTGACCTCGCTGGCTGCTAAGAGACTCTCGGATTTCACCGGAGAATCCTTCTCCCTTATCGTCACCATCGGCAACGAAGCACAGGGCGAGACCGCCGAGGCCGAGACGGCGGGGCTTCGTCGCCTCCCTGCTCGCTCTCCTCGGGGACGTTAACCGTGGCGAGGCGTCGCCCAGCGATGTTCCTCGCTCTGTTCCCGCGGAGGCGCTGGAGGTGGAGAAGAGACGCGATAGAGCAGGGGCCCAGGACCCAAACCGACGGAGCCTGCCTCCTTGGCCATGGCGGGCGTCGGCGGTTGCCGTGACGGAGGAAGTGGAATAGAGGGAGGGCGGGGACTCGGGCGAGGAGGTGGTGAGGAGGGCGAGAAGGCGCTCGCGGAGGCAGGCGGCGCAGACACCGACAGTGCTCTCGAAGGGGTGGCGATTGCAACTCATCATCTATTTGCTTTGGCCTCCCTCGAACAAGTAACACACGATCACGGTCGATCCGATTTATGCTTTATTTATAAATAGTAAACTTTCTAATTCCGGAAAAATTATTTATCTAACTAATAGAAAATAAGGGGGAAAATATATTCTAAAATTATCTTCTATTTATAGGATAATAATTTTGCATAAATAACCGCAAAATTATAATAATAATAAAGAAAGAGCCCTGGACCGTTGGATGAGCCTTGATCGCTATTTTCTAACCCACCCCTCAAATTGTACATCGCGAGAGAGAGAGTGGAGAGGGAGAGGATGGGAGGGGGCGGCTCCGGAAGGCAGAGGGCGGCGATGATGCTGCCGCACTTGGTGAGGACTCTGCGGAACGAATCTCCGAAGCCCTCGAATCGAACCCTACCTTCCCTCAGGTATCTCTCCGTCTGCTTCAGGAAAACCCTATTATGCTATGTCCTGATCTCGATTGATTCTGGCGCGCTCGTCCTCAAATCAGTTTTTTTTTGGCTGATGATCCTGGTTTTCGTTTCATCAGGCGCACCTTTTCGTTGTATGATCAGATTAATCTTATCGACAATGTGCCGAAGGACCAACTGCGCTTCCGGTGGTACTTTTACATTCTCTCTCTCTCTTTTTGTTTCTTTCTTTTTTTCACAACTCACAAGTGAGCATCTTTCGTAGTTTAGGTTCTCGATCTTTTGTTCACATGATTCAAGGAATTATCTGGATCCGTGCCCCATTATCTTCATAGTAATCAATACTCTCATCGTTCATTTCATTTATTGGGAATTTGAATTTACTTCTGCTGTGTCATGCCTAGCCCTTTTCTGTTCTTGAAGATCCTGCAATCGATAGTTGTGGAAGGGATTAGATTAGTGACAGAGGTCCGTGTCATTTTGTAGGAAAACAATTTATTTAATGTGTAACGTGTAATGTGTAAAGGTATTAGTGTTAGTCGGAGAAAGAAGGGAATCTGTGGAATTGAAATTACAGAAATCAATTTCAGATTTATCTGTCAAGATGACCGGAGCTGATAATCTCATATTGCCAGGCTGCCAAAGCAAGGATGAGCTGTTTGGGATGATTGGAAGACTGAGCTGCCTTGTGACCGAGTTGCCTTATAAGGCCGACTTGCAAGCTGCCGGGCTGCTGAGTTGCAGAGTCGGATGAGCTGTCGAGCTACTGAACCATTGAGCTGTCAGAGTGGGAGTTGGGAAGATTCACCCGACTATCGAATGTTGTCCGAGCCCGAATGGGTCGTTGTACCTAGTTGGGAAAGGGATGCGGAGTACTCGGGAAGTAATCTTGAGTACGGGTGGGTTTCCGAGTGTTCAGAAAGAGAGACGTTGATGCTGCGCTTAACGCAATTTCCTTAAAATAGATTCATCCCTCTCTTTCCTAGGATACAATGGGAAGACCTCGTCAACAACCAAACATTGGTTATTTGTGGCGAACTATGACAACACCCGATTACTGTCACGGGGAAGATTATCGATGGAAAGGAATCGGCAGAGAAGAAAACGAGGAACGAAAGTGGAAGAGAATCTCTTTATTATTGCTTTCACTTTTGCTCCTACTCTTGCTCACGGTCTCCTATAGGAGCGCCCACCCTGGCTGTAGTGAATGACCAAATTATGGCTATTCAATGTTTGAGTTCAATGACAGCCGCCTGTCATTATTGATTGACTATTATTGTCCGTGAGGTTACAAAATCGTCATTAACTTTCGATTAATGCTTCCGTTGCACTCTTGAAAAAAAAAGTAAAAAGAGATTCGGGTGGCAAAATGTTGGTTCATTTACTTGGGCAAATTTTGTCCTTACCGGTCCGGCATTCGTTGCGCGTAGGTTGTGCTAGCACACGAATCTACTTACTTTAGTGTGATCCGGTCTCTAGATTTGCACCCCTGCGAGTGCATGCGTGAGAGAGAGCCTCTCTCCATATATTTGTTCACAACTACAATGCTTGTGATACAATATAAACCAACCATAATGGCTTAGAACTTCCAATATGGGGACTAAAGTTCCCATACAAAAGAGTCCTCTCTATCCACCTCTTCTTTTCCATTCACATTTGCAACAATTAGCATTGGTTTTCACCCTTGTAGATCACCAAAGCTTATGGGGCTAGCTTTGAAGAATGTTGTGAACACTAGTACACTACCAAATTCCTGATGGGTTGGTTGTGTTTAGAATACCTTAGTATCTACTGTATAAATTTCTTTCCGATTGAATTCGTCATTATCATTTTTCTTCAATTTATTGTACAGGTACACTGATACTGGGTTTGTTGTTAACGATGTAAAGTATGAAGGAAGCTTGCTTATTGTCGAGAATAAGGTTATGAAATGGACACCAAAGACATTTTCTGATATAACCCCTGAAAGGTTGGTGCAAATTTGATTACACGTTGATCTCATATGTTATCTTCTATATCATTTGTTAGGCGTATCCTGTAGCTTGCTTTACATAACCAATTTTTTTTTGTGTGATTTCACTGTCTAACATCTTGCTTGTCCCATAATGTGCAGTTTATCTGTATTCAAAATCCTGAGGCCAGTTCCAGGTATATGCTGTACTAATTGTTCTAAGTGGATCATCCTGGATTAATAGCTTTGGCGGTTTGCATTAGTATTATGGTAATTAGGAAATTTGGACAAGTAATCTTTTCTTCTGGGCATGGTTTACTGGTTTCTGCACCCTCTTTCCTTGTTTCCTTGATCTCCCTTAACCCTCAGGCTCTACCTTCCTCAATTTGGAGCATGCTTCATTAAAAAAATCTAGTTTTTTTCCCCAGATTTTTAGCATGGAGGGTTTGCATTATAGCATCAGACAGTGTACCTAAATTCCATAATACCAACAAATAGTTTGGAACTATCAATCCATCAATGTTAACTCCTTGTATTTTCTCTTCATTTATAGCTTTACCAACTATCAATTCATAAATTTGCTTGATTTGTCTGGAGCTCCCTCCATCTCATGTTTCTTTTTTCAGAGATTCTGATTCTTGGCTGCGGAAGGTACATTCAGCCGGTAAGTCCTCAGCTGCGTCAATTCATTCGCTCGACCGGAATGAAACTAGAAGCCCTTGACTCGGTGTGTTTACTTAGTTTAAGTAGTTCATGTTCTAAAGATCAAAAGGAATTTGACCTTAGCTTTTGTTTGATAGAGGAACGCCACTTCAACTTACAATATATTGGTCGAAGAAGGGAGGGCGACGGCTGCTGCTCTTATACCCTATGGAACTGAATGAATCCATGTAGGTTTTCATTTGGATTACCGGAACGAGAATGGCGATATGGTCAGAAAAAGTTTTGTTGTTCCCTTGTTTATCTCTTGCTAAGATTACATAGATGGATTTTAAGGTCGGAATGATCATCAAACTAGTCTGGATGAGGCACAATTTGTCATTGTCTTGTATCTTTGATTCACAGTTTATCAGTTTGATGAGGAGATTGAAAGCCATTCTCCTCGATCTGACAATTATCTTAGCCAGAATATTGATTTTAAAACAGATAAAAAAAAACACATCCAGATGGCGACGATAGAAAAAGGACACACAACACAAGCACTAGCAGTGCCACTCCACCCCAATCACATCCCAAGCACTCTTTTTTTATTGCCCCAACCCTCTTTTTGTTTTTTTTATTGCCCCTACGAAAAGAAACGCACACAATTCACTCAATTTATTTTAATAATTAATTATTAATAAATACGAGAGATAATGTGGTGCAATAAATAGCTTACTTCCATTAATAAGCATTACAAAGAGGAGATAATGATTCCATATCAAACAATTTGGGTCCTTTCGGTCCGTCTCCAACTGCCTCCATTTAATCGCATAATTAATTCGGTTTAATTCTCTCCGTCCCTGCCTACCGCCACGTGGAGGTCACCGTAAGCACGCGTCCCTTCCACCCGAACCCGAGCCGGTCCGGCGCTTCCTCGACCGTGAAGCCCGGGTTCGGTCGGATCGCGTCGAGCCGGGTTTTGATGGCGTCGACCACGGCCGGGCCGAGCCGGGCCGCCTCGAATCCGGCCATCCCCATCCGCGCCCTCCACTTGCCGAAGACCTCGCACCGCTCCAACCGGTCGCCGGCCTCCTTCGCGACGGCGTTCACCGCGCGCCGCGCGAGGCCGGCCTCGACGCGCGCACGGTCGCCGCTTTCGCGGTCTGTGGTCGCGGCCAGCGACTCCAGGAGGGCGCCGTAGTGGGTGCATGCGGCGGCGAAGCGGCTGGCGAAGGCGGCGGTGTTGGTGTTGATCTCCTGCTCGACCAGCGTGACCACGCGCGGGCGGAGGGCGCGGACGCGGCGGAGAAGCTCGTCGCGGGGGTTTGCGGGGGAGACGCTCTCGTCCGGGACGCGCGCGAGGGCGAACGCCAGATTGACGGCTAGGGTTTCGTCGGGTTCGCAGTCCAGCGAAGCGGCGTCCAGCTCGGCCGCGCGGCGGTGGACGACGTCGAAGCGGACGCGGAGGCAGTGGCGCTGGGCGAGATTCTCGATGCGGTCACCGACGGCCCTAATGGTTCCGCCGGTCTCGTTGTTGGTGAATGGGGAGGTGGGGTCGGCGACGGCGGTGATCCGGAGAGATGGGGGACGGACAGCTGGGCGGTTGCGGTGGCGATCGGCGAGGGCGTGGAGAAGAGCGACGTACTGGCCGCCGTGGCCGATCTCGAAATCGAGGACGTGAATTTTAGGGCGGTCCTTGGTGGCCTCCAAGATCGCTAAATTGGCGGCTGTGAGGCCGAGCTTGAAGCAAGGGGAGGCCTCGTAGAGCATCTGTGAGGCTGCGAAGTGTTCTGCGCCACTGATTTCGGCTAGTGGAGGAGAAGACCCCGCCTGCGGCGCCGGATTCAAGCGGGCGAAGAGCACGGTGACCATCACGGCCGTAAGCCTTTGCTCCGCGTCGCCTCTGTAATTCGCAGCGCGCTTCAGGATGGAAAGGTTCCCGGTGGCCGTCTCGAGTTTCCCATCGGTGATAGCGGCTGCGGTATCGAGGAGCATCTGCCGCACGGCAGCCCCAGCAGGAGCAGCAGAGGACGAGGGAGGGGAGCTCGAGGAGGAGGACGACAAAGTGGAGGAGGATGAGTTGGTAGGCGACGGCGAGAGCTGCTTAGGCCCTTGCACTGCGGCAGAGGCGCCGGCGCAGCGACCAGCTGCCGCATCGCTCGCTCCACTCCTCTGTTGCAACGGCGGAACCGGAAGCGCTGGCCGATTCCTCCTCGCCTTCGTCGTCCAACAAAAGCCGCCGCTCGAGTTCCTGAAGCCCGTCGCGGAGGCGCGGCGGAGGCCTCCTCTCCATCGACGATATCTCCGGTCGGCGAAGGAGCCAGGAATCCATCAAATTCGACGAAGCCAAAGACGCCAACGACCCCAAAATGGATTCTTGAGGCGCAGGCGCGGAGAGATGCGAAGAAACCGAGGAACCAAGAAGCTTCCTCTGCTTCACCGAGCGAAGGAACATCGCATGCTGCAACTGCTGCTGCTGCTGCTGCAGCAGCCTCTCCATCTCCGACATCGGCCGCTTGAGCAGGCGGCCGCTCCCGGCCTCCGGCAGCGGCCCATGCAAGCCAAATCCAAGCTCACGCCCAGGAAAATCAGTCGCCATGCTCCCCAAAGAAAAAACACACAGAAGAAGAAGAAGAAGAGCAATGAAAATCCACAGAGAGAAAGAGAGCGAGGAGGCTCATATCAACATGACACAGCTCGTTGCAAGCAAGCAAGCAACAGAGAATTCGCCGTCTGGCCCTGTAAATAATAATAAAAGCAAGGAGAGAAAGCGATGACAAGTACGTTGTCTTTTTGCCCGATTCATACTACAATTAGTGATTAATTAATTGGTAGGGCAGAGAGAGATGACGGCGACGGCGACGAGGCATCAGCATCACTTATTCTCCGATCACGAAATCTAACGCTTTATAATTATGCGGGCGCTGCCGCAGTCGGAGATCTCGACGGCGTCGCCGACGGGGTTCGCCTGCGTGGGCGGAGGAGCCGAGCCAGCTGCTGGCCGAGGCGCCGGATCCGTTTGCCAACCGGTTGAAATTGTAGGATTTGTAGCATCGCACACGAGCAATTTTAAAATAAAAATTTAAGATAAGAAATTATTTATTATTTTTATTTATCTTCCGTTACAAAATAATTTTGTAGGGACTTGCTAGAGGTCTCAATTGGTAAATGTTGCTTGGGAAGTCAAATTAAAAAAACCAATAAAAAAAGACACAAAGTCCAATAAAACTTTGAAACAAAAAGGAAAAGTGTGGCCGAAGTCTTTTGATTCATTTATGTCGTGTCTTTCTCCGCTCCTACCAATTTAATTACTTTTATTCCACTAAGTTTCATCCACCAAATTTACTTTTATTAGCGCACGCTAGAGACTTTTAAAATACTCATTTTCCAAATTTTATTATTTATTCTCATTTATAAACATATTTATGTGAACCCCGGGATTACGATGCATCTCTAGTTATATCGTATTTTATAAAAAAAAATTTAAATGAAAGGCGAATCCTAAAATACTGAGCTTTTAGAACATCCATCACGAGTGCTTTCCGATTTACCTTGGTGACCGATGAGAAATTTTTATAGCCGAGTCGGTCATCTCAGA
>JAGFNQ010000462.1:48631-175249 GCA_024364735.1 Boesenbergia rotunda
AAGCCAATTTTGAAATTCAAATTCAAATTATTCTTTGTCAAATTCGAATCTAACACAAATTTTCAGTTAATTGTAGATTCAAACATTTTTTAAAATAAACTCAAAATCAACTATTTTCAAAATTAATTTAAGTTTTTCAAAATAAATCATAATTTTTCAAAATAATTCTATCTACTAAAACCTGTCTCACAAAACCTATAAGGCTAACGTGATTGATAACCCTAGATTGGGTGAGACAGACTAGGCTGTGAAAATTAATTTAGGCTATTCCTGATTCTAATTGGATCCAAATCAACATAACTCTTTATGTGTAGGAACATAAAGATTTGAACCAATGGATGTTGGATAGCGGGTGCTCCAGACACATGACTGGGATAAATTGAAATTCATCAAACTCAAGTTCAAGAACCTAGGCTCAGTAGCATTTGGCAACAATGCTACACTCAAGGTGATTGGGTCAGGTAACATTGAACTTAAATCTGACTTTGTTATTAAAAAGGTTCTCTTGGTTGAAGATTTTAAATTTAACTTGCTTAGCATAAGTCAATTGTGTGATACTGGTTATGTAGTTACCTTTACCAACTCTAACTGCCTGATTAGAAACTTGCAAGACTCAGAAATCATGCTTAAGGGCACTAGGAAAAATAATGTTTACACTATAAACCTACCACTAGTACCTAAATGCATGTTAACTCAGTTAGAACAATCAAACATCTGGCATAGGAGATTAGGTCACACTAATTTGAGAATAATTTCAAAAATCACCCAACTTGGCCTAATTAAAGGTATCCCTAAAATTAAGAACCATGAAAACTTAATATGTAAATCATGTAATCAAGGTAAACAAACCAGGTCTAATCACAAACTAATTCAATCTGATCTAACTCAAACCACACTTGAGCTCCTGCACCTTGACCTATTTGATTCACATGGAGCCAAGTCGCTAAGTGGAAATCGGTACTGCTTAGTAATAGTTGATGATTACTCTAGGTTTACCTGGGTTAGGTTTCTAAAGACCAAAGATGAAACTCTAAACCTATTCAATGATTTTTGTAAGTTAATTGAAAATCAAAACGATACCAAGATCAAAAGTCTTAGGAGTGACCACGGGGGAGAGTTTGAAAATCAACGATTTGAGGAATTTTGTAAGGTAAATGGGTATATACACAAATTTTCGTGTCCTAGAACCCCCCAGCAAAATGGGATAGTTGAAAGGAAAAATAGAACCCTACAGGAAGCCGCTAGGGCTATACTCAATGAATTCATCCTAGCTAACCAATATTGGGCAGAAGCAATTAGTACAGCTTGCTACATCCAAAATAGGGTACTAATTAACAAACGACACAATAAAACACCCTATGAATTATACTACCATAGACTTCCAAACCTACATTACCTAAGGGTCTTTGGGTGCAAAGTCCATATCCTAAACACCAAGGACTATCTAGGTAAATTCCAATCTAAATCAACCCCAGGCATCTTCTTAGGATATTCAACAACAAGTAGAGCCTATAGGGTTTACAATAAACAAACCAAGAAATTGAAGAAACAACAAATCTGATATTTGATGAAGAAATTAACTCAAAATCTGATAATCCAGATCTAAATTCATCAAATACTGATCAAGAAGATAATGAACATACTGTTGAAACTTTAATTGAACCCCTAAATGAACTAAACATTGAACCAACCTTTGAGACAATTGAACCAGAAATTGAACCAACCCAAGTAGTTGAACCAATCACTGAACCAAACTGACCAGCCGGACCTCAGGCTGAACCAAGTTCTAGAAAAACTAAGAAACCCAGACTCAGTCACCCAACTGATCAGATTGTGGGTGATCCAACCTTAGGAGTCAGAACTAGGTCCGCTTATAGGAACCTTAGTTAGATTGCAATGATTTCAAAAATTGAACCTAAAACCATAGATGAAGCCTTACCTGATCCTGATTGGATCATAGTAATGCAAGAAGAGTTAGTCCAGTTTGAGAGGAACCAAGTCTGAGAACTAGTACCTAAACCTGAGGGCAAATCCATTATTGATACTAAGTGGGTTTTTAGGAACAAGCTAAATGATCAAGGAGAAATAGTGAGAAACAAAGCCCGCTTAGTAGCCAAAGGGTTCAGTCAAGTAGAAGAGTTAGATTATGACGAAACCTATGCCCTAATAGCTAGACTTGAGTCCATTAGGATGTTGTTAGCCTTTGCATCCCATAAAGGATTTAAACTCTATCAAATGGATGTAAAGTCAGCTTTTCTAAATGGATTTATTAAGGAAGAAGTTTATGTAGGACAACCCCCTAGCTTTGAGGACTTAGAAAGACCTGACCACGTTTACAAACTCACTAAAGCATTTTATGGACTAAAACAAGCACCTAGGGCCTGGTATGAACGCTTATCAACCTACCTAATTTCTAAAGAATTTAAACAAGGACAAATTGACTCAACCCTATTTATTAAAACCTTAGGAAAAGAAATCTTTATTGCCCAAATCTACGTCGATGACATAATCTTTGGGTCCACCAACTCAAACTTCCTAAAAGAATTTGTTAAAATAATGGAAAATGAATTTGAAATGAGCTTAGTTGGTGAGCTCAACTTCTTTCTAGGGTTACAAATTAAGCAAACTAGGGATGGAAACTATGTCCATCAATCCAAATATGCTAAGGAGTTAATAAAGAAATTTAAAATGGATAACTCTAAAAGCATAAGTACCCCCATGGCCACAAATATAAAAATAGATAGTGACCTTGATGGTAAACCAGTAGATCTTAAACTTTATAGGAGTATGATTGGAAGCCTACTGTACCTTACAGCCAGCAGACCTGATATCCTCTTTGCCGTAGGAGTGTGTGCTAGATACCAAACCTGTGCTAAGGAAACGCACTTAACAGCCCTAAAAAGAATACTAAGATATGTTAAGGGCAACCTAAATGTAGGGATTTGGTATCCTTGGACCTCAACCTTTGACTTGTCAGGATACTCGATTTCTGACTACGCTGGTTGTAAATTAGATAGAAAGCACAA
Organism: Boesenbergia rotunda; assembly: GCA_024364735.1. NCBI lineage: Eukaryota > Viridiplantae > Streptophyta > Magnoliopsida > Zingiberales > Zingiberaceae > Boesenbergia > Boesenbergia rotunda. The sequence goes on from JAGFNQ010000462.1 coordinate 51,658, forward strand.
GTGGAAGCTGTCAACTGTTAGGAAATAGTATAGTAAGTTGGTGCAGCAGAAAATAATACTGTGTAGCTCTATCCACAACTGAAGCTGAGTATGTAGCTTTAGGAGAGTGTGTAGCACAACTCTTATGGATGATGCACACTCTCAAAGACTTCCAGCTTAACTACACTCAAACTCAGGTCTATATTGATAATATAAGCTCAATTAATCTAACTAAGAATCCAATCCAACACTCTAGAACTAAACACATAGAAGTCAAACACCACTTTGTAAGAGATCACGTAGCCAGGGGTGAGATAATCCTTAAGCATGTGGACTCTAAATCTAACTTAGCTGACATATTCACTAAACCCCTACCTGAGTCTGAGTTCATCTCACTAAGAAGGCAGTTAGGATTATGCTTGGTAGAATAGGATTACTCTACTTCTGCTTTTTTAAAACTGCTTTATTTGATTTGAAAATCAGTTTTCAAAATAATTTAAAACTACTTTACTTGATTTTCAAAATCTTTTTGGCATTTCTTTTTAAAATAATTTTTCGACTTAGTTTTGATTTTCAAAAACTACCCCCTTCAAAACTAGGGCTTTTTCGCAAATGGACTTAGCCTAGGCCCTAACCCTAGAACTGCATGCACCTATAGATCTAGAAGCCAGCATCTCACAAGCACCTTAGGGTACTTTTGACTGATAACCTAGAATGGGTTGAGATGCTTAGGTCTTTGTCTTAATTCAAGATGCTTTAAGTCAGTGCATCTACAGTAATTGGGGCACTAAATACAAATTAAACAGTAATCAGGTTAAGTGTCAAGTTTAGAAAATCTAACTTGAACAGAACACTTAACTTAACTAACCCTAGCGAAAACTACTGTTTATAACAGTAAGTAAGTAGCTAATTGGGTTAGACATGACCCTACAGAGATCATTCAAATTGATTTGGTTCAGTTCATATCTTGAATTGGTTCAGTACAACACATTATTCTTTTGCTATATCCATATGTAATTTTTTTTGCTATATTGCTTTATTTTTTTTTTTGATATATGGCAAAGGGGGAGAGATTGGAAAGGAGCGAAGATTTAAAATTTTTCAAAAATTCAAAATTCTCCTTATCCTTTCTTCAAAAAGTACTTTTAAAACTGCTTTCTAAGTACTTAATCAAAGTTGCCTTTCAAAACTGCTTTCTAAGTACTTAATCAAAGTTGCCTTCAAAACTATTTTTTTGGTTTTAAGTACTTGATCTAAGTTGATTCCAAAATTGAGTCTAAGTATTTGACCCAAGCTGTTTTTTTAAGTATTTCTAAGTACTTAAACTTAAGCTATGTTCAGAATTTTTCTAAGTACTTATCTTCAAACTTCTAAAGTTATTAACTTGAAAATTGTTTAGAAAATTGTCTAAGTTATTAACTTGAAAATTTTTCTAAGTGTAAATTTTCCATAGTGCCCGACCAAAACTTTCCTTGGTAAAAGTTTTATAAAACTTCTTTTGAATAAAGTTCTAAGTGTTGAAAAATTAATTCCATCTTTAGACTTAGAAATTTTTCAAACCCCACGAACCTTTGAAAAACCTAGGGGGAGATTCCTTCCAGGGGGAGGAAACTAAACTGGTATTTCACCTGTTTTGATTAACTTAACTTTTTGAATCGGGTTGTCATAAATCAAAAAGGGGGAGATTGTTGGTGCAGACAGCACCTAAGTCGAACCTTGGTTTTGATAATGACAAAGGGTTCAAAAGATAAGATGTTATGTTTATCTAACATGTTACTTGAGTGTGCAGATTGAAGTCCTAGCGAAGGACTGCTAGACATCGAAACCCTAAGACCTGGCGAAGGGCTGCTGGGCACCTAGCGAAGGGCTGCTAGGAGTCAAGGACCTAGCGAAGGACTGCTAGGCACCAGGCAAAGGACTGCTTAGTACCAAAGACCTGGCAAAGGATTGCTAGGCACCAGGCGAAGGACAGCTTGGTACCGAAGACCTAGCGAAGGATTGCTAGGCACCAGGTGAAGGACTGCTTGGTATCGAAGACCTGGCGAAGGACTGCTGGGCAAAAGTCCAACCGGAGGAGCCGGTTGGCAACAGGTAAATTCTCCTGAGAGGAGTAGGTGAGGGCGCGTTCCCCGTCGAGGGAACAGTAGGCGTCGGTTCGACCTAGGGCTCTATTTTGAAGACCCAAAGTCAGAACCAAGACAACTACGGCTGTAAAATTCACTAACATACTTGCTTTATCATGTTTGGTACTAACCCTGGATGCAGGACCGAAGGAACGAGTTTCTGCAGCTCAGAATGCCTCAAAGGAGAGGGGCAGCAGCTGGGTTGTGCGCCCGGGAGGTCTCGAGCGCCCGAGGTCAAAGTCAAACAAGAGTTGAGCAAGAAAACGCTTCGAAAGCTCACTGGGCCAGGCGCCCCCAAGCTCCCGGGCGCCCTCGTGCTCCCGGGCGCCCCGGATGCCACGGGCGCCCTGGGTCCAAGCCAACGAAGCAGATAAAGTTCAAGTCAGCGAGAAGCCAGCAGACCAAGTCAACTCGAGCGCCCCCGTCAAACCCTGAGCCTGATCCTGAAGGGATAAGGGCTGACCGAGTTGGGGATGAGGGTTTGCGGATCGGGAGACACGTGGAGGGCGCCCCCAGCGTCCCGGGCGCCCCCAGCGTCCCGGGCGCCCCCAGGTGCACTATATAAGGGGCTCGACCCCCAAGGCTTCGAAACACATTCTTTCAACGCCAATACGCTCTTCGACTCAAGAGCTCTGCTCCGAAAACCTCTCATCTCGAGATTCAAGCGCCGACGATGACCCTCTGCTCCGAAGTACAATCCACACCGGGCGTCGGTAACGAAGAGTTTAATTTTTAGTTTACTGTACTACAACTGTAATATTTTTCTGTAAACATTTGCGCATATATAGAATTGCCCGCAGTAAAACGGTCAACGACCGTGGGCCTTGGAGTAGGAGCCGACCGCGACTCCGAACCAAGTAAAATTGCTTGAGTTCTTGTGCTGTGTTTTCAATTTCGCTGCGTATTCTCTTAACCTCGAATCCGAAAACGATTTTACGATATTCACCCCCCCCTCTATCGTATTCTATCAATCCAACAAGTGGTATCAGAGCCTATGGGTTTTGAAAACATAAAAATACTTAGTATAACTCTTGAAGGCATTGCAAAAAGCTTTAAATTGCACCAACAAAACTCCACTTTGAAAATTATTAAATAATATTTTGTATTTGTAGGCAAGTCTTTGAGAAAATTCACGCACTTAGAACATTATTGTCTTGAAAAGTATTAGTACTTTTGAAAACATCATATTTTGAAAAATAGAAGTACTTTTGAAAGATATTATTTAAAAACAATTTTAATTTTATTTTGAAAATATAATACTTGACTCGGTTTCTTTTCCAGTCTGACACAATCCTAGGAAACCTTGTTAACTACAAGGACATTTCCCTTAGTGTCCTGAAAAATTTTCCAAAGTCAAGTAAGTATTATTTTCAAAAGTATTCTAAAAGGATTTTAAAAGTATTCCAAAGTAAAGTAATATTTTGAAAGTGATGGTATATATATAAGCAAAATGATTTAAAAGGATAGTATTTTGAAAGAAAATTTATTTATGTTTTCAACAGGATTTTAAAAGTGCAGTGCATGAAAACATATAATTTTAAAAAATATTTAATAATTCTTTTAATTTAATCTCCCCCTAAGCTTGACCCAGTCCTAGGAAGCTTGTTGACTACAAGCGATCTTCCTCTGAGTCTTAAGGTTTGATTCAAATTATAAGAATTATCTAATAATTTTGAAAAATAATTGTCAGAAATAATTTCTTTCGATTTAGACTCCCCCTAAATTTGACACTTCCTAGGAGTCCTTGTAGATCATGAAGTGGACCTTCCTCTGTGTCTTTAGGGTTTGTCAAAATCAAAAGGGAATCAAGGACAATTCTTAAAATGAATTTTGAAGTATTAACATTTTAAAAGAATGAGTATTTGAAAGACCTGATAGCATAGTTTTCGAAAATCATTTTGAAATGATGATAATTTTTCAAAGAGATAGTAATATACGAGGATTTTTGAATCAATTTTTGAAAACCTTATTTTAAGATGATAGTGAGTTTTAGAACATAAGGTTTTTGAAAAATCTAAATTTTTTGAAAAATATTAAAAGAAACTTCCCTTGAATCCGTCTGATTTTATCTAAGTGCCTTAAGGGATTTCAGTGTTGACTAGGTTTAACTATGTTGACTAGGATTGACTATGTTGACCAAGTTTGTCTCAGTTGACTATGTTTGACCAATCAATAACTAACTCAAACAAGCCCTAGATTCTATTTAAAATGAGTCTATTGTGATATTTAACATGAAATTCATTATTTTAAAAAAATGTTAGAGATGGAAAAAGTAGGGTACAGTAAATTGAATTAATTTGAAAAATAGAAATAATTTTGAATAACATTTGAAGGCACTTTGAGTTTTATTTAAGAGGATAGTGACATATACTCTTAGTGTTGGAACCCGGATGGCTAGAGAGGGGGGGTGAATATAGCCAAACACTTGGACTTTAAGCTTTTCAAAGTTCTGCACTTAGATTTGTTAGTAGCACAGCGGAAGTAGCAAACACAGAGTAAACAGAACACAGAAAAACAGAAAACGAAGGCAAACCAACACAACTAGCAAGATCGCTAACAAGGAGGGTTTATAAGGTTCGGGGATAACTTGTCCCTACTCCTTAGCGTGCCCGTAAGGTGGGCGATCCCTTGACCGTCGGCAGATCAAGCCCCGGTGAACACCGGATAGATAGCAATCTCCTTCTCGGTGGAGAAACCTCTCCACAGCGTTTCAATCACAGATATATGTTTAAGCACAATGAAACACAAAAAAGATCTTACTTAGCACTAGCAAAGACAAGAACACAGCAAGCTTCCTCCTGAGCTCCACCCAGCGACGATCTCACGCAAGAACCCTTTCCCCGTGTCTTCTCGTTGATGTACTCGAAGCCTCTTGTTCTTTCCTCCAAGTGCTCAAGCAAGGGATGGTTGCTTCTCAGATCTCGACAGCTTGCTCAAGAATGATGGAACAGCAAGAACACTAGCACGCAGCAAGCACAAAACTTCACAGCAATACTGATTAGCAGAGTTGTTGAAGACTTCTCGCAACCGGCGCTTAAGTCTTCTCCACACAGCTCTAGGTCACCATCCCACAGCAGCCTCCAGCTGCTCTCCTGTACCACCAGCCACCACTGAGCCCTTCTGGACCTCCTGAGCTTCCCTCAGACCAGCCCCAGACAGCAGCTCCAGCCAGCGCCAGTGCCCGTTGCAACCTGGGATGGAAAATAGACAAACCTGCTCCAAGGAAAGACCACCATTGACTCTCCTTAAGTGTTTGAATCCTTCTCTGTCACCTGTAGCTTAATCAGAGTGTTAGCACAGCATATCAATCAGAAAATCAAGGATCAGTGAGTGAGCGCAGAGAATCAGATATGTTCAGACGCGATCAGAGCGTCTGACAATGCAATTTGAATTAAAGTGATCGGTCACCAGACCGATCCAGCGCTCGTGGGTCGGTCACCAGACCGATCCACCTCTTTGCTGGGATTCCCAGCTCTCGCGGCAACACACCTGATCGGTCACCAGACCGATCAGAGTGAAGCCTGATCGGTCACTCAGACCGATCAGGTCTGATGAACAGTAATCCCGGAAATCAGATCGTAAGTCTTTGATCGGTCATCGGACCGTTCAGGAGCTGATCCGCAGGGGAACTCACTCACTCTTCGCTCCCTAATCGGTCACCAGATCGATCAGGAGCAAGGCAGTGACGAAGCTGCCTGCTCCCTGATCAGTCACCGGACCGATCAGGAGCAACACAGTAGGTTCCCAACCTCACTGTGTGCTCCCTGATCGGTCGCCAGACCGATCAGTCATCGCTGGATCGGTCACCAGACCGATCCACGAAGGATCAGCGTGCCAATATCCCTGATTGGTCACCAGACCGATCCACGAAGGATCAGCGTGCCAATATCCCTGATTGGTCACCAGACCGATCCAGGGACTCAAACCTAGCCCTCCAAGCTAAGATTTTTCCATCTAACTCTCCAAGTTGGGAATTTGCACCTAACCCTCCAAGTTAGGACTTTTCACCTAGCCCTCCAAGCTAGGACTTTTCACCTAGCCCTCCAAGCTAGGACTTTTCACCCAACCCTTCCGAGTTAGAACTTCATCCAACCTAGCCTTCCAAGCTAGGCACCTGACCCTCCAAGCCAGGACTTTTCACCTAATTCTCCAAGTTGGGACTTTTCACCAAACCCTCCAAGTCAGGACTTTTCACCTAGCCCTCCAAGCTAGGACATTTCACCCAACCCTTCCGAATTAGGACTTTTCAACACCTAGCCCTCCAAGCTAGGATTTTCCATACCTAACCCTCCAGGCTAGGATTTTCATATCATGCCTAATCCCCGATCAGGACTTAATCATAATCATCATAATCATCAACCTAAACTAAAATCGGTGTCAACACCAAAACAACAATCAGGGTCAGACTGCATCAACACTTAGGTCCTAGATATCTCACCCAGTTCTACGTGATCAAACATGTTAACCTTATGGGTTTTGTGAGATAAATATTTTAATTTTGAAAAGTTGGATTAATTTTGAAAAGTTAAATTAATTTTGAAAACCCAATTAATTATGCTTTTAAATTTATTTTTGAAAACAATGGTTAAATCTAAGATTAATTGAAACTTGTGTTAGATTCAGATCTGACAATAGTAAAGTGAATTTGATTTTCAATAATCGGCTTCCAAAGTACTTCTATTTTTCAAAATATAATATTTTCAAAAGTACTAATACTTTTCAAGGCAATAATGTTCTAAGTGCGTGAATTTTCTCAAAGACTTGCCTACAAATATAAAATATTTTTTAATAATTTTCAAAGTGAAGTTTTGTTGGTGCAATTTAAAGCTTTTTGCAATGCCTTCAAGAGTTATACTAAGTATTTTTATGTTTTCAAAACCCATAGGCTCTGATACCACTTGTTGGATAGCACGAATATTCAATTTGGTGCAAATTTAACACGAGTATTCAGGGTTTTAGGGGGAGTATGAGAAATAAAAGATTTTTTTCTGTTCATAACTTTTATACCTCATTGTTTTTACCTTCTTTTATGAACTGCTATACCTCATTGTTTTTACCTTCTTTTATGAACTATTATAAGTTTTTACTTAACTTTGAATTGTGTTGCCATAAATCAAAAAAGGGGAGATTGTTGGTGCAGGAAGCACCATATCGAACCTTGTTTTGATATTGGCAAAGGATTCAAAGTTAAGTGTTATTTCTGATCTAACGATGTTACTCAAGTGTGCAGGAAACAAAGTCCTTACTAGGCACCTAGCGAAGGGCTGCTAGGCACCTAGCGAAGGACTGCTAGGCATCGAAACCCTAAGACCTGGCGAAAGATTGCTGGGCACCTAGCGAAGGGCTGCTAGGAGTCGAAGACCTAGCGAAGGACTGCTAGGCACCAGGCGAAGAACTGCTTGGTACCGAAGACCTGGTGAAGGATTGCTAGGCACCAGGCGAAGGACAGCTTGGAACCGAAGACCTGACGAAGGAATGCTAGGCACCAGGCGAAGGACTGCTTGGTACTGAAGACCTGGCGAAGGACTGTTGGGCAAAAGTCCAACCGAAGGAGCCGGTTGGCAACAGGTAAATTCTCCTGAGAGGAGTAGGTGAGGACGCGTTCCCCGTCGAGGGAACAGTAGGCGTCGGTTCGACCTAGGGTTCCATTTTGGAGACCCAAAGTCAGAACCAAGACAGCTACGGCTGTAAAATTCACTAACAGTCTTGCTTTATCATGTTTGGTACTAACCCTGGATGCAGGACCAAAGGAACGAGTTTCTACAGCTCAGAACGCTCCAAAGGAGAGGGGCAGCAGTTGGGTTAGGCACCCGGGAGGTCCCGGGCGCCCGCGGTCAAAGCCAAACAAGAGTTGAGCAAGAAAACGCTTCGGAAGCTCACTGGGCCAGGCGCCCCCGTGCTCCCGGGCGCCCCGGATGCCTCGGGCGCCCTGGGCTCAAGCTAACGAAGTGATAAAGTTCAAGTCAGCGAGAAACCAGCAGACCAAGTCAACCCGGGCGCCCCCTGCTTCCCGGGCGCCCCCGTCAATCCTCGAGCCCGATCCTGGAGGGATAAAGGCTAACCGAGAGGTTTGCGGATCGAGTGACACGTGGAGGGCGCCCCCAGCGTCCCGGGCACCCCCAGGTGCACTATATAAGGGGCTCGACCCCCAAGGCTTCAAGACACATTCTTCCAAAGCCAATACGCTCTTCGACTCAAGCGCTCTGCTCCGGAAACTTCCCATCTCGAGATTCAAGCGCCGACGACGACCCTCTGCTCCGAAGTACGATCCACACCGGAGCGTCGGTAACGAAAAGTTTAATTTTTAGTTTACTGTACTATAACTGTAATATTTTTCTGTAAACATTTGCGCACATATAGAATTGCCCGCAGTAAACGGTCAACGACCGTGGGCCTTGGAGTAGGAGCCGACCGCGACTCCGAACCAAGTAAAATCGCTTGAGTCTTGTGCTGTGTTTTCAATTCCGCTGCGTATTCTCTTAACCTCGAATCCGAAAACGGTTTTACGATATTCACCCCCCTCTATCGTATTCTATCGATCCAACAATGGCATCCTAGGTCCTGCTCCGGAGCTCCCTAATAGCTCTCCTATACTATCAGAATCACCTCAAGTTACTGCTCCAATCTTAGAAGTCTCACCAGCCAATGATAATATGCTCTCTAGCCCTGGATCCTCGGATAATTCAAGTCCGGCAACAAACTCACCAAGCAACGATAATATGCTCTCTAGCCCTGGATCCTCGGATAATTCAAGTCCGGCAACAAACTCACCATGTCAACCCACTTCCTCATCACCATCAACAAGTGATTCAGATGATAATGCTCCTCGTCGCATGCTTCCCTTAAGTGACATATATGCACGATGTCCACCAATGGCTACTCGATATCCTCTTCCTCGAGCTCTAGTGGTTTCCTCAAAAACTATTGAACCAACTTGCTTTACATAGGCAAACAAGGATCCAAATTGGCGTAATACAATGGCTACAGAATTTGATGCACTTCTTCGCAATGGAACATGGAGCCTAGTTCCGCGCACTCCGTCTATGAATGTTGTGGGTTCAAAATGGATATTCCGTCTTAAGCATCGAGCTGATGGTTCTCTTGAACGGTATAAAGCTCGTCTTGTAGCTAAAGGATTTAGTCAACAACCAGGTATTGACTTCAATGACACCTTCAGCCCAGTCATCAAAATTACATCTGTCAGATTATTGTTATCAATAGCTATTAGTTCTAATTGGTCTATCCGACAATTAGACGTTTCTAATGTATTTCTTCATGGTATTCTTGAGGAAACGGTTTTTATGGAACAACCACCTGGCTTTATTCATCCACAATTTCCATCTCATGTTTGTCATCTTAAGAAATCTTTATATGGTCTTCGGCAAGCTCCTCGTGCTTGGTTTTATCGATTATCTAAATGGTTACAGGCTCAAGGTTTTTCTAGATCAAAAACTGACTCCTCTCTATTCTATAGACATAATGATGGATCTATGATATTTTTTCTTATTTATGTGGATGACATTCTATTAACTGGTAATGATCAAAAGGGCATCTCAAATTTATTAAGCCTTCTCAATCAGGAATTTCCTATTTGAGATTTAGGAAATGCTCGTTTTTTTCTTGGTATTGAACTTATTCCACATGACGAAGGTTATGTCCTCTCTCAGAGCAAATATATTACTGGGCTTCTTCAAAGAGCTAAAATGGATAGAGCACGTCCGATCTCTACACCTATTGCTCCAAATAATGTCTCTACACCTTCTTCCTCTTCAGTGATGGCTGATCCCCAAGTTTATCGAAGTATTGTTGGAGCTTTACAGTATGTTACTATTACGCGCCCTGATATTACATTTGCAGTAAATCGTGCTTGTCAGTTCATGCATACTCCTACTGAATAAAATTGGGAAGGTGTGAAGAGAATACTTCGTTATCTCAAAGACACTATTCTACATGGTCTTCTTTTATATCGACACTCATCTCGATATTTACATGCCTATAGCGATGCGGATTGGGCTAGTTCTCCTGAAGATAGACGATCTACTAGTGGATATGCAATATTTCTTGGACGAAATCTTATTTCTTGGAATTCGAAAAAAGCAACTTACAGTATCTCGTTCAAGCACTAAATCTGAATATAAAGCTATAGCCAATGCAACGTCAGAAATTATTTGGCTTCAATCCCTTCTTTCGAAACTTTATCTTGCATCAGATATTGTACCAAAAATTTGGTGTGATAATATTGGAGCAACATATCTTACATCAAATCCAGTATTTTATGCTTATACAAAACATGTTGAAATTGATTATCATTTTATTTGAGAGCGCGTGGCAAACAAACAATTATCTATTTCTTATATCTCTGCAGAAGATCAAATTGCTGATATCTTTACCAAGTCATTATCCAAACAACGATTTAGCAAATTATCATGCAAACTCAACGTCCGAGATCTCCCGTTAAGTTTGTCGGGGGGTAAAAGAGATTAAATTTATATTATTATATTATTAGACATTTTCTTTATTAATTTGTTAATTGACAGATTCTTTATAAATCTGTTAATTAACAGTTTCGTTATTAATTTTTCATTTGACTAGGTCTCCTAAAATCCCTATAAATTATGTATCTCATGGACAAATTTTTTCAATTAAGAAAATTATTTTATTATTTCTTTCTTTCTCTCTACCTCTCTTCTCTCTCTACTTCTTTTACTTTAATACAAGGTACATTTTTTTTTAATAAGACATTAACATAATCCACCATGCAGACAAGGCAGTTGGCCTATGAAGATACTTTTTCTCAGGATTTACCCCCGCCCAAACCCTGTTTCAATTTGTCTTATTATCTTTAATAGGAAAGAATGAATGAGCTCAACAAATCAGTTCAGAAAATAAAGAAAAATATATTCTTGTTGCCGCCCGAATTCAAAGATTAAATGAGTACGCTTCTAATTTATAATGGGGTATATAATTTCAGAAGGAATGCAAGCTGCGAAGGTTATTTACATGCAGGATATAAAGCAAAAAGCCACCATTGGAAATGCCAATCGAAATATTGGATGAACTAAAACATGAAAAACCCGGGGGCTCAAATTGGAATCTACTCCACTTATCTGTCAGAATAATCTTGATCCGATATAATAAAAAAACATACACACAACTATCTTGGTCAAGCAACAGTGTAGGAAAAGAAAAGGGACGTGTTTATCTACTGAACCTTACGTCTCATAATAAGTTGTACGAAAGCAACATGAATTCATGCATCAATTCTGGGCCTAATCCCACTTTGTGTATGCAGATCTCTATATGCTTGTATCCGAGTATTTGGATATAAGTAAACATTTATTTCTATTTTTTTTTTCATGTAGGAACCATATTACAAATCTATTAGTCTCCATTAGATTCATCTCCAGACAGAAAATTAAGTGAATTCCCTTCTCTAATTTCCATTACACAGCCTCCTCATTACCTCCTTTGGCAGACAGATTCCATGTAAAAGTCAATGCAACAATAAGAATGCAAGTTCCAAAGGTTTCTCTAAATTAAATAGCACATACTCTCAAACCCTTGCCAATCAAAGCCATGAAATGGAAGCCAATAGTTAGGCTGGAATAACCAGTGCAACAAATGAATGAAGATTTATAAATCAATTTTTTTTTTCCAACTAGACAACTCTAAGCTAGTAAAACCATTCTAAAAAGACAAAATACGGTTCAGATTGATCAATAACCACAATAAATTCAACATATAAAATGCCTCATGTTTTTGAAACGTAAGTTGCAAGTTTTAGATTCCTTAACATTTAGATAGTTAATTTGCCTATCTAATTGTAATAGTTTTCTGATGTTAGCAGCTAACTTTTCATATCCAAGCATCTTTATTAGTAAACAATTCTAGACCGGAAGTATCAATAGCGCTTGGTATTTGATGTCGGGTAAATAGACCTTATAATAATCATTGAGTTTTATAAAAATCATGGAGATATCAGGTCAACTATATTGAGGAAAAATAAGTAATAAAAAGTGGAGCCATCCAGGACAACTAAAAAGTAAACATAAGTAGACTGTATTGCCACTCCCTGGACCATACAACCACGAGTAACCTTTCTACAACAATCAGGCATTCCCTATCTTATAGCTTGTTGCTTGTATCGTTAATTACAGTGGCCTAAGCTATGAAACATGACTAATTATTACAGTAACCATTTCCTTGAATATGAGACATTCACCACTAGCAGACAGTTGCATTTTTTTTTCTTTTTCTCAAGCTAGGTCATTATTTTATAATTATCAATATCACTAATTACACGGCCTTTATAACAGGGACAAAATCTAGTTATCTTTGTTTTTTTGTCATATTGGCCGATGAGACCAGTCTCAAATAGACAAAGAAGAAACCCATCAATGCAACTCTATCAAATAAATATCAATTTTGACATGAAATATAGAAATGTTGGATATTATTATTATCTCTATTAGGTGGGCTTATTTGTAAGTTGTACAAGTAAATAAAATCTGAGCCCTTAAAGTGATCTAACTTATGTTTATTGGGTTTCGGATTATTGGATGCGGGTTCAATGTATAGAACTCTTTAGACCAATCTGTTATTATCTATGGGCTGATAACAAATTGGATTGCTATATAAAGGAGAGGTCCACAAGGGTTTAGGTGATCCAGATGACCTAGTTTCTTGTTCCCCATTGACAAGAAACTTTACGGCGCCGTCAAAACCTAAGCCCTTGGAAGATTCTCCTTCTTCTTTCCGCTGCATATTCTTCCACAAGGATCAAGCCGACGACGCTACGACAAGGACAATGGCTCTTCAATCAGGTTCCTTGTCATTCAGTTTATATTATTTTATTCTTGTCATGCCATGATTCGAAGAAACAATAGATCCATATTTATATGTCTTGTGTTTTCTCTTTTGAATTCTTATTTTGTTTCTAAAATTCATATGGTAAGGAGAAAACCCAAGTTCTATCAATTGGTATCAGAGCCTTGGCTTTGTTTCTTCGTTTTTATGGCAATAAAGTTTAAATTTTTCGTCGATTTATTGTTTGTATGCTAGATTAAGTTTTCCTAGTATAATACAATTTTTTTTCGTCGAAAATCATGTAAAAGAAAATTCTAGGATAGACTTGTTTTCCAAGTTTTTCATTTTTTCTGTGAAGAACACAAAAACGGCAGAAGAATCGTTGCGTTTAACCTATTTTTAGGTCGAATCACGATGGTTTAATCAATTGATTTGGTCGGTCAATTGATTACCAAGTCTAAAATAACGAATAGAAATAATTAAAATTGATTAATTAATTGATTAATTGTCTTAATTTGATTAGTCTTGAGAAGGATTAATTAATTAGACTTATATGTTTCGTTTAATGGATTAAGTTTTTTTTTCACATCATGAACGTGAAGAAAAAAAACGAAACAATGAATTTAAAAAAAAACTATTTTTTTATACGTAAATAGTAAATTATATATATATATATATATATATATATATATATAATTTGTAAAAATAATGCATTAAATATTTTTCTTTTAATGCATATTGATCCAGAGATTAAATAATATTCTTTAATTATAGAACCATAAAGAAACTCTAATTTTTTAAAGAAAGGTTCTATACATGATCATGTAGTCGTATATATTAAGCTTTAGATCGATTGGGATAATCAATTGGATCATACCATTTGATTACCGTATGGTATCAATCAATTAATAAGCTTAATTTTGAGGTATTAAGACTAATAAAGAAATTATCTATTCGATTAAATATCTAGAATTTTCTTGGGTCTACATACATAACGTGCTACTAAATTGAACTATTGTGTCGGCCCAAATGAAGGCACCTTAGGTCGGTTTAGTATATTTTATGTTGGTAGACGTATATCTATGCTAAGAGCAATCAGGCCAAAGGAAGGTTGCTTTTATGCCAGATATATGTTCAAGATAGTTTACAATTATTGAACATAATTTATTTTGTTCTGATCATGCACAAAATATATCGGCCCAAAGAAAGACATATTGCGTGGCAGATTAAAGTTGTTGTAAGCTATGGATCAAAATATAACTCATATAAAGTTTCATATTATGAACACAATGGGTCGGCCTAAAGGAAGGCACATTGTGTGGCCAATTAAAAGTTGAGTTATATCAGAGAGTACCGCTAACAAATTATATTTTAATCTACACATTAAAATGCAATATTGTATGTGGTATCTCATAAGGAGCCCATTTATATGCATTTAAAATTTTATTTATTTGTATAATTTTATTATATATATATATGTTCTTGGCTTTAGTTAAATCATGAGCTTAAATAAATTCTTTTAATTTCAGTGCAATCTGTGACTGCCAATATTAATAACATCCCAACATTAACTGGTTCGAATTTTGCTGAATGGAAAGAATACGTGATCGTAGTCTTAGGTTGCATGGACTTGGATTATACATTAAGGAATGATCGTCCCACACCTTTGACCAGTGCTAGCACTATAGAGCAGAGGACTGAATTTCAGCTATGGGAGAAATCAAATCGCATGAGTCTAAGCATCATGAAACTTTCCATACCGGCACAAATAAAGGGCTCAATAACAGAGAGTGAAGATGCTAGGAGTTTCCTTAACCAACTGGCAGACCGATTCACCTTAAATGAAAAGGTCGAGACTACCACACTTCTTACGAAGTTGGTAACCATGCGGTACAGTGGTAAAGGAAACATAAGGGAGTACATTATGGAGATGTCCAATATAGCGACAAGTCTGAAAGCACTAAAACTTGATATGTCTGAGAGTATGTTAGTGCATTTCATCTTGATGTCTCTGCCTGCATGGTTCACTCCTTTTAAGATATCGTATAATACTCAAAAGGAAAAGCGGACATTGAATGAGTTTATTGCTCAATGCGTGCAAGAGGAGGGGAGACTGAAGATTGAGACATCTGAAAGTGCTCACTTAGCATCTGGTTCTCAAAATACGAGCAAGAAGTGAAAGAGGATCAATAACAAAGGTAAGGGAAAGCAAACTGCAGATTCTGGAGGCAATGACCATAAGGAGCAAAAGAAGCAGGATAAGGAATCCACTTGTTACTTTTGCAAGAAGAAAGGTCATATGAAGAAAGACTGCCTCAAATACGCCAACTGGCGTGTAAAAAAAGGTAAACTTCTCAACTTTGTTAGTTCAGAAGTCAATTTAGCTATTGTACCCATTGACACTTGATGGATAGATACTGGTGCTACTACTCACATAAGTGTCACTATGCAGGGTTGTCTCAGGGCCGACTTCCACTTGATGGTGAAAGATACATCCATATGGGGAATGAAAAAAAGGGCTACAGTAGAGGCTATTGGTGTTTTTAGTCTTTATTTAGGAACTGATGTTTATTTGGATTTGGAGAATGCATTCATTGTACCGCCTTTCAGACGAAACTTAATTTCAATTTCTTGTTTGGACAAATCAGGTTATTCTTATTCATTTGAAAATGAAATGTTTAGTATTTTCTATAATTCAATTTTGATTGGGAATGGTTCCTTGGTTGATAAGTTTTATAAATTAAACACCTTTACTCCTACGATTGACAATGTAATAATGCATAGTATAGGTATGAAACGTAAATTGACCAACGAGAATTCTTCTATGTTGTGGCATAAGCGTTTAGGACATATATCCAAACAACGCCTAGAATGGTTAATGTCACATGGAATTCTTGATTCCCTTGACATGTCAGACTTTGATGTCTGCATAGAGTGTGTTAAGAGGAAGACAACTGACAAAAGGAACAAAGGGGCTAGCTATTGTAGTGACGTTTTGGAGCTAATACATATGGACATTTGTGGACCATTCCCTAAGGCATCTTGGAATGGACACACATATTTTATTAGCTTCATAGACGACTATTTTAGATTTGGCTATTTGTACCTTATTCATGAGAAGTCGCAATCTTTGGACATCTTCAAAATTTTCAAAGTCGAAGTTGAACTTCAACTAGGTAAGAAAATTAAAGCCGTCCGATCCGACCGTGGAGCGGAATATTACGTCGATATGATGGATCAGGTGAACAATGTCCAGGACCTTTTGTAAATTACCTTGCTGAGTGTGGGATTGTACCTCAGTATACCATGCCTAGTACACCCAGTCAGAATGGTGTAGCTGAGCGTCACAATCGAACCCTAAAAGACATAGTGAGAAGTATGATGGCTTTCATTTCTTTGCCGGAGTCTTTGTAGGGTGAGGCACTCAAGACTGCAGTTTACCTTCTCAATAGTGTACCTAGTAAGACAGTAACTAAAACTCCATTCGAGATGTGAACGGGTAGAAAGCCTAGCATTAGGCATTTATACGTCTGGGGTTGTCCAGCTGACGCTAGGCCTTACAAGCCTAATGAAAAGAAACTGGACTCAAGAACTGTTAGCTGCAATTTTGTAGGTTACTCTGAGAGATCAAAGGAGTATAAATTTTATGATTCATCTAATAGATCCTTCTTCGAAACAGGAAACACCAAGTTTATTGAGGACAGTAGGAGCGATAAAATCAGGGAAGTATCTTTTGAGTAAAGCGTTGGCAATCCTCCTATGGTTACTACTAGTGCAATCAGTAGTTGTATGGTTACCATACCACACATTATAGATATTGCACATCTAGTGAGCGTAGTGAACCAAGATATTCCCATGATATCTCCAATGCAATTGGAGGAGCCTGCCACTGAAATTGAAGCATTGCCTCATATTGATGAGCAAGTACCTCAACCACCTCAAACACAAGTGCCCTTAAGGCGATCCACAAGGGAACGGAGAAGCACGAATTCTCGTGATTATGTTTATCTCCAAGAGCATGTGTTTGATATAGGGTTGGAAAGTGATCCTACATCTTTCCAAGAAGTCAAACAATGCTCTAACCCTGAAAGGTGGATTAACGCCATGCAAGAAGAGTTGAAGTCTATGGCAGACAATGACGTTGTTGGTGCAATTTGCACTAATAGTTAAACCTGAGTTTTGATGAATGACAAATAGGTTAAAGTTAGACTTGCTTTTGGTTTTGACCTCTTTACTAAGTGTGCAGGGTTGAAAGACTTAGGACCTGACACCAGGCTGAAGTCCAGGGTGGTTGAGTCCTGGCGGGAAGTCCAGGGTGGTTGAGTCCTGGCGAGAAGTCCAGTTGGGTTCACGGGGCCTGACAACTGGCTGAAGCCCAAGTTGGTTGAAACTTGGCAAAAAGACCAGGGTGGTTGAGCCCTGGCAGGAAGACCTGGTGGGTTAAGAAGTTGAGTAGAGCTGCACGAGGTAAGTGAGGTAAGTCACTGGAGGAGCGAACCAGTGAGGACGGGTCCTATTTTAGGACTGTAGGCGCGGTCCAACTTAGGCCCATTTTGGTGACCTCGGTTGAGTCCTGGTTAGATCCTTATCCAGGTTTGGACGGGGTCTAATTAACTCTAAATGCATTAACTCTATTTTACAGAATTTATTTAATTAGATTCTAAATGCATTAACTCTATTTTACAGAATTTATTTAATTAGATTTTGTAGTTGAATTTTATAAAATTATTCCTTATCTAAAGCCTTGGTGGAGGATAAATTATCATTTAAATTATTCGTATTTCCTTCTTTTTTTGAGAATAAAATTATTCCTACTAATGCTTAAAATTCTCACGTAAAGCTTAGCTGGAAGGATAAAATCTCCTTTTAAATTATTAATAAAATTGTAAGAGGATAAAACCTCTCGGTTAACTTTTCAATATTCTGTATTTATATTTTATTTAAATTATTTTCTTAATTGAAGCAAAGGATAGAAACATTATCTTTTTTTAATTATTTTATCTTGTTGATGGATAAAATTTGAGCTGAGAAGATCATGCATCGAGGCACTATAAATAGAAGCAAGCAAGCCCTCTAACAGAGAAGAAAATTTGATTCTGGTTCAAGCTTTGGCGCTCTCTTGCTTCCACGCTCCTCTGCTGCGGTTTGTGCTTTGACTCGACGCTGTCCGACCGCTGCTGGAAGATCGCTCCCAACACCCAAGCTGCTTCAGATAAATCTAAGTGTTGGGTAACGAATTTTTTTTCTGCACTTAAATTATTTAAGGGGGAAGTGTAGGGCTGTTACACTTCCGCCCAATCTTGTATTCGAATCACTCTATCGGTAGTTTGTCGATAGAGGTTTTTAGCGGATTGCCCACAGGAAAGGTTCAAGGAACCTGGGCCTTCGAGTAGGAGTCGGCGAAGGCTCCGAACGAAGTAAAACTCCTCGTGTAATTTTTTTTATTTTTCGCTTTCGCATTTCGTTTTAATTTTTCCGCTGCGCACGTTATAAAAAGCATCGTACAATTTTCTATCGACTCTGATTTTATAACGAAGATTTTAAAAGTCACGTGATTCACCCCCCCTCTCACGTGCATCGGTCCTACAGACGTTTGGGAACTTGTCGAATTGCCTGAATGTTCGAAACCCGTTGGTTGTAAATGGATATTTAAAACCATGCGAGATTCAAAGGGCAATATCGAAAGGTATAAGGCTCATCTTGTTGCTGTAGCGACCCGCCTTCTCTGCCTTAGACGGATCGTTACTTTTGTCTACTTCTCGACTCTAATGCACGACAAAAAATGCGGAAATCTCTTCTTTTTTTTTTTTAATCTATCTAAGAATGATATTCTAACTTAATTAGTCATGCATGATACCATGTCGCACTTTCTTTCTCAAAAACTCGTAAGAAAATGCTTATTGAAACTTGCCTCGCCCAACTCAGCTTACGGGTATCAGTCGACTGGTACTGTACCAGTCGACTGATAAGTCTGAAAACCTGATTTTCAGATTCGAAGTCTTGTTTCAAAAGCCCACCAAACATATAGTTTCGAGCCATATAAAATCATGACACCATTTCTATACTCTACACCAGTTTTCTAAACAATTTAGCCAATCAAACGAATCCATAAACTTGAAATTAGAACTTTTGCGGAATTTAGCAAGTAATGAAAAATCTACATAGACTTTAAGCTAGAGTTTGTACCAAACTTAACTTCTAACCATTGAAACTCATCACACAAAATTCTGAAACATCCCTAAGGCATTATCAAATGAGAAAGCAACTTTTCTAAACATACTTAAGCAATAAAAACTTGATTCAAAGGGAAATTGATACTATCTTGGCACATGCATCTATTTCTCTAACAAAGTATCAATATTTCAAACTACTCACACTTCTACTCATCCAATGCAATCATAAGGATATGTATGCTAAATGAAATGACATGGAATCTTTACTCTAAGAAATTGAGAATGTAAAACTATCCAAAGCTTAAATGTTCGCTAAACTCCATAAAGCAAGAACTTGAAATTTGAATAAACTAAAACATTGTAATTCAAATAACTAAATTGTCTCGTCTCAAGGATCTCTCCAAAATCAGCCACCACACACACTTTACTCAGCACCGCCTCGTCGCCTTCCTTCAGAATTGCTTGCCTTTACCTTTATCTGCAGTAAGAGGAAATGCAACTAGTAAGCAAAAAGCTTAGTAAGTACTATCTAGCTCACAAAATCTCGAAATGTGCAAACATGCTTCTTGAACAATATGAAAATCATATGAGATACTTATATGCTTGAAAGAAAACTAAGAACATGTATAACTCAAAACATGCATACTCAAGCATTAATAAATCTCAATTTACTTTTCTTGGCTCAACTTGAAACTTTAGCTATTCTTTAACTTTTTGAAAACTCTTTAAACTTTAGAAACTTTGCTAAAGTATATACTTGAAAATAATAATCACTTGGATCCACTGAAGACGTAAGTACCATCTCATGCGCATTCCCTAAAAGGTTGGGGTAGCGAGCCACCAATCCTAATAGAGCAGACCTTGGTCTACCAGGGCCAAGACCTTGGAATTGGACACCTGGATTTCTTTAACGACGCCCTTGGACGCCGGGTACTGGCCTTAGAAAATAAAATAGCTTTTCTTTCTTTTCTTTCTTATCTGTAAATGCCTTGGCATTTTCTCGAGCACCTTGCGTGCTAAAATCCCTAAGTCTTGACTTTTGGAGATTTCTTAAGGCCTTGGCCTTTTCTTTTCTTATCTTTATCTTCTCTTTTCTTTTCTCATAACTTTCTTAGCCCCTAATCTCACATAGGGTGCTTTATCAAACTTATACAAGCATATAGTGAACTAAGATCACATGCAAAAACTTAAACAAAAAGGAAATATCTCTTTTAAAAACTTTTAAGGGAAATTCTTGCGGAAAAATCGCCTCTTACTGCAGGTGAGCAGTACTTACCTTGATATCTTGGACTTACAACCAAAATTGACGTCTAGGGCTCGGGAGAAACTTGAGATTTCGATGAACCGTTCACGCCTACGCGTTCCTCTCGTCGAGACGAACGAAACGCTCCGCACCCTTTGGTTCTTCCTTGGCCGGCGCCCCCTTAGAAGAGAAGAGGAAGCTTTGGTGTGGGTGGCGTGCGCACAAGAGAGGGGAAGAGGTTTTCGTGCGTCGCGCGGCTAGGGTGAGGAAGAGAAAAACCAAAAATCCAATTTCCTCTCTTAACTTATCTATTTATACTATCTTTATGACAAAAAACGTAACTACCCTATAAATATATTTCTCTCCACCTTTTGATGTGCTTGATACCCTAGCCTAGCTGGTCGCGCTCGCGCCTGGTCTCCTGCTGGTCGCGGGTTCGAACCCCCTGCTGCCCTTAAACGTTTTTCCTTTTTTTTAATATACTAAACGGACTCGGAAAATTCCATAAAAATATTCTAAAAATCCCTAAAAATATCTAGAATATTTCTAAACCATTTTTAAATAATTCTAAGGACTCTAAGAACTAAAAATGGGAATTTTGGGGCGTTACAATCCCCCATACCTTATGAAAAGTTCGTCCTCGAACTTAGAATAATTCTGGATATCTCTCTCTCATGCTGTCCTCACGTTCCCAAGTAGCCTCTTCATGCTTTTGATTCTGCCAGATGACCTTCACTAGTGGCACTTCTTTGTTTCTTAATCTTTTAACTGCTTTGTCCACTATCTGTGTCGGTCTGCTCTCATAACTAAGATCTTCTTGGATCTGTACTGACTGAGGCTGAATCACTTGGCTAGGGTCGTGAATACACTTCTTTAGCATAGAGACATGAAGGTACTGTGGATAGCTGACATATCCTCTGGTAGGTCCAGCTCATATGCTACCTTACCAACCCTCTTTATGATCTTGTAGGGTCCTATGTAGCGAGGACTTAGCTTGCCCTTCTTGCCAAATCTCACCACTCCCTTCATGGGAGCGACCTTGAGAAATACTGAATCTCCAACTTGGAATTCAAGTGACCTACGGCGTGTGTCAGCATAACTTTTCTGTCTACTCTGGGCAGTCTCAATCCTCTGGCGGATCATCTGGATAGCCTGAGTGGTCTCATCTATAAGCTCAGTCTGGCCGCCTAGTCCTGACTCCATCTCTTTCTTCTCACCAACTTCTTGCCAACATATGGGTGATCTGTATTTCCTTTAAAGTCCAACGCACAAGCCCTGAGCATGTCTTCTAAAATCTGATTTACTCTCTCTGTTTGTCCATCTGTCTGGGGATGGAAAGCTGTGCTGAACTGAAGTCTGGTGCCTAGGGCGTCCTGAACACACCTCCAAAAATGGGAGATGAACCGCCCATCTCTGTCAGAAACGATCGACTTCGGAACTCCGTGAAGTCTGATTACTTCTCTCACGTACAGCTGTGCTAACTGCTCTACCGAATGCGATAACTTGATGGCTAGGAAGTGGGCAGACTTGGTCAATCTGTCCACTATCACCCAAATTGCATCGTGTCCATGGGTGGTTCTTGGAAGACCTGTGATAAAGTCCATGGACATCTCTTCCCACTTCCACTCTGGAATGGGAAGAGGCTGCAGAACTCCTCCTGGTCTCTGGTGCTCTGCTTTGACTCTCTGGCAGGTCAAGCAGGTACTGATATATCTGGCCACGTCTCGCTTGAGTCCAGACCACCAGAACCTTTGCTTTAAATCTTGGTACATCTTGGTAGAACCAGGATGCATAGAGTACGGGGTACTGTGGGCTTCTTCTAAAATATTCTTTCTTAGTTCCTCATCATTGGGGACGCAAAGGCGGTCTCCAAGATAGAGGATGCCACTATCTGATACTCGAAACTCTGAATTTTCTGCCTCTTGGATCTCCTGCTTGATCTTCTGGATCTCTGGGTCTTGACTTTGCTTTCTTTGTATATCCACAAGCAGGGTTGACTCTAGAGTCAATGCAGAAAGTCGCCCAATTATTACCTCGACTCCAAAATCCTTTATTTCTTTCTGAAGTGGTGGAGACAGTGATGATAGGGACATCAGTGCTGCACAGGATTTCCTGCTCAGTGCATCTGCCACTTTATTAGCTTTACCTGGGTGGTAGAGGATTTCACAGTCATAATCTTTGACCAACTCTAGCCACCTGCACTGCCTCATATTCAGGTCCTTCTGAGTGAAGAAGTACTTCAAACTTTGATGGTCTGTGAAGATTCTGCACTGCACTCCATACAGGTAGTGTCTCCAGAGCTTCAGTGCAAGGACCACAGCTGCTAGCTCAAGGTCATGAGTAGGGTAATTCTTCTCGTAGTCCTTGAGCTGTCTGGAGGCATATGCTATTACTTTTCCTTCTTGCATGAGGACAGCTCCAAGGCCCATCTTGGATGCATCACTGTAGATGTCGAAGGTCTTGTCACTCTCTGGAATAGTCAGGATGGGAGCACTGGTCAGTCTCTGCTTCAGCTCTAGAAAACTGTGCTCGCATTTATCTGACCATTCAAACTTCTTGTTCTTTTTGGTCAAGGCTGTGAGTGGAGAGACTCCCTTAGGGTAATTATGACACTTGTTGCTCATTTTAATTTGGAGCTACATCAAATGGACGTAAAGACTGCATTCCTCAATAGAGACATAGAGGAGTCTATATATATGGTGCAACCGGAAAACTTTGAGTCCTCAGACTCAAATCACTTAGTATGTAGATTAAAGAAGTCCATTTATTGTTTAAAGCAGGCATCCCGTCAATGGTACCGAAAATTTGATCAAATGGTTACCTCATTTGGATTTAAAGAGAACCCCGTTGATCAGTGCATATATGTTAAGTTCAGTGGGAGCAAGTTTGTTATACTTGTTTTGTACGTGGATGATATATTGCTTGCGAGCAATCATAAGGGTCTACTGTATGAAACCAAGTCATTTCTATCTGGTAAATTTGAAATGAAAGATCTTGGTGAAGCATCTTTTGTTCTAGACATTCAGATCTGTTGTGATCGATCAAGAGGCATTCTTGGATTTTCACAACAATTGCCTATATTGAGAAGGTGTTTATAAGGTATGACATGCAGAACTGAACACCTGGTGAAACACCTGTGTCAAGAGGTGACAAGTTCAGTTTGCAGTAGTGTCCACGACTTGAACTTGAAATAAAGGAGATGGAACAATTCTCATATACATCAGTAGTGGGAAGTCTCATGTATGCACAAGTTTGCACTCGACCAGATATAGCATTTGTAGTTGGGATATTAGGCAAATATGTTAAATCCAGGACCGTCGCACTGGAAAGCAATTAAAAGAGTGATGCGGTATTTGTAAAGAACTAAAAGACACATGCTTAATAAAGCTGCAGAACTTTATGCCAAGAACAACCGTAGTTCGTCGAAGTCTAAGCACATCAACATTAAGTTGCTAGCGGTTAAAGAGAGAGTTCAGAGTCGTCAGATCATGGTAGAGCACATCAGCACAGATTCCATGTTGGCCGATCCACTTATCAAAGGCTTGGTGCCCAAGGTGTTTCATGCGCATGTTGTGGATATGAGAGTTCTTCTTATGGAAGAAGAACTCATCTAGTGGGAATCTGTATTTATTTTATTGCTCTATGTTAATAAAGACAAACATTTTTTATTTTGATTATTGTACATACCTAAAGTTCAAAAATAATAATGGAAATTCATATGTTTGTTTGACGCTCTGAATACGATATCATGATTTACTACTGCTGTTTAGCATTTGGTGTTTATAAATATGATACAGATTCCTTTTGGAATCATAAAGTTTGGATCATGATTTGCTGTTGCAGTTTAGCATAAGGTGTTTGCAAATATGATCAGACTCTTTTGAATCGCTTTGGACCAGTTGGAAATTGACATGTACTGATCACATTTCATGTAATTTCAACTCTATACATCCGCATCTTGATCTATGTCGTTAATGACATTGGTATTGTGATTACTGTTGGGGCTTGTTACGATCGTATTCAGTAGCTATGACCTCTTTAGTCCTATACCAATGAAGTTAATGGACCAGATTGTTTATAGGGGTATCTTGTACCCATAAAGTTTGATATCAACTAAAGTTTTGCTTGTATTTACTATACAACTCACATATAGGCCAAGTGGGACATTGTTGGATATTATTATCTCTATTAGGTGGGATTATTTGTAAGTTGCACAAGTAAATACAATCTGAGCCCTTAAAGTGATCTAACTTATGTTTTTTGGGTTTCAGATTATTGGATGCGGGTTCAATGTATAGAACCCTTTAGACCAATCTGTTATTATCTATGGGCTGATAATAGATTGGATTGCTATATAAAAGGGAGATCCCTAAGGGTTTAGGTGATCCAGATGACCTAGTTTCTTGTTCCCCATTGATAAGAAACTTAACGGCGCCGTCAAAACCTATGCCCCTTGGAAGATTCTTCTTCTTCTTTCTGCTGCATCTTCTTCCACAGGGATCAAGCCGACGACGCTATGACAAGAGCAATAACTCTTCAATCAGGTTCCTTGTCATTCAGTTTATATTATTTTATTCTTGTCATACCATGATTCGAAGAAACAATAGATCTATATTTATATGTCTTGTGTTTTCTCTTTTGAATTCTTATTTTGTTTCTAGAATTCATATGGTAAGGAGAAAACTCAAGTTCTATCAAGAAATTCATTAACACTGAGATAAAGCGTCAGTGAACTAAGAGAAGAAGGAGCGTAAAAGTAAGGGAAGAGAGAGCATGAAACAAAAGGGCCTCCAACTGATAAATGAAGGGGTAAATTGGAAACACAGGAAGAACAGTTGAGAAATGGGAAGCAGACTCACAAAGAGAAGACGATGAGGAAAAAGACGAAGCCGAAGGTGCCAAGAGCGGACTCCACTTTGCCTTCGCTTAGGCCATCGATCATCTTGATTTAAATTTCTCCCACATTTCTCCCACATAGGCTACTCTAATGTCATTATTGACCGTAAGAAATTTATATGAAACAAAAATTTATATTGCTTATGGAAAAGGAATTGGAGAAGTAATTTGTCGTCGGAAGAACAATGACTAATGAATTGAAACCCAAATCTCTCGTTGCTTTTTAGTTAGACTTATTTATAAGAATGATAAAATCGGTACAGTGACAATAACTACACATCCACTCATCCACTACCAGCATTTTTAATATAGAAATTGTTAAAAATAAAATTCAAGAGAAAGAAATCATTGTACCTTTATCTTTGGACAGGGCCGGCCCTGGAGGAGGGCCAAGCTGGGCGATGCCCTGGGCCCATATTTTGAGGGGGCCCAATTTTTTTTTTTAATATATGTTATATTTAATAGAAATAATAAATCTTTTCTATTAAATGCAGAAAGAAAAGTTTAGGGCAATTCATCGCACGCATCGCCCTCAGCGCCTGCCGCTTCTCCCTCCTGCCGCTTCGCCCTCCTGCGCGTGCTCGATGCTCCTCAACGCATGTGCCCTGGCCTTTGCGGTTTGCCTCCTGGTTCATGCGCGTGCGCGGTGCGCCTCAGCAGTCAGCGCTCAAAGATATAGTCTTCTTCTTCTTCTCTTCAACGACTATTTTTTTTTTGCTGTTATCTCATTAATTCTTTCCCTTCTCAAGAATTTTTTACCGTTATTCACTTATTTGTGGAGATTCCGAGATGATTTTTTTATATTCACATAGATAATAAATAGTTGCCCATTGAGCTTCTGAGAATTACAATTTTTCATTGACTTGTGACTTGTGAGCTTTGCTGCTTTGTTGTCCATTGTCTGATTGTCATTGTGAGCAAGGGTTCTAAAATTTTCGTTGGATTTGATCTTTGGAAGAGAATTTTATTCCATATGCAGATTGCAGTTTTAATTTCCCAGCGCATTTGCTAAATTGCGAGTCTTCAGTCTTCTACAAATTTTGGTAATGATTACTGATCAGTTCACTTTCATATTACATATATGCCAATTTTTTCTTTATTTTTGTTTTTTAAATAAGTTTCAGAATTATGAAACGCCTGTGTTGATATCTAGGATAACTTTCATTGATTCTTTGAGAAAGAAATGCCTGTGTTGATGTTCAATCAAAACAATGCGGCATTATTTATCAAGTCAATGTGTTTGAGTGTTTCACACTCTGTTTTATAGCAGTGACAATTATTTTGGCTTGTTCATATTTATTAGTTTTTAGATCGAACATCCATCTCGAGTAATTAATTTGGGAACTTCCAATTTTTCATTTGTGGTAGTTTTTCTTTGGAAAAACATATTCGAACCTCTTAACAGATATCTAGGATTCACCAAAATATAGTACTTGAAATTGAACTATTGTATCTCATATATCAACAATTGTAGAAAATCTAGGGGAAGTTACTGATTCTACTACCATTCCTTCAAAATTCAAATCCTTCGTTGATTCCTTTATCCACTTAGTCTATAAGCATTCACAATATATTGTTCCTTTATACACTATTGTTCTTTTTTTTTTAATACCATCATTTTACTAATTAGTTTTAATTTGATAATGATTTAATTTTCTTTTAATAGATGTTGTCTGAAGAGGTGGTTAGCTTAACCTAGGACATTTCCATTAATATTGAAAACTATCATATCTCAGGTGCTATTATTCCTTTACTAGTGAAATAATTTGAATTATCTATTTTTTCTTGTAATTGTTGTGATTTTGTACACTATAATATGTTACCTAAAAAACATCTTTCTGGATGTGAGAAAAGGAAAAAAAGAAAAAAATTAGAACAATTGACTAAATCACAAAGAGGTGCTATTAATAAATTCTTTGTTAAAAGTTCTCATGAAAATGCACAAAATTTAACTATGAATGTGGATGATATAGATGAGTGTAATAAGATTCACGATGCTAATGAAGAACGGGAAAATTTGAGTGAGCATGAAAATGTTTTAAATAGGGTAGATAATGAGAATATTGATATTGATGAAGAATTTATTAACTCACTTGACATATATGATCCAAGAAATTGGGATAATCTTGATAATAATGCACGTGATATTTTAGTTGAAAAAGGGCCTATAAGGGAAATGAATATTATGTATCCTTTGGACGATACTTCTAGGCATTTTTCTTGTGTTCATTATTCTAGACATTTAAGTAATGGAGAAATAAGAGACCGAAAGTGGTTGGTTTACAGTAAATATGTGGATAAAGTTTATTGCTTTTGTTGCAAGTTGTTTAAATCTGAAAACAATAGAAGTTCATTAGCAAAGGATGGATTTAGAGATTGGAAACATCTTAGTGAACGGCTTAAAGAACATGAAAATACTATTGAACATATAACTAATATGAACACTTGGAATGAATTAAAAATGCGATTAGATAAAAATCTAACAATTGATAAAGACCTACAACGAGAAATTTTCAAAGAAAAAGAGCGTTGGAGACAAGTTATAACAAGAATATTAGCAACGGTAAAATGTCTTTCTAAACGTTGTTTGGCTTTTCGAGGATCTAATGAAAAACTTTATCAAGACAATAATGGAAATTTTTTAGGGCTGATTGAAATGATTGCTGAATTTGATTATGTGATGCAAGATCATATTAGGTGTATTCAAAGTAACGAAATTCATCATCATTACTTGGGTCATAAAATTCAAAATGAGTTGATTTCTATTTTAGCTAATAATGTTAAAAGTGTTATCATTAATAAAATCAAAGAAGCCAAATATTTTTCAATAATTCTTGATTGTACCCCAGATATAAGTCATCAAGAACAAATGACTTTTATAGTACGATGTGTTAATATGTCATGTGATAAAGTGAAAATAGAGGAGTACTTTTTAGAGTTTCTAAAAGTAGATGATACATCTGGTTTAGGACTTTTTAACGAATTACAAAATGTGTTAAAATCACTTGATCTTAGTATTGAAAATATTAGAGGCCAAGGTTATGATAATGGTTCCAATATGAAAGGAAAACACCAAGGAGTTCAAAAGAGGTTACTTGAAATAAATCCAAGAGCGTTGTATATGCCATGTGCTTGTCATAGTCTTAATCTAACTCTTAGTGATATGGCACATTCTTGTGTTAAAGCTGTTTCTTTTTTGGAGTAGTGCAACGCTTATATACATTATTTTCAAGTTCTCCTAAAAGATGGAAAATTTTGCTTAATAATGTGAAGGGATTAACCATCAAATCTTTGTCGAATACTCGCTGGGAAAGTCGTATTAAAAGTGTTCAAGCTATTAGATTTCAAATTGTGGAAGTGAGAGCAGCTTTACTTGAATTAAGTAATATTTGTGATGATGCAAAATCAATAAGTGAAGCTGAAAGTTTAGCTAATTCAATTGAAAATTTTGAATTTTTACTTGGTATGGTTATTTGGTATGATATCTTATTTGCTATAAATATGGTGAGTAAAAAATTACAATCGAAATCTATGTGCATCGACTCTGCCATGAAACAATTAGAAGGTGTAATCTCATTTTTTGAAAAATATAGGAATGATGGTTTTGCTGCAAGTTTGACTATTGCTAAGAGTCTTGCATTAGATATGAACATAGAGCCAATGTTTACAACAAAGCGTCGCATTTTTAGGAAAAAGCAATTTAATGAAAGAGAAGATGATGAAGTTTCGCTATCACTAGAAGAGTCCTTTAGAATTGATTATTTTGTTGTTGTTGTAGACATGGCAATTGCTTCTTTAAAATGTAGATTCGAGCAAATGAAAACTTTTGAAAATATATTTGGTTTTTTATTTGATTCAAAAACATTAAGAAATTTGGATGATGATGAATTAAGAAAATATTGTGTCAATTTAAAATCTATTTTAACTCATGACAACTCATCAGATGTTGAGTTAGATGATTTATTTACTGAATTAAAAATATTAAAAATGACTTTACCAAATATGATAATGTCTGCGGTTGATATTCTTGAATTTGTTCAAAGTGTAGATTGTTATCCAAATGTGGCAATTGCTTATAGAATCTTGTTGACTATGCCTGTTACAGTAGCATCGGCTGAAAGAAGTTTTTCAAAATTAAAATTATTAAAAACATATATGAGATCGTCAATGTCGCAAGAAAGATTAAATGGATTGACAATTTTATGTATTGAGAAAGATATTTTGGAAAATCTTGAAACTGATAATATTATAGAAGATTTTACAAATAAAAATGCTAGAAGAAGTCGTTTTAGATGAATTATATATTATTGAAAATTTATTTGAGATCTCATTTTATTGTTTCGCCCAGGGCCTCTCGAGTCGAAGGACCGGGCCTGTCTTTGGAAGTTCAAGAGAGGCTCGTTTATTAATATTTTCTTATATTAATCTCGTCTTTAGTTATCGGGATCTTAGTTTTTACCAATTTAAGACAGGCTTATAAATCGTCTTATGCAAGTTGGTATAATCCATATAACGGTGGAAACTATCAAAAATAAAAAATAAAAAGATAATCATAATAATAGTTATAGATATACAAGAGAGAAAGTATTTCATTTTTCTAGTTCCTGTGATGTATTTGAAATTTATCAACAGAAGAGAATAGTCTAGACAGTTGAAATCATCAAAATTCAATATGAATCGTTAGATAAGTTATCAACAAAATACCTTTTGTTGCAATTGGATGGGATTATGGCATCTCTTACTTTTACTCTACATATATTTTTTCATTAAATTGTAAATATATAGTCTTATAAAGTATTTTAATTTTGCCAGTGTATGCAGGTACAATTTTGTATTGCTGTACCCTCCCCTTCATGTCCTGTGTGCGATGTGAAGGGGCGACCGACGTGGAGGGCCCACCCCTATTACCTCGTTGGCCACTCCTCACGTGCGCACACGAAGTACAAGGAGGGAGAGGCGCATACAATATATATAGGATTTTATTAGCACTTTAAAAAAAAATTATTTTAATTTTTTTATTTAATATTATCCTAAACATTGTCGATAAAATCTTAAATAATTTAACCATAAGTAAGAAAAATTAAAAATTTAAATTTAAATGATAAATCTATAATTATAAATCTAAAAAATATAAATCTTAATTTAAAATTAAAATTAAAAAACTAATTTATAAAATTAAAAAAGATAATTTCAAATTTTAATTTCAAATTATATTTTAAAATTTTTAAAAATTTTAAAATTAAAATTTTCAATATGTTATAATGATTACATTAATTAAAGTACTGTAAGAATCATATTTAATTTAATTTTAATAAAATTTAGGCTTTTAGTTTCACTTGAGTTGAAGAAAGAAGATAATCCCACATTCAAAGCTACCAAAGCGAACTACATAAAGAGAGTTATAAAAATGGACAAATATCACTGAAGTAACTCATACCTTTCTCGGCCTTTTGGCTAAGATCAAGTGTAGTATCTGTTCTTATCAGTTTAATATCTGATATGTGGGTCATTGTCCCACTTTGATACAACAACAACAACAACAACAACAAAGCCTTATCCCACTAGGTGGGGTCGGCTATATGGATCCTTTTACGCCATTGAGTTCTATCCCCTACTATATCATCATCTAGATTTAAATAAAATTTATCTTGTTTTATTGTTGCCAACCAAGTCTTTTTTGGTCTTCCTCTCCCTCTTTTAATGTGCGTATTTATCATAGTTTCACATCGTCTAACAGGGGCATTTATTGGTCTTCTAAGTACATGTCCGTACCATCTCAAACGTGTCTCCCGAAGTTTTTCTTCAATAGATGCAACTCCGACTTTCTCTCTAATACTCTCATTCCTTATTCTATCCATCCTCGTATGTCCACACATCCACCTTAACATCCTCATCTCTGCAACTTTCATCTTTTGCTCATGTGCTCGAGTCATAGCCCAACATTCAGCACCATATAACATAGCAGGTCTAACTGCCGTTTTGTAGAACTTCCCTTTAAGTTTTAGAGGTACTTTACGATCACATAAGACACCCGATGCTAATCTCCATTTCAACCATCCTGCTTGTATTCTATGTAAGACATCTCTCTCAATTCCTCCATCACTTTGCAAGAACGATCCTAAATACTTAAAGTTCTCGATTTTAGACAACTCATCATCTCCTATCTTAACAATTGTTTCACTACGTCTAGCATTGCTAAACTTAAATTCCATATATTCAGTCTTTACTCTACTGAGCCTAAAACCTTTCATTTCTAGAGTTTCCCGCCAAGATTCTAGTTTAGCATTTACTCCTTCACGTGTCTCATCTATCAAAACAATATCATCTGCAAACAACATGCACCATGGCACTGTATCTTGAATGTGCCTAGTGAGTTCATCCATGATTAGTGTAAAAAGATAGGGACTTAAAGCTGATCCTTGATGTAACCCTATCCTTATTGGAAATGCTTCAGTCAATCCACCTGAAGTCTTCACTCTAGTCGTTACATCTTCATACATATCTTTAATTAGGTCAATATATGTTACGCTAACGCCTCTCTTTTCTAGAATTCTCCATATAATTTCTCTTGGTACCCTATCATAAGCTTTTTCTAAATCAATAAATACCATGTGTAGATCTTTCTTTTGCTCCCGATATTTTTCAATTAATTGCCTAAGAAGATGTATAGCTTCTATTGTCGACCTTCCAGGCATGAACCCAAATTGATTTTCGGTTACCGTGGTCTCCTTCCTCAATCTTTTTTCTATTACTCTTTCCCAAAGTTTCATGGTATGACTCATTAATTTAATACCCCTATAGTTTGCACAATTTTGTATGTCTCCTTTGTTCTTATATAAGGGAACTAGACTACTTACCCTCCATTGATTAGGCATTTTTTTTGTTTTCAATATTAAATTAAATAATTTTGTAAGCCATTCAATACCTTTTTTCCCTAAACATTTCCATACCTCTATTGGGATATCATCCGGTCCCACGGCCTTTCCATTTTGCATCCCTTTCAAAGCTTGTTCTACTTCTGAAGTTTGAATTCTCCGATGAAAATTAAAATTTCTATACTCATTTGAAATACTTAAATTGCCTAAGTCAAGTTGGTCCCCTAAACTTTCATTAAAAAGTTGATGAAAGTAAATCTTCCACCGCTCTTTTATTTCGCTATCATTTACTAGTACTCTATCGCATTCATCTTTAATACATCTTATTTGACTAAGGTCTCTTGTTTTCCTTTCTCTTGCTTTAGCTATTTTATAAATGTCTCTTTCCCCTTCTTTTGTATCTAAATTTTGATATAATCGTTCAAAAGTTTTATTTTTTACTTCATTCACTGCTTTCTTAGCCTCTTTCTTGGCTATTGTATATTTTTTTAAGTTTTCCTCGTTCTTACAAATATATAATTCCTTATAAGCTATTCGTTTTTCTTTCACTTTCTCTTGTACTTTCTCATTCCACCACCAAGATTCCTTCCTTGGTGGTGCATGCCCCTTTGACTCACCGAGTACATCCTTAGCTACTATTTTCAACTTTGATACCATCTTATCCCATGTCGTATTAGAGTCGCTATATATTTCATCTAATGCTTGTATTCCTACCTTCTCCTTCAATATGTTTTGCTTCCCATCCTTTAACTTCCACCACTTAATTCTAGGAGTCGTGTATATTTTTCCTCTATTGATATTATAACTAAGGCGTATATCTAACACTACTAATCTATGTTGGGTAGTTAAGCTTTCTCCAGGGATAACCTTACAATCTTTACAAATCTTCCTATCTCTCTTCCTAACCATAAAATAATCAATTTGTGATTTATTATTCCCACTTTTGAATGTGATCAAGTGTTCTTCTTTTTTCTTAAAAAATGTATTAGCTAGTATAAGGTCATATGCTATCGCAAAATCCAATATAGTTTTTCCTTCTTCATTTCTTGTTCCAAACCCATAACCCCCATGTACTCTCTCATATTCTTCATTTTTCGCTCCGACATGTCCATTTAGATCGCCTCCTATTAAAATCATTTCATTTGGCGGAATGTTTTGTAATACCTCATCTAAATCGCTCCAAAATCTTGATTTAGTTTCTTCATCTAATCCTACTTGAGGTGCATATATGCTAATTACGTTCACAACTTCTTTCGCCACTACTATCTTGAGAGCTATAATTCTATCCCCCTTTCTAACTACACCAACAACTTCATCTTTTAAAGAACTATCTACAAAAATACCCACTCCATTTCTTGTTTTACTCTTTCCTGTATACCATAACTTAAAACCCAAGTTCTCTATCATTTTTGCCTTCTCACCTACCCATTTTGTCTCTTGCACACACAAAATACTAATTTTTCTCCTAATCATTGTATCTACTACCTCCATTGTTTTACCAGTGAGAGTTCCTATATTCCATGTTCCAAATCTGAGACTATTACTTTTCTTATAATGTTTATTCTTAGTCCACCTATGGTGTGAGAACTCTTGCCTATTTAACACTACACCCAAGTTCTCATGGAGATGTAGCGGTCCTTGCCGAGACGTTACAGTCGGACCCTGCAACGCGAACCCTTGCATATTTAGCACTACACCCGGGTTCTGGAGATGTAGCGGTCCTTGCCGAGACGTTACAGTCGGACCCTGCAACGCGTTCCTTCCGAGGAACATCCTAGCATTAGCATAATACTTTAATGGATCCATTCATTGAGTATTTGCCATAGTTTTTTTTACGCTGGCTGGCAACCTAACGCAACCCTCCTTTATCCCACTTTGATATTAAATTAATTTTTATATGGGGGAAAGCCTATCACAGTAGCTTGCTGCTGGGGTTTTTAGGTGTCGCCTGTGTGTTGCACTACAACACAGGCTTGGCACACCCCTATCAAAGTAAATAAGTGTTAGTTAGCTGGGTGAACTTAAGATCAAGTGTAGTATTTGTTCTTATCAGTTTAATATATGATACGTGGGTCATTTACCTACTTTGATATTAAATTATTTTTTATATGGGGGAGAGCCCATCACAGTAGCTTGTTGTTAGGGTTTTTAGGTGTCGCCCGTGTATTGCACAACATAGGTCTGGCGCACCCCTATCAAAGTAAATAAGTGTTAGTTAGATGGGCGAACTTAAGATCTTAGACGCGATTTAGTATAATTGAAAATAAGACCAGACTTGAACATTGAAGAGCAAATAGATCTCGCAGATTTAGCAGAATTGAAAATAAGATCGAGAATGTCCTCAGCGTCGAGGAACATGTACTAGGGTGTATGTGCGACTCGTTCAGATCATGAGTTCGAACAAATACAAATGAGAAAATTTTTCCAGTATTATTGAACGTCACCAATAAATAGAGTAGATCTTTCTGATTCTCGAAAAATAAGGGGCAAAGGGATTAATCGAGAAAGATATTTATATATAGAATATATAGAAATTATATATATACATATATACCAAAAATAAAAAATATGGATAGTGATACAATTTATTTTATTCTAAACTGATGAAATTAGTAACAAAAACTCGCTACTCTTTAGTATCATCTCCATATAAAAAAATTAGGATACCGATTTTTTACTTTAGGCGTTGTGTGGAAGGGAAGAGGGATGCCTTGAAAATTCGAAGTATTACTTCAATATATTGATAGAATCTTTTTCTCAACTTTTGTCTTTAATAGAAAGACAAAGCTTTTTCCCATATGATGTAAAAAATACCATGAAATCCAGACAGGCTTGAACGGATTGCATATTGAAGAAGGATATAAATAAAATTGTTACATTCACTTAGGCTGAATGAAAATTGTTACTTTCACTTAACTTAAGATGAATGAAAGTGTTCATATTTTTAATTTATTCATTTAAAAAAATATTATTCTTTTTTTCACTACTATTTTCTCTATTAGATTCGTAATAAATATAGAGCCTCATTAATTACAATCAGTGATCTAAAAGGCGACGCCTAGGACCGCCTAGGTGCCGCCTATGACCACCTAGGTGTCGCCTAAGCGGTGGGCGGCTGCCCACTGCCCTGACTTTTGCAAAAGCGACGCCGGTGGGAGTCGCCGTATTAGTCAGCTGCTTAGGCGGCTAGGCGTCGCTTAGTCATGGGGCGACCACCTTTTTTTTAAAAAAAAATCTCCTGAATCGATTGACTAATCGATTGGATAGGTTTTTACGACAAACAGAAACCTGCCGAATCGATTAGCTAATCGATTGGATAGGTTTTCATAACAAACAGAAACCTGCCGAATCGATTAACTAATCGATTGGATAGGTTTTCGCGACAAACAGAAACTGTAGAATCGACCAGCTGATCGATTGAACACTGTCAATCGATTGAGCAAACTCTTCTGTGAGAAACAGAATGATACCAAATTGATTAATCAATCGATTCAAGCCGTAATCGATTGATTAATCGATTAGCGGTGGACAAGGATTTTATGTTTTACTTTTTAAATAGTTTCTAACTTGTATTTAGGCTACTTAGAGTCGCCACATCTTCTCCCCCCTCCTTTCTTCTTATTTGTCAAAGAGCAACATTTTGCGCCATTTTCTTCTCCACCCTAGCCATTTTCTTCTCCAATAGCAGCCCTAGTTTCTTCTCCGCGCAAACTGCAACCCCTAGTTCCACCTAGGAGTTTTACAATAAATTGGTCGATCGATTGAACATTGTCAATCGATTGACATGAGTTTTGCGAGAAACAGAAACTTACCAAATTGATTAGCCGATCAATTGAGCACTGTCAATCGATCGGCTAATTGATTGACTCAGTTTCGCCTTGGTGGCCACCTAGGCGCTAGGTGATGTGTGACCGGCCGCCTACCGCCTAGCACTTTTTAGAACACTGATTACAATAAATCATTATTAAAATGGATGAGGGAGACAATCTATTTTAAATTCTTTGTTTAAATTTTTTCTCGAGCCATGTGGACTGTGCATAGTAAATTTTAAGAGGATCCATGGATAAAATATGTATTCCATCATCTATGTTGATTTGTTTCAATATGACAGAAAAAACTAACTGAGATAATTACAAGTTATATTTAGAAAGAACTTATACAGTAATAAATTTTATATTATCCTTTATATTTAATTTAATTTAGATGAAATATGAGCCTTTAGATCTTATAAACATAACATATTATTTATGTCGCTCCCATTGATTTGATTGATTAACTTTTATTTCCCTTGAATTGAATTAAATAAAATCTTATTTTTAATAGTCCCACATCAGAAGTATAAATCAAATTAGACAAAGAGCAGTAATAAAAAAAGGATAAAGTTCAATGTAACAACTCATATCTTTCTCGGTCTTTTGGCTAAGATCAAATATAGTATCTATTCTTATCAGTTTAATATTAGAAAAAGATAATTTCACATTTTAATTTGAAATTATATTTTCAAAATTCTAAAATTAAAATTTTAAATTTTAACTAAATAAATTCTATCTTAGGATGAAATAAAATTTATACATATGCACAATCGGTAGTGTGTGTATTTGATATGCTACGAACCAATTTGTTGTAGACAGACCTGGAGTACCTAGATTCAATCCAGAAGCTATAACACTTTTGTATTTTTTTTATATTTTTTTGAGTATATTTTATGTATTTAGTATTTAAGATTTTAGGATTTAGGGTTTAGGGTTAGGTTATAGTGGTTTTAAGGTAATAAGATTTTCCCTTTAGGATTCAGGCTTCTCTGTTAAATTATAGTGTTCTAGATAAAAAAAAAGTTAGATGTTCATGGGGTATATTATTTATATTTAGGATTTAAGATTTTATGATTTAGGGGTTGGATTATAGTGGGTTTAAGCAAATAAAATTTTCCCTTTAGGGTTTGGACTTCTCGCTTGGTTTATAGTGTTTATGATAAAAAATTTTAGATACTCATAAGGTATATTATATATATTTAAGATTTAAAATTTAAGAAATATTGATTAAAAAAATTTTAAGTGTCGTGAGCTGTGGTATGTAGAGGCGCGCAACGAATGGCCCGCAACATAGCAAACCGAAAAAATGAACAAAATTCAAACTGAAAAATGATTAAGATATGCACGAAGTTTGCGTGGTAAGATCCTTAGCATAGCAAACCCCTATATATATACAAAAATTTTATGCTAAGGGCCTTATAGCACGGACTCATGTGAACCAAGTGTATTTGTTTTTTTTTAATTTTTTGCTTTATTGTTTTTAGTTTGTGATTACGTCATTTAAGATTTTGCCTTTAGGGTAAAATGGTTAGGTTAGTGTTATGTATAAAAAAATTCAAACCAAAAAAATGATTAAGATTTGCATGAAATTTGCACCGTAAGGTCCTTAGCATAGCAACCCCTTGTATATGTATACAAATTTTATGATAAGGACCTTACCACGCGGATTCGTGTGGACCAAGTGTATTTAGGCTTTATTAATTTTTTGCTTTATTTTTTTAGTTTGTGATTATGTTGTTTAAAACTTTGCCTTTAGGATACATTTGGTTCAAGTTATCATGTATAACTTTGGTTATGTGATTACCAAGTAATCACATAACCAAGGTTATGAGGAATATAAATGTTAAAATACCGAATTTTTCGAAAATAAGGGGCCTAGTTGTAATTTTTCAAAAAACTGTTGGGTTTATTTGTAAAATGCCAAACCTTATTTAAAACTCTAAAAACCTAAATAACTGATCATCTCGATCAGTTCCTTCTCCCCAATTCCGCCGAACCCCTCTGCCGACGCCCGCAGCCGCACGCGCCGCAACCAGCGACACCGCCGCCTCGCCTTTGTTCTTCCTCTCATTTCTTCTTCTCCACTTCCCTCCTTTTCGGCGCACACGGAGTCGACACCGCCGAGCCCTAATTCCTCCGCCGAGCCTTAATTCTTTCGCCTTCCAACTTGATCAGAGCAAGGGATTGGCTGTCGGCGTGTTAAAGGAGGTAAAGGAGTTATCTTGATTAGTTGGAGTTTTCTTTTGTTTTGTTCCAATTTGTGCCGTGAACCTTGGCGAGAGGTTGGAACTTATTTTGATTCGTTTTTGATGGAGTTGAGGTTGCAACTTTGGGTGCGGTCGGATCTGAGCGGGAGATTTGGGCTACAACCTTGGTAAGTTTTCATTTAGATTGTGTAGCCTCTGATCTTGTTTATTCCGGTCGGTTATGCTCTCTGAATGTGTTGCTGTGAGTTGTTAGATGGTAATGAGTCTCCCTTCTGATCTGTTCTATTTTGCTGAGGTTGTTTTGCTGAGATTACTATCATGAGAGGTACTTAGCATTGGTAGATTAGCGAGCATGCTCTGTTATGGGTTTTCTCGGCTGTGAGATCTCAAGTTGGTTTGTATTGTAAGTGATTAGCTCTATGTTTTAGAATTTTGAATTCACAGTGATGAGTTGGAGTTTAAGGCTGTGAGTTTCGTTGCAATTTGATGTATATGTTCTAATTGCCTTGCTATCATATCTTTGAGCATGTGATTCATGGTTTTGGGATGTAGGTACTGTAATTGGGGTGAGGTTGCCGTGGAGCTCTTTTTGAGTAAATCCTTGTTTTGTATGTCATTTCTGATAGCTAACTGAGTTAATGGGATGCATGGTTAAAGAGTGATTAATGGAAGTTTACAGTAGAAAAATTTAAGTTGTTGGGTTGGTATTGTTGGTTGTCATGTTAGCCTCATTTGGGATTCATTTAAGTATATGTTGTAATTAGGATGAATCTTAATCATG
Source organism: Boesenbergia rotunda (assembly GCA_024364735.1). Classification (NCBI taxonomy): domain Eukaryota; kingdom Viridiplantae; phylum Streptophyta; class Magnoliopsida; order Zingiberales; family Zingiberaceae; genus Boesenbergia; species Boesenbergia rotunda. The sequence goes on from JAGFNQ010000462.1 coordinate 90,553, forward strand.
TTAGTATTATATTTAGCTAATTTATTAATTTATAAATTGCTAAATTTAGTCTTTGATACAGGACCTTAATTCAGACTCGTTCAGTTGATCGTGGAAGATTCTCGTTCACGAACTTCTATAATAAAGGCGGGTACTTCTCCTTTGTACTCGAGTAGTTCTTTTACCTTAAAGCATGGCTAGTTTATGTCTTATAGGTTGCTTGACCTTGTTCTTTGCCGTTATTTAAAACATCGCCGTTGAGACTTATTCTTCGTTGATCTTTGAGTATTCCTAAATTCGTATCTGTACAGTCCTCGATTGGTTTTCTGTTCTATAAAGTACCGCTTGTATGCGAGTACTTAGAAGTCCATTAAACACAGATAGGTTTATTTGGTATTAGAAATACCCTACCTAGTAGTGTAGGTGCATACTCGTTGGTTTTTGATTTCCGGTTGATTGTATTGATGCATCGTGTATTCGTTGGAGTTTGTTGCATCGTTGTTTCTCCGGTTGTTTGTGCATCGTATATCATGCACCATACTTGCACGTTGCATACTAACGACTGTTAGGCTTACATTTAGTTAAGCCGTCGTTAGTCATATTGTTGTTCGATTCACTCAACCACTTGTTATAGTGGTAGTTATTAGAGTGCGAGTGTTTGTCCTGTTATGCCTAACAGTGACACCCTCACCGTTGTATTTAGAGGGATGAGTTGTTGGTGGCTCACCCTCACCGTTGTTTGTTTTTGAGGGATATTTTATAGCTGTGATAGCTCCCCCTAGGTATAGGGGTCTGGAGTGTAGACTCCCCAGCATCCTGTCCACTCAACCACGCCTTATGTGGTATTTATTGTTGTATGTGATATTATTATTGTTGTTGGAGTGGTACAGTTGTCACAGCCCTACCCACTCGGTCACACAGATGGGATGTGTTGACGGCTTGACTGGCGTCAGGGGTGACACATGTCATTGCATCATGTGCATACGTATTTCTTTTATGCATTTGTTTGTGTTTGATGCACTTATATGAGCTATGATTGTTGCATATGTATGACATGCATGTCTATCTTGATATTATTGTTGTTGAGTTGTTCTATACCTGCTTAGTCGTGATTCGGTTTTATACCATGTCGTATTATTTTGGTTATGCATGATTAGGTAAATCTGATATTTCTTATGGACTGTACCTTTTGATTCTCTACTTCGTTATCTTATTTATGCCATGCTTATTGTCTACTCATATACCCGCAGAGTCCGCCCGGACTCACCACCCCTGCTTCCCTTTTTGTTGTTTCAGATAGCAGGTAGTGGTATTGCTTGGAGCCAGGAGATGATCCAGTTGCCAGTCCCTCAGTCCCACCGTGTCGGTTTGGTTTAACGGTTTCTATTTCGGTATTGTGTTAGTTTTCCGCATTTCATTTGTTTAACAGTGGTCGGACTGGTTTTACTATTATTATTTCAGAGACTTCTGAGTTCTCGTTAGATTGTGACTTTCTTCTATGTTTAAGGTGGCTGAGCCACCCATATTATTTTGTTTCAATATAAACTGCGTGGATGTGTTTTATATTTATTATTGTGATGCCAGCCGCTTGTGGCTGAGCTATATTGGTGAGATATATGTATAATTGCCCCATATTGTCCGCCGTACAGGGGAGATGCTGCCCGATTTTCGAGGAAGCATGTTCCTCTGGGGGCGTGACAATTTTTGGTATCAGAGCCAAGTTTTGCGATGTTTTGGTGTCTGTGGGTTTACGGAGTTGTTTTACGAGGTCAATCTGTATGATTACAGATTTATTTATTTTGCGGAGTCTTGAGGGTTGACGAAGTTGTTTTGTTTTACGAGGTCTATCGGTATTTTACGGATTTGGTTGTATTTTCGCGGAGTCATTTTCTTGACATAGTTCGGTATGGTTGTATTGGGACTTGGCAACAATGGACTTCTCCAGGCTACAAGAGGTATGTTTTCAATGATCGTACTATCTTTGGTATTCACTATCTATTTGGAGTTGATTGACAATTTCCAAATTTGTTGGATTGTGTATCCGCTCCTACCCTTGTTAAATAGTTATTCATCGTCTGGATTCTAGTCTGATAGCATGTAGTATTCACATACGTGGTCAAGGTTAGTCATGAAATCGAACGATTAGTTGGTTGGGGATTCTAGCTGTCCTAAAATGAAAGCTAACATAGATGAGACTTGACCTTGTCTCAATGTTCATTACATGCCTAAAGTATTATTGCACCATTCTCCTTTACTCTCGGATAATGCTGCAATATATGATGAGTTTTAAAAAAAAAAATGCATAGGCATATAACATTATGTGACTCAAATACGTACCAAAGAGTTCCATCATTAAAGATGTCAACTGATGCATGAATTTAATTATAGTTTTATTCTAAAACCAATAAAAAAAATTGTATCCATGGAAACAAACTAAATATTCAGTTTACAATAAGCAAGGTTAATATTAGTTTAAAAAAAAAAAAATATTGATAGATGTTTGAATTTGGATAAGCAATTAAAGAAATTAGTCGACATAACATCATAATAAACTCTCAACATAATAAACTCTCAACAAAAGACAACCTTTAGCTGAATAACGGATATAAAAAAAAACGATTACAAAACACAAGAGTGAACATTAGCGCTAACAAAACACTACGCTCACAACTATTGCTTTAACAACTTCTGGATGTGTTTATGCAATGGGAAGTAATGTCTATGGGCAACTTGGTAATCCTGTATCAGATGGAGATGGTAAACTTCCTTGCCGTGTTGGGGGTAAGATTTCAAATAGTTTTATCGATGAGATATCATGCGGCTCTTATCACGTTGCCGTATTAACTTCGAAAACAAGAGGTATACAAGCATAGGTTTTGTAATACTCCCTGCTATTACTACGTCTCTAATTCATTGTTTTCATTATCAGGAACAGAGTTTGAGTATTTCTTGTGGAAATTTGTTCTGTCATGTCGTTTGATTGAATTTTCACACAATCCTGCCTAAATTAATCAATGTTGGGCATCTAAGTACTAGCATGCCTATAGAAATGACAAATTCACTCTCTAGTTTGCAATTATGTTCTCTGCAAAATGAACCAATTAATGAAAATTATCAAGTAAGCCTTTTTGTATGGCAAAGTAGATCAAGATATTATGCAATTTGTGATCCTATCCTCATATAACAGTCTGTAAAACCACTATACTAACTTTTCTTATAAGCTTCCTAGTCATACGTGCAAGTCCTTACTGTCAGGTTAAGAATGTAATTAAACAGAGCCAGTAGGTTATAATCATTATGGACAGCTAATCATACTCAGTTTTAACAAATTAAATACGTGTTGTGATAATTAGATGGTCATTTATAACACTTTGAGTGGTTGACTGCTACATTAGCCGCATCAAAGAAAATGTCATGTGCCTTCGAAGAACAAAATGTTAATATTTTTATCAAGTCTCTCTTCCAACTTTTCTTTGTTCTATGTGATAAATTTGTGACAAATATCTATGCTCCAGTTTAAGAGGGGAATATTAGCTAGAGTAGAAATAAATTAGTGTTGTATTAACCTAGTTTAATTCCATAGTTATTAGATAGTTATTCTGAGTCTTCAAACATATCACATCCTATTTCAGCCTGTTTTAGTGTGAGAATAACATACCTAAATTTCCAATTATATGCTACATTGTTGTCAAAACAACTCTAATTAAAATTTTTTATTTCATATGCCTCCATATATGTGTAGCTGATCACATATATATAATGTCGTTGGTTAACCATATAATCTTGCATAGGAGTTATATTTATGGAGACAAGATGTTATACATTATTATCAATATAATAAATGCTACTTGTTTTGAAAACTTATAAGGATATAGAACCACATACACGCCTGCTTGTCACATATGTGCTGTGCAATGAACCCACCTTTGTACTACCGTGATACAAATACAATTAAAATCTGAATGATTCTTGCATTACTAAAGTTATCACCTGAGACAATTCCACAAGAGGATATATATGTTGCTCACTACAAATAGTCAAGGTATGCAGCACGTTATTGTTGTAATTGTAATCAATTGGTGGGAGTTGTCGAGTCGCAAAATCTTTTGTATTGGTATATGACCTTTTAATGGTTCACTATGGAATCTGGTTTTAGTTTAGAATCCTATTGTGAATAGGTTGATGTTGTAGGATAGTTTAGTTGTTCCGTTGTTGGAAAATGATCTATACTGAACTGTTTAGATTGGAATTCTTGCCATAAGATTTCATTGTGGCAGATTTGTAATAAGGAAGCAGTTTGCTGTCTTGGTGAGGTTTTACTAGGTTTGTTGTGGTGGACATGGGTTGATGGGAACTTGATTCTTGGAAGAATTGAATTTGGTTAATTATATATTTAAACAATGTATGTTGGTTTTGTTAACAGATATGCCTCGTCGTTTTGAGTTATCTCCACCCCGTGCTCGTGGTTGTGGACAACGATCACGGGGGAGGCCAGAGGAGGCCGAGGGAGACACGAATCAGGAGGGTGAGAGACCCACCAGAGTGGAGCCTACTGGTCAGGGATCAGCTCACCAGGACCCTTCGGGTGAGTTGAGGTCTCCACCACGGAGAGTACCATCTCCTGTATATCCGACAGCAGTTCCAGTGGGGCCATCAGAGGCAGGTCCATCAGTACCACCAATGGCAGTTCCTGGAGTGCCATCAGGGGTACCCCCTGCCCAAGCTAGTTGGCTGTTGGATAGAGCTCGGATTCCGTTGCTAGCATCGTCTGTGAAGGGTCGCTTCACACTGTTCCATGGGGAAACAGATCCCTATGTTGCTCGTGCCTGGCTGGAGACATTGGAGGACACCTTCAGCTATATGAACCTCACAGACATAGATAAGGTGGAGTTGGCTACGTATCACCTTCGAAATCAGGCCGTCACTTGGTGGAATATGCAGAAGACTCTTATGGGTGGACGACCGATTTCTTGGGTTTCTTTCCGCGAGGCTTTCGAGAGCAAGTATTATCCTGCTGCATTTCGTACGGCACGACGGCAGGAGTTTCTTGATTTTCGTCAGGGAGACCGCTCAGTTATGGAATATGAGGCGAAATTTAATCGCCTGGCAGAGTTTTGTCCTCAGTTGATTGATACGGATGCGGAGCGGACGACACAGTTTATGATGGGCTTAGCTGGTTATATCCAAACGCGTTTGGCTGGATGGATTCCTACTTCATATCGAGAGGCTTTGGATCGGGCTTTACATGCCGAGATGATTCAGCATCAGTTGTATGGTGATAAGAACAAAGGGAAGCAGACAGTTCAGGGTTCATCTGCGACACAGAGACAGCAGACAGTTGGACAGAAACGCAGTAGCAGGAGTCAGGCTACGCAGGGAACTTTTGTGCCTCAGTCTCGACCCCAGAAGTTTGGACGGTTTTCAGCAGGATCGTCGCAGGGTTCTCACCAGACTCGGAGATTTACTAATGATGCGACTCATTGTTTTCAGTGTGGCTCTAAGGACCACGACAAATCGAATTGTCCACACGAGCACCCTATCTGTTATTATTGTAAACTTCCGGGGCATGAGAGTCGAGACTGTTCTTTGAAGGCGCAGCATAAGTCTCCAGCATTTATTCCTCGGGGTGGCCGATCAGGACCGCAGAGACCATATCGAGGCGGCCGTTATACTCAGACGTCATTCCGACCGCAGCAGACAGGACGTCAGCAGGCAGTTCCACCACCAGCCCAGATGTATGGTATGCCTGGGCATGAGTACTCCTCACCAGTGGGGTCTCAATATTCTGGGACAGGATCGTATTATCAGCAGCCACATCCGTCATACCAGCCTCCAGTTTATCAGCATCAGCCATCGGCTGGAGTTTCTGGTTATCAGTCTCAGCAGTCGGTTGGGCCTTCTGGATATCAGCCCCATCAGACTGCTGGACCTTCATCTGCTCAGCCGCAGCCGATCTTAGCGTTGCCACCTTCGGCTACAGAGACAGGCCGAGTTTATGCAGTCACCAGAGAGGAGGCACAACGGGCCGATGGATCGGTCTTTCGTGGTATGAGTTCGGTTTATGCATTTCCTGCTGAATTACTTGTTGATACCTGTTGTGGTTGATTAGTAGTTGTTTTGGTTTGTTAGTGAAATTTGGGGACCAAATTTTTGTTAGTGGGGGAGAATGTTAAAATACCGAATTTTTCGAAAATAAGGGGCCTAGTTGTAATTTTTCAAAAAACTGTTGGGTTTATTTGTAAAATGCCAAACCTTATTTAAAACTCTAAAAACCTAAATAACTGATCATCTCGATCAGTTCCTTCTCCCCAATTCCGCCGAACCCCTCTGCCGACGCCCGCAGCCGCACGCGCCGCAACCAGCGACCCCGCCGCCTCGCCTTTGTTCTTCCTCTCATTTCTTCTTCTCCACTTCCCTCCTTTTCGGCGCACACGGAGTCGACGCCGCCGAGCCCTAATTCCTCCACCGAGCCTTAATTCTTTCGCCTTCCGACTTGATCAGAGCAAGGGATTGGCTGTCGGCGTGTTAAAGGAGGTAAAGGAGTTATCTTGATTAGTTGGAGTTTTCTTTGTTTTGTTCCAATTTGTGTCGTGAACCTTGGCGAGAGGTTGGAACTTATTTTGATTCGTTTTTGATGGAGTTGAGGTTGCAACTTTGGGTGCGGTCGGATCTGAGCGGGAGATTTGGGCTACAACCTTGGTAAGTTTTCATTTAGATTGTGTAGCCTCTGATCTTGTTTATTCCGGTCGGTTATGCTCTCTGAATGTGTTGCTGTGAGTTGTTAGATGGTAATGAGTCTCCCTTCTGATCTGTTCTATTTTGCTGAGGTTGTTTTGCTGAGATTACTATCATGAGAGGTACTTAGCATGGGTAGATTAGCGAGCATGCTCTGTTATGGGTTTTCTCGGCTGTGAGATCTCAAGTTGGTTTGTATTGTAAGTGATTAGCTCTATGTTTTAGAATTTGGAATTCACAGTGATGAGTTGGAGTTTAAGGCTGTGAGTTTCGTTGCAATTTGATGTATATGTTCTAATTGCCTTGCTATCATATCTTTGAGCATGTGATTCATGGTTTTGGGATGTAGGTACTGTAATTGGGGTGAGGTTGCCGTGGAGCTCTTTTTGAGTAAATCCTTGTTTTGTATTTCATTTCTGATAGCTAACTGAGTTAATGGGATGCATGGTTAAAGAGTGATTAATGGAAGTTTACAGTAGAAAAATTTAAGTTGTTGGGTTGGTATTGTTGGTTGTCATGTTAGCCTCATTTGGGATTCATTTAAGTATATGTTGTAATTAGGATGAATCTTAATCATGTTAGTATTATATTTAGCTAATTTATTAATTTATAAATAGCTAAATTTAGTCTTTGATACAGGACCTTAATTCAGACTCGTTCAGTTGATCGTGGAAGATTCTCGTTCACGAACTTCTATAATAAAGGCGGGTACTTCTCCTTTGTACTCGAGTAGTTCTTTTACCTTAAAGCATGACTAGTTTATGTCTTATAGGTTGCTTGACCTTGTTCTTTGCCGTTATTTAAAACATCGCCGTTGAGACTTATTCTTCGTTGATCTTTGAGTATTCCTAAATTCGTATCTGTACAGTCCTCGATTGGTTTTCTGTTCTATAAAGTACCGCTTGTACGCGAGTACTTAGAAGTCCATTAAACACAGATAGGTTTATTTGGCATTAGAAATACCCTACCTAGTAGTGTAGGTGCATACTCGTTGGTTTTTGATTTCCGGTTGATTGTATTGATGCATCGTGTATTCGTTGGAGTTTGTTGCATCGTTGTTTCTCCGGTTGTTTGTGCATCGTATATCATGCACCATACTTGCACGTTGCATACTAACGACTGTTAGGCTTACATTTAGTTAAGCCGTCGTTAGTCATATTGTTGCTCGTTTCACTCAACCACTTGTTATAGTGGTAGTTATTAGAGTGTGAGTGTTTGTCCTGTTATGCCTAACAGTGACACCCTCACCGTTGTATTTAGAGGGATGAGTTGTTGGTGGCTCACCCTCACCGTTGTTTGTTTTTGAGGGATATTTTGTAGCTGTGATAGCTCCCCCTAGGTATAGGGGTCTGGAGTGTAGACTCCCCAGCATCCTGTCCACTCAACCACGCCTTATGTGGTATTTATTGTTGTATGTGATATTATTATTGTTGTTGGAGTGGTACAGTTGTCACAGCCCTACCCACTCGGTCACACAGATGAGATGTGTTGACGGCTTGACTGGCGTCAGGGGTGACACATGTCATTGCATCATGTGCATACGTATTTCTTTTATGCATTTGTTTGTGTTTGATGCACTTATATGAGCTATGATTGTTGCATATGTATGACATGCATGTCTATCTTGATATTATTGTTGTTGAGTTGTTCTATACCTGCTTAGTCGTTATTCGGTTTTATACCATGTCGTATTATTTTGGTTATGCATGATTAGGTAAATCTGATATTTCTTATGGACTGTACCTTTTGATTCTCTACTTCGTTATCTTATTTATGCCTTGCTTATTGTCTACTCATATACCCGCAGAGTCCGCCCGGACTCACCACCCCTGCTTCCCTTTTTGTTGTTTCAGATAGCAGGTAGTGGTATTGCTTGGAGCCAAGAGATGATCCAGTTGCCAGTCCCTCAGTCCCACCGTGTCGGTTTGGTTTAGCGGTTTCTATTTCGGTATTGTGTTAGTTTTCCGCATTTCATTTGTTTAACAGTGGTCGGACTGGTTTTACTATTATTATTTCAGAGACTTCTGAGTTCTCGTTAGATTGTGACTTTCTTCTATGTTTAAGGTGGCTGAGCCACCCATATTATTTTGTTTCAATATAAACTGCGTGGATGTGTTTTATATTTATTATTGTGATGCCAGCCGCTTGTGGCTGAGCTATATTGGTGAGATATATGTATAATTGCCCCATATTGTCCGTCGTACAGGGGAGATGCTGCCCGATTTTCGAGGAAGCATGTGCCTCTGGGGGCGTGACATAAGATTCACACTCTATTTGAAAGAAAAATTATCGTAACTGAGAATCGAACTGCGGATACCTAAATATATAGTTTAGATTCATGTGTTAAAGGAGAGTATTTTAAATTAATAATCCAATACAGTTTCATCTTCTTAGTTATATTTGATTATTTTATGATTTACCATAGATATTTTTTTAATTAATTATGATATAACAGTGTTTATGAATTTTCATACTTAGTATTGCAATCACAATATAGATTAAAGTTAATATCATTATTTCACCATCAAATATTACTATGGGGTTAGAGCCAATTTCAATCCTTTAACCATTTTTTGACACTTCTTTTATAATCTAAATGACCTAATTTCAGTCAATTAATTACGAAGGTAGACGCTTTAATTCCCCTAATCCATATATGGGATAAATTCAAAATACAACTCATATACACGTTCAAACGTTAATTTACAAAATATTCTTTGTGTGTGTTGTTCCGGAAGGAATCAATGTCGACGGTCAGTCATTAGAGTTTAGCCCACAAGGATGATGACGAGAGAGGAAGAACTCCCACCCTGCGAGATTAACACGAGCGTTAAGGGGAATACGCCGGAGGTTGTTCGGCGGAGCCCACTCCCACGTTCAAGTCAGTGCCTGAGTCTCTTAGATGGAAGGAAACAAGGAGAAATGTAAGTTAGAATGAGCGTAACCCCCCTTATCTGGGGGGTTGGAGTCCCTTATTCTTGTTGTGTTCTCAAGTGAATTGGGATAAGTAGATTAGAATTCTCTTCTTGCAATTGAATTTGGTTTATAGTATTTCAGTTGGATGGTTCTATTCTTGAATTCGTTTTCTGCTCGAAAGAATTTTCTCTGTAGTAGTTATTTCTATTGTTCTGATTTGGTGTTAGGAGAGGGTTTGGCAGCTTTGGTTCCGCGATCCATTTGTCCTTTTCGTGTGATGTTTGGGATTTGTATTTAGTTGTTAGGCCCTGATTCTGATCAGTGTGTGGGTTTGAATATTGGAGCAGTTTGTCGAATGTGTAGAATTATTGGTTTTCCCTTGAGCTGTAAGTCTGTTTGGAAAATTGGAACTAGTGGATTTAGATTTTTCTTTTGTGATATGCTAGAGACTTGATCATACCTATAGCTTAGGGATGTATCTGTTGGGGGCCATAAATTCCACTTGTGTCGTGGGTTCCTTGTGCTACTTTGAGGGTGACATCGGGTTTGGATTTTGCTATGTGCCACCATTAGGGGTTGGATTAGTTAAATGACTATTATATTTAGGATTAGTCCTAAATTAATGTTGATAGTTTATTTAGCTAAGTATCATATGTGATTTTAGCTAAATAATTGTTGTCCTTCGATACAGGATATTGACGTGACTATTTGCGTTGCGGATATTTTTGGACGCGGAGGTTCTCTTCATTTCAAGTACTTACCTGGCGGCGGATACCTTTGACTTATCTATTTTTTTTAGATATTGTCACAGATATATATATATATATATATATATATATATATGCATGGTTTGTTATGTTAGTAGTACATTTCTATTACTTATCTGCTTGGTTTGCTATGTTAGTAGTACATTTCTATTACTTATCTGCTTGGTATATCATCTCTGGTTACTAGTAGCTTACCTCTGAGATATATCCTGGTTATTTCTCGTTTAGCTCATACACCGTATGGATTGATCGTGAGTAGTATCTTGCATGAATACTGTTAGATTATTTTTGGATCATGATTTTTGACCTGGACCTGTGCATGTCTTAGATTCTAGGTAGGTCTTTCGGTTGGATGTTGCATGCGTTTAGTGTCATGCACCATATTTGTACGATTGCATAGCTGGCGACCCTTGGCTCCCTTGTGGTTGAGATGGGTTGTCAGTCATATAGGACCTGGCCACACGATTGGCCACACTATCACTCAAGGGTTAGTGATTATCGGAGTGTGACCAATTTTTGCTCTGTGCTGCTCCGCTCAGCCACTCATGGGTTAGTAGTTATCGGAGCGTGGTAGTAGGTGGGGGTCCCTCCTTTGTTGTGTGAGACGAGGAGATGAAAGCGAGGCTCTGCCATATGGCATGGGCTAGGAGTGTTGTCTCCGATTACAACCTGTCAATTCGGTCACTCAGGAGCAGTGATGGCAAAATGTGTACAGTTGTCATAGCCCTATACCTGGATGGTTACTTCCGCCAGCATCCTCATTGATGACCTGCGACGATGGCTGACTGGTGACAGAGGTTTCGGTCACTCATGTGCATGATGCATGGATTGCATTTGTTTGTGTTTGCTGCATTTGCATACAACATTTGTTTGACATGCATTACAGGCGGTATTATGCATTTCAGTCGGTGATCTTGCTTTACCCATGGAGGGGTATTAAGGGTATTGATCTGTATGATTCCGAGATAATTTGATACTGGTATGCTCCACTTTCTTAGAACTTCAGTTTTGCATTTTCTACTACTACACTCGATATTGTGTCAGCTGGATTCTTTCTGTTAGTATAACTTACTATGCATATAAGATATTGGTATTCGCTGAGTTCTTGGACTCACCCCGTTAGCCTTATTTTTCTTTCAGGTTCATGATCGTCTGGAGTGCCCCTGCCGACAGTCCCTCTCCCCGTCAGGAAGACTTTGATTGGTTTTATGTTTCCTGAGTTTATTTTTCCTTTATATATTTTTTTTCGTGTCTATACTCTTGTGTTTTGTGTTGTGGTTGTATGTATGTGGGCCCCAAAGGGGCATATATATAGTTTGGCTTGTCGTAAGTCAGACAGCCCGCAGTCCAGGTATGTCGTGTTATATTTTATGTCTTGTCGTTCTTCTTTTATGCTGTTATATCAACTGTGTTGGCTGAGGTTGTTGTAGGTCGTGAGAGCCTTTGTACTCATACTTCAAGTGTCCACCGTACAAGAGAGGTATTGTCTAATTCTATATTGGGCTAGTGGCTCCACTCGAGGAGTGACACTAGGATAATGTCCGGGACCATTTGCTAAATTCCTTAAGAAACATGGCATTTGTGCTCAGTATACTATGTCAGGTACACCACAACAAAATGGTATAGTAGAATTGATGTAATCGTACTTTATTAGACATGGTTAGGAGTATGATGAGTGACGTATCATTACCAACGTCTTTGTGGATGCATGGATTAAAAACTGCTACATATTTATTAAACAGGATTCCTAGTAAGGCAGTTCCTAAACTCCTATTAAATTGTGGATTGGTAGGAAATCTAGTTTAAGGCACTTGTATGTTTTGGGTTGCCTGGCAAAAATTAAGAATTTACAATCCACATAAAAAGAATCTAGGTTTGAGGACAATCAATGGTTTCTTCATTGGTTATTCAAAAAAATTGAAAGGGTATCAATATCACTATCCTAACCATAGTACAAGAATCGTTGAAACTAGAAATGCTAGGTTTATTGAAAACAACGATATTAGTGGGAGTAAAGAGCCACATAAAGTGGATATTGAAGAAGTAAGGATGGAGACTCCTTTACCTAGGATCTTTTCTCATATTGTTGTTCCTATAGTTGTTGAACTGTAAAACAACTCACAAAAAATGTTGGACCAGGTAGCAGACAAACTTGGGGTGACTGACCCGGCCCAACGGAAATTTCTCACTAGTCACTAGGGTAAATCGAGAAGTGCTCGGGGTGGACGGTCTAGAAGCCCAACGCAGAGCCGGCCCCAGGGTGGTCAACCTGGGGCTGGTGCACAAGGCCCCACCTGAGGTGGGGCCCCCTTCTTTTAAATTTATATATATATATAAAAGATTATATCAAAAATTAATTAAAAAATATAAATATAACTTTTAAAACAATATATATTTTTTAAAAATATTATCCAAAAAATACTCAAGAAGATATTTTCTTCCTCCTTCACCAACTTATGTTAATGAAATTTTTTTATAACATCATTTTATTTTTTTATACAAATATAAAGATTTTTTTTTTGACCGGGCCCTTCAAAATCTAGGACCGGCCCTGGCCCAACGTCCCAGGGTTCGCACCCCATTTGGTGAAAAATTTCCTGCAAATACGTCGTATGTAGATAGGGATCGAACCGTGGATGTCTGGGATAGTGATTAGTCACCCTATCACTGCATCATAGCCCCGGGGGCTCGTAAAACAACTCACAAGAACAATGTATAAATGATCAAACTCCTACAAATGAAAATATTATCAATGAACCGACAGTGGATGAAACACATGAAATAGTATTAAGGAGGTTTGAAAGACAAAAGAGGTTTGATATTTCTAATGATTATGTGGTTTATCTTCAAGAACATGAATTTGATATAGGAAACCATGAAGATCCGGTTTCCTTTTCACATGCCATAAAAGGTACTAATTCTAATAAATGGTTAGATGCCATGAATGAAGAATTGGAATCAATGGCTCATAATGAAGTCTAGGATCTTGTTGAATTACCAGAAGGTCGTAAGAAAGTTGGATATAAATGGGTCTTTAAGACCAAATACGACACTAATGGAAATACGTACAAAGTCAGACTTGTTGCCAAAGGGTTCACTCAGAAAAATGGTGTTGATTATAACGAGACATTTTCACCTGTATCCAAGAAGGATTCCTTTTGAATTATACTGGCCTTGGTGGCTCATTATGACTTAGAGCATCAACAAATAGATGTGAAAACTACTTTTCTAAATGAAAATTTAGAAGAAGAAGTGTATATGAATCAACCAGAAGGTTGTTCCATAGAGGGAAAAGAACACATGGTGTGTAAACTTAAGAAGTCAATATACGGACTTAAACAAGCTTCTCGTCAATGGTATTTTAAGTTCAATGATACCATCACTTCTTTTGGATATAAGGAAAACATTGTTGATCGGTATATATATCTAAAAATCAGTGGGAGTAAGTTTATTTTTCTAATTCTGTATGTTGATGATATCTTACTTGCAACAAATGTGCTTGGTTTACTATATGAAACTAAGAAATTTCTTTCCAAGAATTTTGAAATGAAAGATATAGGTAAAACAACCTATGTGACCTAAATAGAAATATTTTGAGAAAGATCACAAGAAATGCTAGGGTTGTCTCAGAAAGCATACATTAACAAAGTTCTTTAGAAATTTAAATGGAAAAATGCTCACCAAGTATAGTTCCAATTCTGAAAGGAGGTAAATTTAGTCTTATGCAATGTCCAAAGAATGAATTAGAACTCAACCAAATGAATGACATTCCTTATGCATCAATTGTTGGGAGCTTGATGTATGCACAAACTTGTACAAGGCTAGACATTAATATTGCTATTGGAATGCTTAGCCAATATCAAAGTAATCCAGGATTAGAACACTAGAAAGCAGCAAAAAAAGGTACTAAGGTACTTGCAAGGAACCAAAAATTATATGATTACATATCGAAAGTTGGATCATCAAGAAGTAATTGGATTTTCAAATTCAGATTTTGTTAGATGTATCGATACAAGAAAGTCCACATCTAGCTATTTGTTCTTATTAGCTAGAGGAGCAATCTCATGGAAAAGCATGAAACAGTCCGTAATTGTTACATCTACTATGGAAGTTGAATTCGTGGCATGTTTTGAAACCATAATTCAAGGGAATTGGCTACGAAATTTTATTTCAGGATTTGAAATAGTTGACAGTATTGCCGAGTCACTGAAAATTTATTGTGATAATTCGGTAGCAGTTTTTTTTCAAGAAACGACAAGTATTCTAAAGGTGCAAAACACATGGAACTAAAGTATCTTATCGTTAAAGAAGAAGTGTAGAAACAGAATATGTCAATTGAGCATATTAGTACAAATCTCATGATTGCAGATCCATTGACAAAAGGATTGCTTCCAAAGACATTATGGAACATGTTGAACAAATGAACATTATTAAAAGATTCAAATGAACATTTGACATCTCAATATGAACTCATTAATATCTTGTTTCTGATGACATGATGCTTGTTATTAGCATATACATTAAGTTGACTAAATTTTAGTCTTAACAAAGACACTAATGTGGACCATCATTAACTTTCGTTTATGAGTCATATTAAGTAGAATAGTAGTGTTGTGGTACATGAAAGGAACTATATTAAATTGATGATGTAGAATCGTCATGACTCATGTTAGTATACATACTTAACAATAACATTATGATTTGACCAATGAAGAAATACGTTTATCTTTATGCTCTGAGTATTACGTGATTGTTTATTTAAACCATAGTGTTTTTTCTCACATGGGTCAAGTGGGAGAATGTTAATTTTGTGGCTACATGCCACAAAATAATTAGATATTTAAATTATAATTTTAATATCTAATTTATGGTTTAAATATATATAATGTTTATCTAATGAATTGGTCAACTTAAAAAGGTGTATTCTTGGTGGTAAAAGGCGAATCGCTCACCCCCAACGCCCTCGCCAACCCGTTCCAGGGCCAACACGGAGGAGGTAAATCACGGGGGCTACTAGCCCGAATGCTGTGACTTGCGCGTGGGGAGGGTGGGCATACTAGCTTTGCCAGGATTTGACCCCCAGACCTCTAGGTGGCATCACCCAAGCACTAACCATCAGTCAATCCCGTAGGGACCTGAAAAGGTGTATTCTACACGTTGATAGAATGTGTAAGTTATCTAAAATCAATTATTAGAAATAGTCCTCTCTCTCCATGTAATGATGAAATACAGAATTCATTATCTATCGATTAGAGAAAAATAACTATGTGAATAAAAAAGATAATGCAAGAGAGAAAAATCGATTTTTTCATTCTTTTACGAAGAGACATCTTTAACTACTTAAGATTAGTAGTATAATTTTATCATATATGAATAGTGGTATGATTGTCATGAAGTTCTAAGATCTATGAATAAGTTCATCGAGTTTTTCTCATGAATTTTATAAAGTTATCAATTGCTGTAATGGTTGAAATTAGTGCTTGATGGAAGAAATTGAAATCTTTGAATGAATAGGATGATCATGCTAAAACTATCAAGAAAAAAATACGGCAATTTACCAAAGGGCGTATCCAACTATTTGTAATTACCGAAAGGAGTACCATGGTTTCTATTATACCAAAGGGCGCATCCCATATAGTGAAGTTACTTTTATACCCCTCCCGCCAAAGAATGACTTTATCAAACACAGTTTCGAGACAACCGAACCACTTTATCGATAAAATATTAATTTGTGGTTCGGATGGGTAGCAATGGAAATTTTCTCCGTTCTCTCTCAGCGCAACAACGTAAATGGAAGTCCTTCATTTCGGATAAAAGCTCACTCTCAACCTCTCTCAGCGCAAGAACTCGCCTTCTTGCAGTCCTACGTGCCCTAGCTGTGATATAGTCGCGAGCTCATCCCCTGAATCCCTGCGGACAACCAAAACCTAGGCATTGCTCGAAAGCGTTTCTGTGTGATCCTGAGGTGGGTTTTAGTGTTAACGTTGAAGTGGAGACTGATCGGCATAATACACCAAGGGGTTAGGGTTTCTGCACGTTGGATTTATTTGATAATGTCAGGCAAAAGGTCTGTAGGTGGTTCAGCGTCTTCTTCCTTGGCATTATCCACCAAGGTATGTTAGCGATATGCTTAGGTCAAACCAGCATTGTTTGTCAACATGTTTAAAATTATTTTGCTGAATAAATTTGTACTGTATATAAACTGTAGGATTCAGATGACATTGGACAAAAATTACATTGGTGCAGTGTTCTAGGCGACTTTAAACAATTTTTTGAAGAATTTGACATTTTAAATGATCGACACATTGCGAAGATCAAAGGGTCGCCTTTCAGTTTTTTCCTGGACATGCAAGAATTGCAGCATATCCGTGGAATTTTGGTTAATATATTTGAAAGTTGGGATTCAACCTCGCAAGGTTTTAAATTCTCAGGTAATAGTTTTAGTTATGAATTGTAGATAATATCTATAGTATCTATAGTAAGATAAGACAGTAATATAGATGGCCTGAATTGATTAGTTTTTGATAAAGTTTAATCATTTCATTTTAGGGCTACTGAGGGACTGAAGTGGGACTGAAGTGAAAATGACTTCAGGCCCTCGGTAGGCCTGAAATAAAATCATTTCAGGCCTACCTAGGGCCTGAAATAAAATCATTTCAGGCCTACCTAGGGCCTGAAGTTAATTTAGTTCAGGCCTTCGGTAGGCCTGAAATGAATACATTTCAGGCCCACCTCGGGCCTGAAATGAATTCATTTCAGGCCCTCGTCGGGCCTGAAATGTATTCATTTCAGGCCCTCGTCGGGCCTGAATTGAATTCATTTCAGGCCCACGTCGGGCCTAAATTGAAATCATTTCAGGCCCAATGTGGAATAATTTCAAGCCTATATTCTTGATGATAACTAAATATTGTAATTGTTTCATGTGTACCGGTTGCGTTCTCCAGACGAGATGTTGCTTTGATACTGGGTATAGTGGACCATGGTGTTTCGGTCCCTATTAATTCAACTAAAGCATCGGGTGACCTCTATCGTACTTACTTCTCAAAAGAAAAACAA
The DNA here is from genome assembly GCA_024364735.1 of Boesenbergia rotunda. Lineage (NCBI taxonomy): Eukaryota > Viridiplantae > Streptophyta > Magnoliopsida > Zingiberales > Zingiberaceae > Boesenbergia > Boesenbergia rotunda. Next base: position 108,006 of record JAGFNQ010000462.1, read on the forward strand.
CCTACAAGAACAAGACTTGAGGAGTTACTTAAACATTTTTCTAAAAGTGTTGAATCAGAGGATGATGTGTTATTAGTGTGTAAATTTTATATTTTGTATATATTTGTTTGTGTTTTATTTTCGTCTAGTACATATAAGGTTCCTCTAGGTCTTGTAGATATAGTAGATGATTATGACAATCTAGGTAGATTCAATTGGGTAGAAGCTATCCATCAATTTTTGTCTCCACAATTACCTAAGATTGGGGACTTATTTTCATCAACTCAGGGAAACCAGAGCACCACCAACCTCCCTTACCTAAAGGGATTTGCAGGGCTTTTGGCAGTGAGTAGAATTATCTTGTTAAATTTTATAATATTTTGATGTCATTAATGTATTTGGCTGCAAAAATTTGTGTAGGCATGGTTTTTGGAGCATGTACCAATTCAAAAACCATTCAATGTTGAAGGGCCCAGAATAAATAAGTGGAGGAATATTCCTTCGCATATTAGTAGGGTGAGGGGCCTTGTCGACCGACTCTCGTCCGAAGAGGTAATTATTCTTAAATGTGATCTATCTAAGTTAGATAGAGAGGTAGTAACATTTGTGTACTTCGTAATTGACAGGTTATTGTTGAATTAATTCCTACCCTACGTGAGAACACATTGTTTGAGAACCTTGATATCGGTGATGACATACCACGGCCAATGGAGACATCAGAAGGAGATGTTAGGCTATGTGGTGAATGCATTCTTAAGGACAACCGAATCAAGGAGCTAACAGAGGAGAATATATGTTTGAATGAAAGGGTTAAGGAATTACTTTCAATTATTGAAAAAAAAGGCATGGAGGGTCAAGAAAGCTATCCTGTAGTCGATCCTCTTTCTGATCCAGTATCTTGTACACCTAGGAGAGGACGTGACCGAACTCAGTATGATTACAGGGATACTCCAATTGACAGTCCAGTATAACACCAGCTTTTACCTAAGGGGAAGCGGGACAGGAAACAAATATCAATTGTTATGGACAAGGGAAAAAGGAAACTTAGTGAGGAGGATATGGATGAAGCAAGAGGAAACATTTACGATGTAATGGAAGTCATGTCTGAAGAAGACATAGAGGAGGAAACAAGAAGAACCTCCGAACTATACAAAATGAGGCAACAAGACATTGATGTAAGTGTGTTAATTTCATTTAAAATACATAAATTGTATTGAATTTGGTCAATAATTAGTTTGGGCTAAATAAATTTTATTGATGTAGTTTGTGAAGAAACATTTTATGAATACAAAGAAGAAAAATAAAGATAAAGAAGTGGTCTACCTGATAAATAGATTGGAGAATCTAAAGTAAGTTACAAAATATTATAGTTTAGGTTAGTTAATATATCTTCTTATGTAATATATAATCATATCAATTTACATGGCAGGTTGGCAAATGAATTTATCTGGGAGGATGCACCCTTTGCTTTGAATTTGCATTCATTCTTACAAATCCTCAATGGAGAGGTTTTTATAAAAGGCGAGGTCATTGATGCCTTTTGTAAAATTTTATTTAGGGGAGCATCCGCATGTGGTAGGCCATACAACAAGTCAATATATTGTTCAACCTTCTTCACAGTAAGTGATGTATATTAATTAAATAGATATATTGTACAAGACCTAATATTATGATATGGGTATTATTAATTTTGTAAATGCATATTTGTAGGCATCAATCAGATCGTCAAGAAAGATTTCCCTGCAACAAGTGATGAAGACTGATATGCTTGAACAAGGGTTTAGATTTATTTTAATCCCTTTGTGCAGTGATAATACACACTTTCACTTGTTAGCGGTGGATACAGAATCCATGACTTTTAATCATTTTAATTCTCTTGCTAGTGGTCGTAAATATAAGCATGAATTTGACACAGCGGTGAGCTACCTTCCTTTATTCTTATATATGGTCATCATTTTCTCTAAAATGTCATTGATGGTGATTAATAAATTCATGATATGTTTGACAGGTAAAAGAACTTAAACAATATACTCGCGAGGAACTTACGGCTATTCATCCGTATCTACAAAGTCATCATCCCTTGGACAAATGGCCCTCCGTCAGACAAAAATGTCCCCAACAAGAACATAGGTAACTAAATGAGGAAGAACTTTCTTATTTTTTAAAATAAGAAAGTATTTTATAAACCCACTTATTGAAATCTAAAAAAGTGTTTGTTAATTTCAACGTGGACTGTGCCTTCTTTGTCATGCAATATGTTCGATGTCTCTTATATGATGAGAAGATGGATTTCAAACAAGGAGACATGAGTAGAATCAGATTTGAGCTGACAGTTAATATTCTGAGAGACATGTTTTGTAAAACTTGAGATAATCTGAAAACTGTATTGGTGATGTAAAAATCCATTGCTGTTGATTGACATCCATTTGTATGGAAAAATCTCCTTATGTGGATGTTGTTATGATTATGTAGATGTTGTTATTCTATATAATATATTGTCAACAAAAAGAAAACAATTGGGTGATGTTTATTCAAATCCAGTTGTTGCACTGTTGTGTGCCAAGTGATACGGTCAGATATAATAACTGATAATGCACTGTTGTGTGCCAGTTGCTGCACTGTTGTGTGTCAAATGATCTATTCTGTTACATCTTGTAGGTAAATATAGATTATTATTCTAAAAATCATTATATAATCTAATCAACAATATATATTATATAAATCAGATATAGGAGGTTCAACCGGTGGGTTTTGAGCAAAACCCACTGATGGAACTAAACTAAACCTATAGGTTTGGAAAAAATTATAATTTGATGTTTCGGACACCTAATCTACATTCTCCAACCTCAACCCAAACTACTGATAATGGATTTTCAGAAATCCAGATATGGGAGGTCCATCAGTGAGTTTTGCTCAAAACCCACTGATGGAACTAAACTAGCCCTATAGCTTTGGAAAAATTTATAATTTGAGGTTTCCGACACCTAAAATACTTTCTAGACCCTCAACCCTAACTACTGATAATGGATTTTCAGAAATCCAGATATGGGAGGTCCATCAGTGGGTTTTGCTCAAAACCCACTGATGGAACTAAACTACACCTATACTTTGGAGAAAATTATAATTTGAGGTTTCCGACACCTAAAATACTTTCTCCAACCTCATCAATGGGTCCTTCAGTGGAGTTGAGGTGTTACAAACCTCAAATTATAATTTCAGGCCCACGTCGGGCCTGAAATAACTTTATTTCAGGCCCAAGGTGGGCCTGAAATAAAGATATTTCAGGCCCATAGTGGGCCTGAAATACATTTATTTCAGGCCCACCGTGGACCTGAAATAAAAACATTTCAGGCCCACCGTGGGCCTGAAATAAATATTATTTGAGGACCACCCTTAACCATATAATATTTTGACTTCATCCCCCAAGTTGGATTACATATTTTATCCCTAAACCCTAAAATACTCTCTCCAACCTCACCCCTAAATACTGATAATGGTTTTGTAGAAATCCAGATATGGGAGGTCCATTTGTGGGTTTTCAGCAAAACCCACTGATGGAAATAAACTAGACCTATAGCTTTGAAAAAAATTATCATTTGAGGTTTATGACACCTAAAATACTTTCTCCAACCTCAACCCTAACTACTGATAATGGTTTTTCAGAAATCCAGATATGGGAGGTCCATCAGTGGGTTTTTCTCAAAATCCACTGATGGAACTAAACTACAGCTATAGGTTTGGAAAAAATTATAATTTGATGTTTCTGACATCTAAAATACTTTCTAGAACCTAAACCCTAACTACTGATAATGGATTTTCAGAAATCCAGATATGGGAGGTCCATCAGTGGGTTTTGCTCAAAACCCACTGATGGAACTAAGCTACACCTATAGGTTTGGAAAAAATTATAATTTGATGTTTCTGACACCTAAAATACTTTCTAGAACCTAAACCCAAACTACTGATAATGGATTTTCAGAAATCCAGATATGAGAGGTCCATCAGTGGGTTTTGCTCAAAACCCACTGATGGAACTAAATTAGCCCTATAGGTTTTGACAAATTTATAATTTGATGTTTCCGACACCTAAAATACTTTCTAGAACCTCAACCCTAACTACTGATAATGGATTTTCAGAAATCCAGATATGGGAGGTCCATCAGTGGGTTTTGCTCAAAACCCACTGATGGAACTAAACTACACCTATAGGTTTGGAAAAAATTATAATTTGATCTTTCTGACACCTAAAATACTTTCTAGAACCTAAACCCAAACTACTAATAATGGATTTTCAGAAATCCAGATATGGGAGGTCCATCAGTGGGTTTTGCTCAAAACCCACTGATGGAACTAAACTAGCCCTATAGCTTTTGACAAATTTATAATTTGATGTTTCCGACACCTAAAATACTTTCTAGAACCTCAACCCTAACTACTGATAATGGATTTTCAGAAATCCAGATATGGGAGGTCCATCAGTGGGTTTTGCTCAAAACCCACTGATGGAACTAAACTACACCTATAGGTTTGGAAAAAATTATAATTTGATGTTTCTGACACCTAAAATACTTTCTAGAACCTAAACCCTAATACTGATAATGGATTTTCAGAAATCCAGATATGAGAGGTCCATCAGTGGGTTTTATTTCAGGCCCACGTTGGGCCTGAAATAACTTTATTTCAAGCCCAAGGTGGGCCTGAAATAAAGATATTGCAGGCCCATAGTGGGCCTGAAATACATTTATTTCAGGCCCAACGTAGACCTGAAATACATTTATTTCAGGCCCATAGTTGGATTACATATTTTATCCCTAAAGCCTAAAATACTGATAATGGTTTTGTAGAAATCCAAATATGGGAGGTCAGCAAAACCCACTGATGGAACTAAACTAGACCTATAACTTTGAACAAAATTATAATTTGAGGTTTCGGACACCTAATCTACATTCTCCAACCTGAACCCTAACTACTGATAATGGTTTTTCAGAAATCCAGATATGGGAGGTCCATCAGTGGGTTTTGCTCAAAACCCACTGATGGAACTAAACTAGCCCTATAGCTTTTGACAAATTTATAATTTGAGGTTTCTGAGACCTAAAATATAAATTTGAGGTTATCGACACCTAAAATACTTTCTCCAACCTCATCCCTACTTTCTCCAACCTATAGCTTTATTTCAGGCACACCTCGGGCCTGAAATATATTTATTTCTGGCCCACGTTGGGCCTGAAATAACTTTATTTCAGGCCCAAGGTGGGCCTGAAATAAAGATATTTCAGGCCCATAGTGGGCCTGAAATACATTTATTTCAGGCCCAACGTGGACCTGAATTAAAAACATTTCAGGCCCACAATGGGCCTGAATTAAATATTATTTGAGGACCACCCTTAACCATATAATATTTTGACCTCTTCCCCCAAGTTGGATTACATATTTTATCCCTAAAGCTTAAAATACTGATAATGGTTTTGTAGAAATCCAAATATGGGAGGTCAGCAAAACCCACTGATGGAACTAAACTAGACCTATAACTTTGAACAAAATTATAATTTGAGGTTTCGGACACCTAATCTACATTCTCCAACCTGAACCCTAACTACTGATAATGGTTTTTCAGAAATCCAGATATAGGAGGTCCATCAGTGGGTTTTGCTCAAAACCCACTGATGGACCTCCCATATCTGGATTTCTGAAAAACCATTATTAACAGTTAGGGATGAGGTTGGAGAAAGTATTTTAGGTGTGCATAACCTAAAATATATAATTTTTCCAAAGCTATAGGTGTAGTTTAGTTCCATCAGTGGGTTTTGCTCAAAACCCACTGATGGACCTCCCATATCTGGATTTCTGAAAAACCATTATCAACAGTTAGGGATGAGGTTGGAGAAAGTATTTTAGGTGTCCATAACCTAAAATATATAATTTTTCCAAAGTTATAGGTGTAGTTTAGTTCCATCAGTGGGTTTTGCTCAAAACCCACTGATGGACCTCCCATATCTGGATTTCTGAAAAACCATTATCAACAGTTAGGGATGAGGTTGGAGAAAGTATTTTAGGTGTCCATAACCTCAAATTTATATTTTTTTCCAAAGCTATAGGTGTAGTTTAGTTCCATCAGTGGGTTTTGCTAAAAACCCACTGATGGACCTCCCATATCTGGATTTCTGAAAAACCATTATCAACAGTTAGGGATGAGGTTGGAGAAAGTATTTTAGGTGTCCATAACCTCAAATTTATATTTTTTCCAAAACTATAGGTGTAGTTTAGTTCCATCAGTGGGTTTTGCTCAAAACCCACTGATGGACCTCCCATATCTGGATTTCTGAAAAACCATTATTAACAGTTAGGGATGAGGTTGGAGAAAGTATTTTAGGTGTCCATAACCTAAAATATATAATTTTTCCAAAGCTATAGGTGTAGTTTAGTTCCATCAGTGGGTTTTGCTCAAAACCCACTGATGGACCTCCCATATCTGGATTTCTGAAAAACCATTATCAACAGTTAGGGATGAGGTTGGAGAAAGTATTTTAAGTGTCCATAACCTAAAATATATAATTTTTCCAAAGCTATAGGTGTAGTTTAGTTCCATCAGTGGGTTTTGCTCAAAACCCACTGATGGACCTCCCATATCTGGATTTCTGAAAAACCATTATCAACAGTTAGGGATGAGGTTGGAGAAAGTATTTTAGGTGTCCATAACCTCAAATTTATATTTTTTCCAAAGCTATAGGTGTAGTTTAGTTCCATCAGTGGGTTTTGCTAAAAACCCACTGATGGACCTCCCATATCTGGATTTCTGAAAAACCATTATCAACAGTTAGGGATGAGGTTGGAGAAAGTATTTTAGGTGTCCATAACCTCAAATTTATATTTTTTCCAAAGCTATAGGTGTAGTTTAGTTCCATCAGTGGGTTTTGCTCAAAACCCACTGATGGACCTCCCATATCTGGATTTCTGAAAAACCATTATCAACAGTTAGGGATGAGGTTAGAGAAAGTATTTTAGGTGTCCATAACCTCAATTTTATATTTTTTCCAAAGCTATAGGTGTAGTTTAGTTCCATCAGTGGGTTTTGCTCAAAACCCACTGATGGACCTCCCATATCTGGATTTCTGAAAAACCATTATCAACAGTTAGGGACGAGGTTGGAGAAAGTATTTTAGGTGTCCATAACCTCAAATTTATATTTTTTCCAAAGCTATAGGTGTAGTTTAGTTCCATCAGTGGGTTTTGCTCAAAACCCACTGATGGACCTCCCATATCTGGATTTCTGAAAAACCATTATCAACAGTTAGGGATGAGGTTGGAGAAAGTATTTTAGGTGTCCATAACCTCAAATTTATATTTTTTCCAAAGTTATAGGTGTAGTTTAGTTCCATCAGTGGGTTTTGCTCAAAACCCACTGATGGACCTCCCATATCTGGATTTCTGAAAAACCATTATCAACAGTCATGTCCATAACCTCAAATTTATATTTTTTTCCAAAGCTATAGGTGTAGTTTAGTTCCATCAGTGGGTTTTGCTCAAAACCCACTGATGGACCTCCCATATCTGGATTTCTGAAAAACCATTATCAGTAGTTAGGGTTGAGGTTGGAGAAAGTATTTTAGGTGTCCTAAACCTCAAATTATAATTTTGTCCAAAGCTATAGGTGTAGTTTAGTTCCATCAGTGGGTTTTGCTCAAAACCCACTGATGGACCTCCCATATCTGGATTTCTGAAAAACCATTATCAGTAGTTAGGGTTGAGGTTGGAGAAAGTATTTTAGGTGTTCTAAACCTCAAATTATAATTTTGTCCAAAGCTATAGGTGTAGTTTAGTTCCATCAGTGTGTTTTGCTGACCTCCCATATCTGGATTTCTACAAAACCATTATCAGTAGTTAGGGGTGAGGTTTGGAGAGAGTATTTTAGGGTTTAGGGATAAAATATGTAATCCAACTTGGGGGATGAAGTCAAAATATTATATGGTTAAGGGTGGTCCTCAAATAATATTTTTATTTCAGGCCCACGCTGGGCCTGAATTGTCTTCTTTCAGGCCCACCGTGGGCCTGAAATAAATGTATTTCAGGCCCACGTTGGGCCTGAAATATCTTTATTTCAGGCCCACGTCGGGCCTGAAATAACTTTATTTCAGGCCCACCTCGGGCCTGAAATAACTTTATTTCAGGCCCGACGTGGGCCTGAAATATCTTTATTTCAGACCCACCTCGGGCCTGAAATAAAGTTATTTCAGGCCTGACGTGAGCCTGAAATAAAGATATTTCAGGTCCTCGGTAAATTTGTGAAAATCATCCGAGGGCCTGAAATATTTGATAAAAAACAAATTCCTCTAATCCCTCTAATTTTCAGGTTGATTTGTGGAAAATCAGATTATGGGATGTGGAAAAAACAAATTCCTCTACCCATCCGAACCACAAATTAATATTTTATTGATAAAGTGGTTCGGTTGTCTCGAAACTGTGTTTGATAAAGTCATTCTTTGGCGGGAGGGGTATAAAAGTAACTTCACTATATGGGATGCGCCCTTTGGTATAATAGAAACCATGGTACTCCTTTCGGTAATTACGAATAGTTGGATACGCCCTTTGGTAAATTGCCGAAAAAAATATATTTAAGAAGTACAACTATATTACTAATTTTATTTGGCCCGTAAAATTTGTTTGACTTGTTTATCCTATATATTCACTCTGTTTCCTCACTTAATTATTATTATTTAATTCGCTTAGTTTATTTGTCATGTTTGATTTATTTAGTATGCACAACTCATTCAATTAGTTTGTCTAGCCTAGTTTACTTGAGCTAATCAATTAGCTAATTTGTTTGATTAGTTTGAACCATGTGGTGTGGTTGCTTAGCTCACCCAACTAAATTATTAAATATCCATTATGCATGTTCTATTTGAATTGCTTAACTCCTCTAATCTATCTGCAGGGACGGATCTAGGAGTTAGAGATAGACTAGCTAGACTGACTCCGAATTAGCTGAGTCTGCCAAAAATATCGTAGAAGAGGTTCGAGTTCACTTCAAACACGCCTTATCTTTTCCAATATTTTATTGAATTTTAAATTTTTATTAAATAATATTTTCATTATTTATTAAATTATTAAGTTAATTTATTGGTAATGATATCTAATTCATTGGAAATTTGGGGATATGACGGAAGTCCTGATCGCTGACGTCGACGTTAGAGAGTGTGTCACCCAAGGTGCGGTCACTTAGCTGACCCAACTAACTTATTGAATATCCATTATGCATGTTCTATTTGAATTGCTTAACTCCTCTAATCTATCTACAAAGACGGATCTAGGAATTAGAGATAGATTAGGCTGACTCAGAATTTGTTGAGTCTGCCAAGAACATCGTAGAAGTGGTTTGAGTTCACTTCAAGTATGCCTTATCTTTTCCTATATTTTATTAAATTTTAAATTTTTATTAAATAATATTTTTCATTATTTATAAAATTATTAAGTTAATTTATCGGTAATGATATCTAATTCATTAGAAATTTGGGGATATGGCGGAAGGTCTGATCGTTGACGTTAACGTTAAAGAGTGTGTCACTAAAGGTGTGGTTATTTAGCTCAACCAACTAACTTATTGAATATCCATTATGCATTATTTGAATTGTCAGGGATCGTGCAATCGGTAAGAGGGGAGTGAATTGCCCCTGCAAATAAAAAAAAATTATCTTGCTTAAACAAAGATGGAGGTTATATCACAAGCAAAATAATAATATTAAAACCAATAAGCAAAAGAAACAGAGGCACATACAACTTACTTGGTTTGCAACGAGGAAGGTTGTTAATCCAAGACAAAGTGATGTTTGATCTCTTGGTTAACTCCTTAGGGTGGAGAAGTCTTTTTACAGATTTAGAACTCGGAGAGTAGAAGAAAAACTCATAATAGAATTCGTGTACAATGAATTCATTGAAAGAATTGAGCTTTAGAGTCTATTTATAGCCCCAATGAAGTTTATCTGGTTACTGACGTGACCCTATATAAGTGCTCAAGTGCATAGAGGTGCCTGACACATGCCTTAAGGGTTATCCGCACCGCAATGTTCGCGCGCGAACGGCTAATTCTAGATGAAATTCAACTTCTCGGGCACCTGTATTGATTAGGGCGACTAGCAACACGGGCGCCCGAGTCAATAGGGGTGTCCGCATTCATGGGCGCCCGAGTTGACTTTGGTCAGTAGTTTGCTGACCAGTCTTCCGGTGGGTCTTCTTGGGTGATCTTAGGCCTTCCAGAGTTGGGCTCACCCAAATCCTCCTCTGGTCTTTTCCTCGAGTGTGCTTCCCCCAAGCTTCTTGTCCCTCGAATATCACGTGCGTCTTTCTCGCTTCACCGACGTACTCTTCAGTAGACCTCCACGTCCCTCTGATGTGTCATGCCCGTCGGCTCCCTTTCCGTACCATCCTTCTCGACCATTGTGACTTCCACTCAACTTCTTGCACTCCTAAGCTCCTGCACACTTAGACATAGACATTAAACACAACATGACCTAACTTGACTCGGTTGACCACATCAAAACTCACCTGGAATACTTACACGAATTGCTTAACTCCTCTAATTTATCTGTAAGGACGGATCTAGGAATTAGAGATAGACAGTGCTGATTCAGAATTAGCTGAGTCTGCCAAGAACATTGTAAGAGAGGTTCGAGTTCACTTCAAGCACGCCTTGTCTTTTCCTATATTTTATTGAATTTTAAATTTTTATTAAATAATTGTTTTCATTATTTATAAAATTGTTAAGTTAATTTATCGATAATGATATCTAATTCATTAGAAATTTGGAGATAAGGCTTGATCGCGGACGTTGACGTTAGAGAGTATGTCACCCAAGATGACGTTAAGGTAATCGGTCCACGAGTGCAGTGTGAGGCCGTGTTCGAGAGTCTCCCGTAGGACCTCAAACCATAACATCATAGCTGCTTGCCTCCGACCTCGACGTAAGTGTACGCTAATGTGGAGTACATGTCGATCATATTGTGGCAGCAATGGCTTAGGGCGGCCATATCCATGGAGGGAGTGGATGTGGTCACAAGAGGCAACAAGAAAATTAGTGCATGAGGATGAGTTAGGCAGCCGGAGGAGGGAGACAATATTTTCGGGGGAGGACGGGCAAATGATCACGACGAGATTAGCAGAGCAAGTGAGACAACTAAAGTTGGAGGAGAATCATAGCATAATCTTGGACTCCAAGATGAGGAGGGTAAAACATGAGTCATCGTCGATGGACGAGCTTGCTAGTAATTAAGAAAATAGAAAATAGAAATAGAAAAAGTGGTAGCATATTGTAATTAGTTCAATCGAATGGATATAGGAGAGAAATAAATCCATATTTATAATTATAATAAAATAGAAGAAAACTAATTAAATAAATATATAATTGAATTAAAAATAAAATATAAGTTACAAGAAAGACCTGGTCAGATCTGACAAGATGATATTGCTCATCTCAAGTAGTCTAATATATCGTCAACCCCATAATAAAATATAAATAGATAAATTACGACACGCATATAGTAACCCCTAGGTGGGAGGGCAAAACCTAAGATAATAAAATCTTTAAAAATTGATTCGTGTCTAATTCGACATGTTTATCATCCGAATGCTAACTGTGCTAGGCTGATGGAGGCAAGAAAGACATAGTCCAAGATACCGAGGGTGAATGATAGAAATAATATATATATCTCAATGATCACATCTCAAAGAACTAACCTGAAAATTAAAAATTTAAATTAATAAAAAAAAAAAGCAACACGTTTTTTTTTTTTGCTTGACTTCGTATTTGGTCTTGTCGAGAAACATTGATCTTACTTCTTGTTTTTTTTCCTTCACTTGGGCTGGGCTATAGCCCAGGAGATCCCTAAAGTGGATTCGTCCACGTCTATCTGATTCACATAATCTACTCAAGCCATCAACCAAACTAACTCAATCATATCCTTGAGATAAACCCTTCACCTTCTCGCACTTGAAGAAGGAAAAGTACTTTTTAGAGTGAATTGAAAACAAATAGATAATTAATTAATTAATTAACTATTTGAGTGCCGTGCGATATATGAGTCGAGGAAACATTTTTAATGCATTTGATAAGAAGGACAGACACTGTTTGTTTTTATTGTTACAAAGTCAAAATAGCACCCTTCGAGGCAGATAAGATTCTATTCAAAAGAATTAATTATATTGTGTTTTGGTACGAGATTTGGGTGGCATATTAATCCAAATAATAATAATAATAATAATAATAAATAAATAAATAAAATATGATTAATTTGATAATATCAAATTTGATACGATTAGTCTGGCTTACGAAAAGTTTTCATCGACCGTCAAAATAAATCAAAAAGTATTAACGATGAATTCAACATCTCACGATTAAAAATTCTATTTAAAAAAATCTTATAAAAATTATCATAATTAAAAATTAAATCATCGATACTTGATAGACAATTAATCATCTTTCAATTACACCTCTCCGTGGGGCGTACATGGCATATTAGTCAAGATACTTCCTCTAAGTCGTTTATCATAATTTTCCGACTGAAAAAATCTCACTGACCACATGTGTCCAAATCTTAATTGGATAACTACATTGAATGAGGATCCAATCACTAACAACAATTAAGCAGTACTCAGGATATGATTCAGTGTAAGTGCTTATATAATGTCATGGGCGAATCCAAAGAAAATTTTTGACGAAGACCTATAAAATTTCCCATTTCTTTATTAAAAAAAACGAGCACAGCTAAGAGCTCCATGAAATTTCTGTTTTTCTCATTTTCCTGAACGTTGGTCATGACTCATCGTTCACAACAGGAACTCCATCAGTCGGTGTGAGTTGAGACCAATCATCGCTACCGCAACTTTCATGTTTCCTCCTTCTTCGACGGATATCGACAAGAGCTTCAGCTCTCACCTAGATCCATCCTTGAATAAGGTTGTAATAATCGGAGAGTTAAAATTCATAGAAGATTTTATTATCTATGTAGACTCCGTCTAATCATTTGTCATTTGGATTTTTCTACTTTATCTTCCTCTTAATAGTAGTGAGCGGACTAGGAGACCATTAATATGACAATTCCATATTTAATAATAATTATGCAATATTTTTAGCTAGAAGACAAAATTTATCAGAAGCTTCACGCTTGAATGTCTTGCAAATAAAAGACACCTTTGCGTCTTAAATTAAACTGCAGTTTAAGTAATAAATTGATTATAAAATATAAGACAGTTCTTGGTCCTAAAATAATTATATATCTATTTTTTTTCTTCTTATTTAACTTCTTTGTTAGATTCATATTGTTGATCTTATTAAATTATCATATTGGATATTTCACTTGACTTCCATCCAAATTCTATCCGTCCATCAAACTTTGAGAAATATTCTATATAGTTTATATTAATGAGATCGGATAATAGCGAATTTCGGATGATCGATCCTGTCTCATAAAAATTTTCTATCGGCCGTCAAGATAAATTAAAAAATGCTCACGATGAGTGATTCAGAAGTTCAACGTTCTAATATTCGCACTCTATTTTTAAAAAATTATCATAACTGAAAATCGAATTACGAATATCTAAATATATAGTTTAGATTCATGTGTTAAAGGAGAGTACGCATTTTAAATTAATAATCCAATACAGTTTCATCTTCTTAGTTATATTTGATTATTTTATGACTTACCATATATATTTTTTTAATTAATTATGATATAACAGTGTTTATGGATTTTCATACTTAGTATTGCAATCACAATATAGATTAAAGTTAATATCATTATTTCACCATCAAATATTACTATGGGGTTAGAGCCAATTTCAATCCTTTAACCATTTTTTGACACTTTTTTTATAATCTAAATGACCTAATTTCAGTCAATTAATTACGAAGGTAAACGCTTTAATTCCCCTAATCCATATATGGGATAAATTCAAAATACAACTCATTTACACGTTCAAACGTTAATTTACAAGATATTCTTCGTGTGTGTATATATATATACCAATTTTATTGCTCAATTAATCCGATGGACTAAACTTTACGGAAGTTTCCCATTTAATTCAATGGAAGGTTGTAAAATGATGGTAGCCTTTCTTTTATATTATGATTATTTTTATATCAGATATTTTGATCTTATAATCTGATTAATCTTGAGATAGATAATCCGTCCACGAAACTTGTAAGAAACACAGCTGATTCCTGACGTGCTGACTCATCTTCATCAGTAGTTTAATCAGATAGATGTGCTCTATGTAAAAATTAAATCTTAGTTGCTTAGGAAAAACATCTTGTCTCTCACCATCCACCAAGCTCGGTGGTGATTGTTGTCTCTCTCTATTAGAGTAAAAAATAATATTGCTCACTTCAAACAGTTCAGTATCCTCGACAGTACTATTCTAAAGGGTGACACCTAGGCGTCCTAGGCACTGCCTATGCATTAGGCGGTTGCCCACCGCTTTACCTTTTACAAAGGTGATGCCTTTAGACTTGTTGTATTAATTGGCCACCTAGGCGGCCTGAGCGCCGCCTACGCAGGGGCGGCCGCTTTGTTTTTACAAAAGCATGTTAAATCTATTAACCAATCGATTGAATACTATAAATTGACTGGTCAATCGATTGGTAGGAGTTTTGCGAAAAATAGAAACTTACGAATCGATTGGCCGATCGATTGAATACTGCCAATCGATTTGGCCGACAGGAGTTTCACGAGAAACAAAAGCTTGCTGATCAATTAGCCAATCGATTTGTCAATCGATTGAATTGACAGTGTTCACTCGATTGGCATGAGTTACCGATTGATTAGACAATCGATTGAACATTGATCTAATCGATTGAACACTACCAATTGATAGAAAAAAAATGTGGGATCGTTGTGATCGATTGAGGGGGTGAATATCGATTACGTATTTTCGGAAAATCAGATTCAACGCAGCGGAAAATAAACAAGTCAAAAACAATGCTGACACTTGTTTTTTTACTTGGTTCGGAGTCTGTGACGACTCCTATTCCAAGGCCCACGGTCCTTGATCGTCTTTGTTGGACAATACTATAATTCGTAAAAAAGAAGTATAAGTATAATGATTTAAGTACAGAATGAACTGGAAATATTATACCAACGACACTTTAAAGAAAGAGATGATCTTCTTGTTGTAGGAGTGGCGTGTCGTCGATCTCAAACTTCTTTGGCGCAGTGAACTTGAGTACGGAAGATTTATTGTAGTGTTTTTGAATGCTAAAATTGATATCTGGAAGTAAGGGGGTGAAACCCCTTTTATACTTGAACTCGAGCACTCGAGAGGCTATAGGGGCGCCCTACACGTCAACGATTCGACCGCATCGTTATCCGCTAACTTGGTCAAACTCTATCCCTTCTCGGGCGCTTGGGAGCTCTAGGGCGCCTGGGAGTTGACGTGACACCTCCAACCAATGAATGCCAACTCAGCTTGCGCCAACGCTGAGAAACACCTCTAGGGTGCCTGAGTCCTCTTATGCGCCTGACTTCTCGGGCGCCTGAGACCCATTAGGCTCCTAGCTCACAGGTGTTTGAGACTTTCAGGCGCCCCTTGATCGCAACTAGCTAGTTTCTTTAGCCTGCAATCAAGGTTAGTCTATGAACACAATAATAATATAGTAAATGCATGAATGAATGACGGCTAGAGTTGTCTGATTCTGACTTTAAATTTCAAATGAAATCTTAGGTCGAACCTGGAGAAGTTACCTTTTGCCTACCGGCTCCTCCGGTTGGACTTTTGCTTAACCTCCGAAACTCTCGGATCTCGAGATGTCCGTTCCTCGACCCGTCTCTACTTCTGTCCGTAGTCCTCGCTCGACTAAATCTTCTGCCCGATCTTCTGGATCAGGTCTTCGTGCCTAATCCCCGACCAAGACTTCGTGCCCAATTCCTCAAACCAGGTCATTGTGCCTAACCGTCGGTCAGGTCTTTAGTGCCCAGCTCGCGGCTAGGACTTCGTGCGCAGTCCTCGACCAGGACTTCTTGCTCAACCCTGCAGGTCAAGACTTCGTGTCTAGCTAAATCACCACATAAACTTAACTTTGAACCTTTTGCCATTATCAAAACCAGGTTCGATCTGGTGTTTCCGACACCAACAAAAAAATATTCCGTCTAGGTGGCCGCCTAGGCGTCAAGTCGCTAGGTGGTGGGTGACCACCTGCCTACTGTCTAGCACTTTATAGAATATTGATCATCGGTCAAACGATAAGATACAAATAGATAGATTATAAAGAGGTATTTTACTCTAACATAATAGTCCTTTATATATGCAAAGCCAACGAAATATTTTATACAATTGAGAATTGCCTTCAAAATCTATTAAATTAAATATTTATATAGATATCAAACTGTTTCAAAAAAAGTGGATCCGCCACCTCAGCGGTCCCTTAGTCTCTGCCATATGAATTTCCAAAGGGGGTAAATCACGGATTTATCGAGGTGGTAGATAAGGCGCCAGAGCCGAGAGAGTTTGAAGCCAGCAAACCAAGATTTGTATTCCCGTGCACAACTAACAATCTTCGACCCCAAAACTTCCATTTCAAGCGGACCACTTCAGCCCGTGGGGGCTAAGATATCAAACTGTGTGAATACTTAAAGACGTCCCTGTTCCTTTGAGTGGGGGCCCTTCATTGCTTCCTCCTCTATGCCACCACCGTATCATTAAATTCAAGCCACTAGAACTACCAAAGTTGATCCCCCCTAGTACTCTCAACTATCTCTGCATTACAAGATCTTTTTGATGCAATAGTTCCAGTTTGGTTCCTAGGCGACATTTTACTCCCTCCATTGGTCATATTCATTAAATTGTTGTACTGCTCAAGTTCGATAATTGACATTATTTGGTGATTTCTGTAGAAGTTTTTTCAGTCATCCCATAAGATTCTATAGTTTAGAGACGATCTATGCAGTTTGATATGGGTGATTTTTTAAGATTTAATTTTTAAACAAAAAGATTAATGCTTCTCATACGATTCCATAGTTCTAGCTAATAGTTGAAATTAAGATGAATTAAACATCGAGAAAACGTTCCAAAATTATTTAGAAAATGAGAAATTTTCTCATTGCACGATCTGTTTTCGCTAACCATCTGAAGGGATTTGGAGAAAGAAGCATAAAACCCGTTGCTAATAAAGTTGAGACATTACAGGACAAACGCGTGGCCCCACTGCCATTGTCAAATGAGAAAACAACAAAAATAAGCAATCACTGAAAAAGAAAAAAAAACTAAAATAGAGATTTGAGAACGGAAATTTACCAATGTTAAAAAATTCTCAAATTACGCATCATATTTTAAGAAAGAGCAAAGGATAGGCCCAACTGACGGTCCATTTGGCGGCCAAATCTCATTTGACGGTTCCTTTAGCGACCTCTTAGGCGGTCATTACTCACAAGTACTTCCCACCCCTGACCAGTGGATTTTTGCCTTCCTCAGGATTCGAACTCTAGACCTCCAGGCTAAGTACTAAAGTTTATGAATCCTTGGTACCAGGATTCATAAACTTTAGTACTTAGCCTGGAGGTCTAGAGTTGGAATCCTGGGGAAGGCAAAAATCCACTGGCCAGGGGTGGGAAGTACTTGTGAGTAACGACCGCCCAAGGGGCCGAGGGCCGCCAGTTGGGCCGCCCAAGGGACCAAGGGGCCGGGTCGTTACAATAAAAAGGCGTGGGGCCGAGGGCCGCCAGTTGGGCCGCCCAAGGGGCCAAGGGGTCAGGTCGTTACAATAAAAAGACGCCTTTTTATTGTAACGACCCAACCCCTTGGCCCCTTGGGCGGCCCAACTGGCGGCCCTCGGCCCCTTGGGCGGCCAAATCTCATTTGGCGGCCCCTTTGGCGACCTCTTCGGCGGTCGTTACTCACAAGTACTTCCCACCCCTGGCCAGTGGATTTTTGCCTTTCTCAGGATTCGAACTCTAGACCTCCAGGATAAGTACTAGAGTTTATGAATCCTGATACCAATTGAGCTATAGCTCAATTGGTATCAGGATTCATAAACTCTAGTACTTAATCTAGAGGTCTAGAGTTCGAATCCTGAGGAAGGCAAAAATCCACTGGCCAGGGGTGGAAAGTACTTGTGAGTAACGACCGTCGAAGAAGTCGCCAAAGGGGCCGCCAAATGAGATTTGGCCGCCAGTTGGGCCGCCCAAGGGGCCAAGGGGCCAGGTCGTTACATTACTTTAGGCATCCTTTACCTTCTATCTCTTCTGTCAACTATAGATTTATTTTTATACTTTCTCTTACCTATCAATTTATACAATTCAAAATTATTATTTTAATTTAACTACTAAAATCAAAAGTAAAATTTGACATCAAATCGACGTTCTTCAAACTCTACTTTGTCATGTGATTACATATTCACAAAAATCCAAATAACATAAGTTCAATAGTGGATTTCGGTCAAACCCCAACCTAGAGAGCTTGAATAGTGGCATGGTGTGGGGAGACCAAGCCCAAGTGTTCGAGTTGAAAATTAACATAATACTGAAGCACCTCTGTAAGGCCTGAAAAAAGTAATAAATGACACCTTTGAACTGATTGCAAGCTTAGAAACTCATAGAACATGAAATGGATGCAATCTGAGCTCTCTTAGTGAATCTGTGGGTTTTATCTAAATCCATTTATGAACCCAATATATTTGAATTTTAAACAAACTTGCACCCATCCGGTAGATTTTTGTGAGAGAAAGTTAAGTATGATGGCAAACCTCGGTTGAGATCAGGGACACTATGAGCTTGGTGTGGGGACACCATAACCAACTTTAACCTAGTCTGCTCTCAGATCAGATCCAATGTGCTCCTAGTCTCTAAAAGCATACTAAACCCAAGCATTCTAGTTGAAAGTTAGCATAATACTAGAGCACCTCTGGGGAGCCTGAAATAAGTAATGAATGATACATTTGGACTCCATGTAATTTCAAAAATCCATGGGAACCTAGGATATTTAGATTTCCAATTATACCCACCCGATAGGATGGAGTGAGAGGAAGTTAGATATGATATCAAACATGAGTTCTAATCAAGGAAATGTGAGCATGGTGTGGGGAGAGTAGGACCAACTTGGTCCTAATTGCTCTTAATGACCAAGACCACGTTGGATCGGATTTGAGAGCAGATTGGGACCAAGTTAGTCCTAGTCTCACCACACCATGGCCACATTATTTCTTGATCAAAACTAATATTTGATATTATAACTATCTTCCTTTCACCCAACTCTATCAGATGAGTATAAGTTTGTAAAAATTCAAATAGCCTAAGTTTATTAGTGAGTTTCAATCAAAACTCATTAATAGACCCAAAAACTCAAATTGTACCAATTTTAGGTCCTATGAGCTTCTGAGATTGCAAGGAGTTCAAAGGTGTCCTCTATTATTCATTTTCGACTCCCTAGAGGTGCTCTAGTATTATGCTAATTTTCAGTTAGAACGTTTGTGCTTCCACATTGGATCTAATTTGCTCTTAGATCAAGCCCAATGTGGTCCTAGTCTCCCCCACACAAGACTCATAGTGTTTCTTGATCAAAATCAAGGTTTGACATCGTATCTATTTTTCTTTTTACTTGACTTAACAGGTGGGTGCAAGTTTACAAAAATTCAAATAACCTAAGTTTATTAGTGAATTTCAATCAAAATTCATTTCGACCTAGAAAACTCAGATTGCACCAATTTTAGGTCCTATGAGCTTCTGAGATTACAAGGAGTTCCAAGGTGTCCTCTATTATTTATTTTTGGCTCCCTAGAGGTGCTCTAGTATTATGTTAATTTTTAGTTAGAATGTTTGTGCTTCCACATTGGACTTGATTTGCTCTCTGATCAAGCCCAACGTGGTCCTAGTCTCCCCACACAAGGCTCATAGTGTTCCTTGATCAAAACCAAGGTTTGACATCATATCAATTTTCTTTTTACTTAGCCTTAACAGGTGGGTGCAAGTTTGCAAAAATCTTACAGTCTAGGATCATCAATGAGTTTCAGTTAAAATTTACTGATCGACCTAAAGAGTTTGAATTGTACTCATTTAAGGTCTCATGAATTTCTGAGATTGCAAGGAGTTTAAATATGTACTCTATTATTATTTTTGGACTTCCCTAATGATGGTCTAGAGGTTTTGCCTTGCAGAGGCCATAACTTTTGACTTGAGATGAGTTTTGGGGCATTCTATGATCCAAAACGAAATTCGTTCAGAGATCTACGATTTGTTATTGGGTTCACTTGTAACCGCCTAATTTCATACCCAAAAAATATCATTTAGGATATTTTCAAAGGTTTGGAAGATTTTTTTTCTCTTTGACACTATTAGGAAAGTTCGAAAATAGTAAAGGAGTGCACATTTGGACTCCTTGACATTTCAGAAACTCACAAGGACTTGAAATTAGTATAATTCAACCTCTCTAGGTCGATCGATGAATTTTAACCAAAATTAGACCTAGACTATTTAAATTTATACAAATTATAACCATATGAAAGAGTAGAGTTTGGAGAATATAAAATAATGTCAATCATGATTCTAATTTTAATAGTTAAATTAAAAAAATTTAAATTGTATAAAATTGACTGATGAGAGAAAAGAGTTTGATTTACTTTTCAATTTCTACAAAAGATTATACGTTGACCCCGGGTGCCCCACACAACTGACCCCATAGTTATTTGTAGAGAGGTAAATTAGGAAACTATAAGGTGCATAAAATGCAAGACAAAAGACAATGATAGTGGGGCCGACGTGACTGGGAGAATTTATTAGACGACAGAGAATAGGAATGTCCGTTTCAAGTGGGAGAAAGATTACTTTTCAAGATGATAAAAGGTGATCCCTCGTCTCGATGCCCCACTAATCCGTCTCATGGTCAACATGAAAGAAGTAAATCATGAGGTCTGCTAGCTTGGACAGTGACTAGAATACAAGGGAGGATAGACATTTGTCCTCGTTATGATTTGACCCACAAATTTTATAGCATTAATATCTTATGCGCTAGCCATGAATTCATCCCGTGAAGATGAAATTGACTTTTCAAGGTGGCAAAATGGCGATTCACTTGTTTCTAGTATCATCGTCAACCCGTCTAAGAGTCAACATGGAAAAGATAAATTATGAGGGTTACGAACTCAGACAATAACTAATGCATAAGGAAAAATATATAAATTATATCAAAAAAGAAGGGGGGGAGCTGGCGATAATTGTATGTAAATAAATTATATAAATATTATATATAAATAAGAACAAAAAAAAAAAATAATGATAAGAATGAATTGGAGAGTGAATGGGAGAGGAATGACGTGGCAGTTATTGTAATACGTCGATCGTCGATGACACCACCGCCTCTGATACCGTCCGAATCAAACTATGTCTAAGAAGATCGTGAACTCATCGGAATCGCCGCATTATGATCTGTGATTCACCGTCAATCGGCGAGATTCAATTACGGCGACCCTGCGGTTCACCATCCCCAAAATAGTGATCAGGACAATCAGAGGTCATCGGTGGTGTCCGATCGGCGATCGAACATGTAACATTAGCTACACATCATTCCTCTCCATTCACTCTCCAATTCAGTCTCTCAATCATTACTCAAAAAACAATACGCCCTTTGATCCCAAAACGTTCCGGATGCTTTTGTAAATATGAATTTTATACACGAACGGACCTCCTCGTTCTCTGCGGTTCAATGAGTTCTCCCACAGTCTCGCGGGCCCCACTCCCATTGTCTTTTGGCTTGAATTTGTCACGTTCCTGAAAAAGAAAGAAAAAAAAACACGTTCAGTGTTCCGCTTGCTATTTATCTAGCTATTCTCGTCGAGCGGTACTGTCTGTAGGGGATTACGATCTCCTTCTTGGACTCCGATCTCGGGCTGCGGTGCCGTAGATCTGCGATTTGGATGCTGAACGTGGGGACCGACGACAAGATGGAGGCGGAGGGCGTCGGGGGAGAGCGAGTGGTCGTCAGCGGTCCGCTCAGCAAGCGCGGCAGCAGGAAGAGCGCCCGATTTAATCTCTCGGCCTCCACCACCACCTCCTCCTCCGCCACCGGCGGAGGCGACGATGAGGCCTACGTCGAGATCACCCTCGACGTGCGCGACGACTCGGTGGCGGTCCACAGCGTGAAGCCGGCGGTTGCCGGGGAGGTGGAGGACCCCGAGGTGTCGCTGCTGGCGCGGACGCTCGAGAAGAGACCGGCGTCGTTCGGGTCGTCGGTGATCCGGAACGCTTCGTCGCGGATCCGGCAGGTGTCGCAGGAACTCCGGCGGCTGGCGTCGGGGCCGAAGCGGCAGGCTGTGGTGAGGTTCGACCGGACTAAATCGGCTGCGGCGTACGCGCTCAAGGGGCTCAAGTTCATTGCCAAGACCGACGGCGCCACCGGTTGGGCGGCGGTCGACGAGCGCTTCGACGAGCTAGCTGTCGACGGACTACTCCACCGGTCCCACTTCGGCCAGTGTATAGGTAGCTCGCACTCTTATCTCGCTTTCTAAATCCATTCTGATTAACTATTACAGAAGCTATGAACTGAAATTTACTAGGCATGAAGGAATCGACGGAGTTCGCAGGAGAGCTGTTCGATGCGTTGTCGAGGAGAAGAAATATCACTGGGGATAAGATCACCAAAGCGGAGCTGAGAGAGTTTTGGGATCAAATCACCGACCAAAGCTTCGATTCCAGGCTCCAAACTTTCTTCGACATGTATGCAATTAATTTTTATCAACTGATTCCTTTCCTCCTTTCATCGAAATCGGTTGATTTGGACATGCAGGGTGGATAAAAATTTGGATGGAAGAATAGCCGAGGAGGAAGTCAAAGAGGTAATTGACGAAGAATTAGATCCTTTTTTGGATTACCTAATTGAAGGCTCTGTTTTTGACGAGAAAACATGAAACAGATCATCACTATGAGCGCTTCGGCTAACAAGTTGTCGAATATACAAGAGCAGGCGGAGGAGTATGCTCGGCTCATCATGGAAGAATTAGATCCGAATGACCTTGGCTACATTGAGGTGATTGCTTGAAACCGATTAGTTAATTGAATCAAAGAGCAGGATGAGCAGAGTAGTTGTTCGATGAAATGAGCTTACGACAAAGCCGTGCAGATATACAGCTTGGAGATGTTGCTGCTGCAAGCGCCGTACCAGTCGATGTACATCGGGACAACCAATAGCCGGAACTTGAGCCAGATGCTGAGCCAGAAGCTGAGGCCGACGGAGGAGCCCAACCCACTCCGGCGATGTTACAAACAGGGCAAGTACTTCATAGAGGACAACTGGCAACGGGCATGGGTGATGGCGCTGTGGCTCGCCATTTGCGCCGGCCTCTTCACCTGGAAGTTCATCCAGTACCGCCGTCGCGCCGTCTTCGACGTCATGGGCTACTGCGTCTGCATCGCCAAGGGCGGCGCCGAGACGCTCAAGTTCAACATGGCGCTCATCCTCCTCCCCGTCTGCCGCAACACCGTAACTTGGCTCCGCACCAAGACCAAGCTCGGCAAAGCCGTCCCTTTCGACGACAGCCTCAATTTCCACAAGGTGATCGCGGCGGGTATCACTGTTGGCGTAGGAATGCACGCGATCTCGCACTTGACATGCGACTTCCCGCGGTTGTTGCACACTTCGAACTACGCGCCGATGGAACCCTTCTTCGGGAACACGAAGCCAGGCGATTACTGGTGGTTCGTCAAGGGGACGGAAGGGTGGACTGGGTTGGTGATGGTGGTCCTCATGGTCATTGCCTTTACCCTTGCCTCCCCGTGGTTCCGCCGTGGCCGCTTCAAACTGCCCAAGCCCTTCCACCGCATCACCGGATTCAACGCCTTCTGGTACTCCCACCACCTCCTTGTCATCGTCTATGTTCTCCTCATTGTCCACGGCTACTTCCTTTACCTTACCAAGAAGTGGTACAAAAAAACGGTACGTGCGAATAACACAAAATGTTCACATCACTATATTACTTAGCTAATTGAACATCTCTTGCCCAGACTTGGATGTATCTGGCGATTCCGATGATCCTGTACGCGAGTGAACGGCTGATAAGGGCGTTCAGGTCGAGTATCAGTGCGGTGAAGATATTGAAAGTCGCAGTGTATCCCGGCAACGTCTTGGCTTTCCATGTGTCCAAGCCACCGGGCTTCAGATACCAGAGTGGCCAGTATATATTTGTCAACTGCGCTGCTGTCTCCCCATTTCAGTGGTAAAATTTTGTTCGCCCTCTGTCAATCACAAGCCTTTGCTCCAAATTTCTCTGATTAAATTGTATTAAAATGAGCAGGCATCCATTCTCCATCACCTCGGCGCCACAAGACGATTATGTCAGCGTGCACATACGGACAGTCGGTGACTGGACCAGGCAGCTTAAAGCAGTTTTCTCCCAGGTATTACAGAATGATAATTGAGCGGATTAGCAGGAAGAGTAGATGAGAAAAATGAGGTTTTGGTGAAATTGCGCTTTTGTGTAGGTGTGTCAACCACCGACTTCAGGGAAAAGTGGGCTTCTGAGAGCAGACTACGATGATGACAGTAACAACGGGGGCAGCCCAAGGTGAGTGAGTCACTGCGACAAACTACCCCAGTAGATGCTCACTTTATAACGTTTTCAGAATGCAACTTAGGGCTAGCTGTCCTACGTTCACGTTTTATCTATTGAACAATATTGGGTAGGGGACATTCGCATCTGTCCAGTCGTTTTCCTGTTGTCAGAAAATGTCGAGCCTTTGTCGTCATCTACCTACCTTGATTGATGGTTGAAATGTGTGATCGGAATAATCTCCTGGAGCTGACTTTTTTCTTCTATTTGGACGGGTGATTTTGGGAATTCAAGAATAACATGCATTGATCTTTCATTAATACTTATGCTTTAGTCTCATCGACTGCTTTCCATGGCACAGCATCCCAAGGTTGCTTATTGACGGGCCTTATGGAGCGCCGGCCCAAGACTACAAGCAGTATGAGGTGGTGTTGCTGGTGGGTCTGGGCATCGGGGCCACGCCGTTCATCAGCATCGTCAAGGACATCGTGAACAACATGAAGGAATTGGAGTCCCTGGGCCTGGCTGACGACAACGTCGACGACAACGACGTCGAGACCGGCAGCGGTGGCTCGCACAAGAGATCGGCATCTGCGTCGACGTCGGCAGCATCATCTTTCAAGACGCGGCGGGCCTATTTCTACTGGGTGACGCGGGAGCAGGGATCGTTCGAGTGGTTCCGGGGAGTGATGAACGAGGTGGCGGAGACGGACAAGAAAGGGGTGATCGAGCTCCACAATTACTGCACCAGCGTGTACGAGGAGGGCGACGTGCGCTCCGCCCTCATCGCCATGCTGCAGTCTCTCAACCACGCCAAGCACGGTCTGGACGTCGTCTCGGGCACACGGGTCAAGTCGCACTTCGCCCGCCCAAATTGGCGGACCGTGTACAAACACATCGCGCTCAAACACCGCGACGAGCGAGTCGGTAATTCACTTTTCCCGTCATCCTTGCTATCTTAGTGAATTGGGAAAAGTAGCATCCATCCTAACAATGAATAGACATGACCAAAAGCTTCAAAAGCTCCATCATTAATTTTTAGGATTGTTCCTGCCGTAAATTATCTTGAAATCCTCAAGTACACTCTAATTTATCGTCAAAGGTGTCCCTATGCTTTTAGCTTATTATTTATTTTAATAAAGTCGGCAACCACCAACTTGTTTTAAGCTAACTGCTCAGAGACTTTGTGCGACTGCAGGCGTGTTCTACTGTGGAGCTCCAACCCTGACGAAAGAGCTACGCGAGCTGGCGCATGATTTTTCCCACAAGACCAGCACGAAGTTCGACTTCCACAAGGAGAACTTTTGAACAACCGCATATATATTAAACTTAAGGAGGTTGCAAAGTGGTAGTTAATATAGATTTGATGTAGAAAGACCACAATATTGGTCAGTTATATAATCTTTGAATCTTCCAGTCTTTCTGAATTGATGTTAATGCTTAGTTTGTGTTGATAATGTGGGACATTTATCATATATAATTAAAATACTGTAAACAAAGTTTTTTTCCTATTGTTACCGGAAGAAAAATTTAGTGAAATCTAGGATTCTATAGGAGTCATTAACGTTGGATCTCGAGGCGGTGATAGTGTAACCAGAACGTGAATATTAGAATGAAAATATAATTACCATTTTGATGAAATCGAGATTAGAATTGGACTTTATTTTTAAGACGAATTTCCTTCGCACACGGTATTTCACAAAACATCACAATTGTATTTCAAAATATGATTTTATCGTGTGATAGTAGTACACTAAATCACAAGACTTCCCAGAACTGAAAAAGCTTCTCGAATTTTTCACATGTAAGTATGGAATGTAATGCTTATTTTGTTTTAAAATAGAATAAATGAAATGAGAATGTGAAGATGATCCTGTCGTGAAGTGAGGTGAAAGTCCCAAGGGTCAGATGGTCTTCCGAGTGGCACGAGCGGCTGAGGTGGCGTCGACCTGGTCCCGACTCGGCTACGGCCTGCAAGACAGCGACCGTTAGTAAACCCGCCAGAGAATTTCCCCGGCAAGGCACTCCGACGGTCAAATCAGTATCCGTAGGAAATATAAGGGAGCAAATGGAAATATAGAGGAAGAGAGAACTCGCGCGCATACCTGCGGAATGAGGAGTGGAGCGCTTATATAGCCGGGGGAGCTGACAACCCCCGTTCGTCTCGACGAGACAGGGGTGTGGTACCTGTTAGCTCGTATGAGAGCACCTGAAAGTACCGCGGTATGGCGCGGGGTGCTTAGGCAGTACGAAGGTACTGAACTGGCGGGATAACCGCGAGGTGTATCACAAATGGGTAAAACGCATAGTACCCCGACATCAAGATCGTACCCCGGATAATGACATAGGGCGGCATAGGGACGATCTAGCCCGTAGCCCGAGCGCCGACCGATGGGTCCGAGTGCCAAGGACCGGATCAGGTAATGGCCAGGGAGCGTGACCTGCCACACGTCCGACTGGGAGGGTTGAAGCGCAGGGTACGCCCTGAGTCGGGGTCTATTAGGCTATGTCTGTCAGGCTCTATCGGGGTTATGTGGGTTGTCAAATCTATGGGTGCTGAGGGAGCGTGGGTCTCCACGCGTCCAATTGGATTGCCCGACCTCGACCGGGATCAGGGTACGGGTTTAGCCGACCGAGTGAAGTGACGCTCGGGGTCGACCCGATCGACCCTGCCCCGGGGTCGAGGAGTTAGAGCATCGGGAGGTCTCCTGGCTCATGGAATCCCCTGATGAGGTCTTCGTCGACCTTTCTGCTAGATCTTTGCTGTGTCAGGCTGGTTGGACGAGCTACTCGTAAGTGAGGTCGGAATCAGAAGAATTTTAAATATACTAAATGATAGAAGAATATCTTAATCCAATTAGATCTTAATGCTATCCAGATTTACTTGAGTTGATCCTATTCGACCAAACATTTTTAATCAAATTTTATTCGACTTTATTCTTTAGTCAAAGAGCGATACCTGATAATATCCGGATTTATCATCAAGCACCTGAGTCTGACAGAGTCATATCCTGAGCATTCACGACTCTCAGTTGCAACACTATCAACTTAGCTACGTGTTGCGGGGCTACACTATTCTGGAAATCAAACTTATCTCCCGAGCACTCACATTCCTGAATGCTACAGTGAGGCCATAGAAATTGCACACTACCTGTGCCTGATAACCAATCTACCCTCCCGAACAATCAATGTTCTCGGAAGCTGTAGTACCTGAATGTTATAGTAAATTCTACAGTAAGTACAGTGCTACGAAGTTACGGTGCTTCAGAAATCAATCTATTCCATACACCGAGCACCAAAATCTACTTCCCCTAATCATCAGAACAAAGTCCTACCAAGCACCAAAATCTACTTCCCCAGAGCATAAAAAAAAAGTCCATAAATAAAAGTCCCACCGAGCACCAAAATCTACTTCCCCTAGCATCAGACCAAAGTCCCATTGAGCATTGGTGTCTATTTCTACTTAACATCAAAATATACTTCCACTAATTATTAAAATCAACTTCCCTTACTGATAAATTTCGAAGCTTCTAGATATGAATACGTGACAATCAATGGATGGAAAGGGAAATGGTAGACGTCAGATTTGATTTTTCTTGATTTTTTACTCCTTATACATGACAATTAATAAATGGAGGAGGATGTAATGGATTGTCAGAAGACTTATCTTCACCAATTCGCAGGGAAAAATAATAAGAGGGGCATGCTATTAGAGGATGAAAAAGATAGAAAAAGAAAGAGATATAAATTCAATAATGAATCTTATTTTTATGTGTAATGAAGAATACAATTTATATAGATGTCCATGAGGACTTATTCAATTGATCAATTCTAACTTAACTAATTCTAAATACCAATTCTAAAGACATATTAATAAGAATTTATTATGTCATATAGAAAATATTGATTAAGTCTTATTTTCTAATAAATCTCTTTTACCCCCCGACAAATTCAACGGAAGATCTCTGACGTTGAGTTTGCTTGCTAGCTTGGTAAAACGTTGCCTGGATAATGACTTAGTAAAGATATCAACGATTTGATCTTCTGCAGAAATATAGGAGACAGATAACTGTTTAGCTGCAACGTGTTCGCGAACAAAATGAAAATCAATTTCCACATGTTTTGTACGAGCATGAAATACTGGATTGGCTGTAAGATATGTTGCTCCAATATTGTCACACCAAATTTTTGGTGCAATTTTTGATGCAAGATGAAGTTCAGAAAGAAGAGATTGAAGCCAAATAATTTCTGCCGTTGCATTGGCTATAGCTTTATATTCAACTTCAGTGCTTGAACGTGATACTGTAGGTTGCTTTTTCGAATTCCAAGAGATAAGATTTCGTCCAAGAAATATTGCATATCCACTAGTAGAGCATCTATCTTCAGGAGAACTCGCCCAATCCGCATCGCTATAGGCATGTAAATCTCGAGATGAGTGACGATATAAAAGAAGACCATGTAAAATAGCGCCTTTAAGATAGCGAAGTATTCTTTTCACACTTTCCCAATTTTGTTCAGTGGAAGCATGCATGAACTGACAGACACGATTTACTGCAAACGTAATATCAGGACGTGTGATAGTGACATACTGTAAAGCACCAACAATACTTCGATAAACCTGGGGATCAGACATCATGGAAGAGAAAGAAGTAATAGAGACGTTATCTGTAGTATTTGGTGTAGAAATCGGACGTGCCCCATCCATTTTAGCTCTTTGAAGAAGCCCAGTAATATATTTGCTTTGAGAAAGGATATAACCTTCATCATGTGGAATAAGTTCAATACCAAGAAAGAAACGAGCATTTCCTAAATCTCGAATAGGAAATTCTTGATTGAGAAGAGTTAATAGATTTGTGATACCTTTTTCATCATTACCAGTTAATAGAATGTCATCAACATAAATAAGAAAGAATATCATAGAATCAGCATCATATCTGTAGAATAGAGAGGAGTCAGTCTTAGATCCAGAAAATCCTTGAATCTGCAACCAGTTAGATAATCGATGAAACCATGCACGAGGCGCTTGCCGAAGACCATATATGGATTTCTTAAGGTGACAAACATGAGATGGGAATTGCGGATGGATAAATCCAGATGGTTGCTCCATAAATATCGTTTCCTCAAGATTTCCATGAAAAAATACATTAGAAACGTCTAATTGTCGAATGAACCAATTAGAACTCACAGCTATTGATAATAATAATCTAACAGATGTAATTTTGATAACTGGGCTAAAAGTATCATTGAAGTCAATACCTGGTTTTTGACTAAATCCTTTGGCAACAAGTCGAGCTTTATATCGTTCAAGAGAACCATCAGCTCGATGCTTAAGACGGAAAATCCATTTAAAGCCCACAACATTCATGGAGGGAGTGCGCGGAACTAGGGTCCATGTTCCATTGCGAAGCAGTGCATCAAATTCTGCAGTCATAGCACTACGCCAATTCGGATCCTTGTTTGCTTGTGTAAAACAAGTTGGCTCAATAGATTTTGAGGCGACCACCAAAGCACGAGGAAGAGGATGTCGAGTAACTATTGGTGGGCATCGTGCATATATATCATTTAACGGAAGCACACGACGAGGAGTATCATCACTTGTTGATGGTGACGAACAAGTAGGTAGACAAGGGGATTCTGATGAAGGACTTGTATTGTTCGATGATTCAGAGTTAGAGAGCATATTGTCTATAGCTGGAGATGCTTCCAAGATTGGGCACGGAATAGGTTCTAAAACATTATCACTTCCGAAATTATTAGTACGCCTAGCTCTTAATGGAGTAGTCACCTGGGGTGATTTTGATGACCTAGGAGAATTTGCAGAAGGCTCCGGAGCAGGACTAAGGATGCCATTGCCTTCAGTATCTTTAGTGTGTCTGATTGGATGAGCAATCTGAGAGAATTCAGATGTGATATTAGGTGGCATCAAAAAAGTTCCACTGCTCCCTGAAGATGGAGGTCCTGTTAAGGCTGTAAAAGGAAATAAAGACTCATCAAAAATAACATGCCGAGATATATATATACGCCCTGTTGGAATATATAGACAACGATAGCCATGGTGCAAATTACTATAACCAAGAAAAACACATTATTGAGAACGAGAATTTAGTTTATGTTTAGAGTAAGGTCATAGCCAAGGATAACATGCGCAACCAAAGATACATAAAAAGGTGTAGTTAGGAGTTTGATTGAAGAGTTTTTCCATGGGACATTTATGTTGAAG
This sequence comes from Boesenbergia rotunda, assembly GCA_024364735.1. Lineage (NCBI taxonomy): Eukaryota > Viridiplantae > Streptophyta > Magnoliopsida > Zingiberales > Zingiberaceae > Boesenbergia > Boesenbergia rotunda. The sequence goes on from JAGFNQ010000462.1 coordinate 138,719, forward strand.
TAATGGAGTAGGCAGACGATTAATAAGATAAACTACAGTTTGAACCGCGTCATCCCAAAATTTAAGTGGAACTGATGCATGATTGAGAAGAGCTAATGCAGTTTCAATTATATGACGATGTTTCCTTTCTGCAGAGCCATTTTGTTCAGGAGTATGAGGACACGAGACTCGATGAAGGATGCCAGAAGAGTCCAGATGCCGATGAAGTGCTTGATATTCTCCACCCCAGTCAGAGTGGAGAGAAAGAATTTTACGATCAAAGTAACGTTCCACGTGCCTTTGAAATTGACAAAATATATTAAAAAGATCAGATTTTCGTTTCATAAGAAAAACCCAGGTAAACCTACTAAAATCATCAATAAAAATGACATAGTAAAGAAAACCTTGATTTGACAAAACAGGAGCAGGACCCCAAACATCAGAATGAATTATTTCTAAAGGAAATTTAGACATATGAGAAGAAGAAACAAAAGGTAATTTATGACTCTTTGCTTTCAAACACGCATCACAAGAATGAGATGAGGAAGACAAACGGGTCGGTAAGTTAAACCGATTAATAACTTCTTGAACGATACGGAGGGATGGATGACCAAGACGTGCATGCCAAGAGGCTTTATTTGTACGTTCTCCAATAAGCGCTTTGGCGGATGTAGGTTGTAGGTGATAGAGACCATCCCTAATTTCTCCTCTGAGCAGGGTGATTTTGGTAATGGGATCCTTCACAAGACAATAATAAGAGTGAAATTCAAAAAACACATTATTATCAAGAGCAAATTGACGAACTGAAAGTAGGTTCTTAGTGATAGAGGGAACATGGAGTGTGTTGCGCATGTGAAAGAGACGACCAGATGAATTAAAACATGTGTTACCAAGGTGAGCAATTTGCAAACCTGAACCGTTGCCTATTTGTACTGTGTCAGGACTATGATAGGAGGAGGTTTCTGTAAGAATATCATAATTCGGTGTAACATGATGAGTCGCGCTAGAGTCTGGATGCCACCCCGGGTTTGAAGAATCTGCCATTGGTATATAAGGATTGCTTGCAATAGAGAATGCTCCTGGATGAGATGATGAAGTTGATGTTGACGCTTGAGTAGAGGATGCAAGACCTCCAATAAAATTATAATCAAATCTCTTATAACATTGATGAGCAAAGTGACCATTCTTAAGACAGATCTGACAACGACCTCGACCTCGTCCTTGACCTTGTCCTCGTCCACGTCCTCGTCCTTGACCTTGTCCTCGGCCTCGACCTCTATTTCGTTCAACCTGATTTCCTTGATCGTGTGGAGGATGAGTAGTACTATCAATTTTGTATGGTGCATGTGCTGAAAGAGCGAGACTATCCGAGACCCTTTGAGATTGAAATTGTAGAAGTATCTCGTGTGAAGATAACAACCCATGAAGAGTATTAAGTGACACTTGATACATGCGAGTAGTTATGCTGGGAATAAAACTATCATATTGAGGTCTCAATCCTGCAAGAACATGGATAAGTAAATCTGAATCTGAAATTGGATGGCCAATCGCAGCTAAATTATTGGCAATGGTCTTGATTAATTGCATATATTCATTGATAGACTTGTCTCCTCTTTGCACCGATTGCAATTGCATGCGAAGCTAAAGAACACGTGCTTGAGAGTCTGAAGCAAAGGTTCGGCCAAGAACTTCCCATATTTGGCGAGAGCTAGCAAGTCCGACAATTATAGGAAGTATAGATTCATCGATCGTTGAGATTAACCATGTCATGATAAGTTGATCCTTCTTGCTCCAAATAGCATAGTTTGCATCGGCTACTTCCGGTTTAGGAGAAGTGCCATCAACAACTCCAAGTAGATCATGAACACGGAGGAGTGAAAGAAACTGTATTTTCTAAAGCATATAATTATCATTGTTTAGTTTGATGGGTAAATAAGATATGGCATTTAGGGGCAGAGAAGAAAGTTGTGTCGTAAAATTTGCTTCTGTAGTGGATGACGGAGATGAATGTTCCGACATTATATATATAAAAAGAAGAATAACTTAGCTTCACAATCACCAGCCAACAGCTATGCCAGAGCAGTAGAATTTTTTTTTGTCGGCTGCAGTTTCCGTCGAGAGGTTATACCGTCCGATTCTGTGGAGGGTGGATGTGGGTCGCCGCGGCAGAAAGCAGTAGATGGGCAGTAGATGCTGCCACTGCCCGGCGCGTTGCGCTTGCTGAAGAGGTTCTCGAGCCAAGGCACGTGGAAGTAGTCGGTAATGGTCTCGTTGCAGCAATAGATGCTGCAACGTGCCTCTGATGGGAGGGCCACGTAGATGGGCAGTAGAGGAGCAGGAAATTAAAATGAACCAGGGCCACGTGCCTCTGATTCTGTGCCTCTGATTTGCTCTTGATATTAAGAAAGAGGAGAGAAATATAATTCGATGACGGCTGCTACCAAGAGAAAGAAAGAGATAGGGCAACGCTCTGATACCATATTAGAGGAAGAAAAAGATAAAAGAAGAAAGAAATATAAATCCAATAATGAATCTTATTCTTATGTGCAATGAAGAATACAATTTATATAGATGTCCATGAATTGACCAATTCTAACTTAACTAATTCTAAATACCAATTCTAAAGACATATTAATAAAAATTTATTATGTCATATAGAAAATATTGATTAAGTCTTATTTTCTAATAACTCTCTTTTACATGCGACATTTAATGTAGAGATGTTTTTATGATAACTATAGAAGCGCTAGAAGAGATAAATTAGAGACATGTTGGTTCTCTTATTTTGACAAGCGGAGGTAATTTTTCTCCACAAAGCTCTTCTCTTCTTCTATCTCGTCTTCTTCTCTTTCCTTCTCTGGTGATTGACTTGAGTATCAGAGGGGCCGTGCCGATAAACTGACTCGAGCTCTAATCCGTATTGCTTTTTAGGGTGTTGGATTTGACAAGTGGAAAGGTTGAACTACGCATTTGGAGAGGAGGAGCCGAGTTGAAGGAAAAAAGGGAACCATTAGATCTCATTTATCCAACGGGAATTGAACGATCTAGATCGCACCCTTCGCAAGGAACACAATGCATCTTCATTTGAATGTCTTCCATTCGAAATCAACGGTTCAAGTTAAGTCATTCAGAGAGACACTTATATGGGCGGAGCCACATTCATGGCTACCCTCAGAGAGACACTTATATGAGCGGAGCCACATTCATGGCTACCCAGGTTGTAGCCCGAGGACCTAACAACGATGAGAAGGAAAAAAAAACTCAATTTTAATGTGGGAGAAAAGAAAAAAAAAATGAGAGAAAGAGGAGATAGCCTGAGGTGACGGCGTTGGCGCTCAAGACCCACAACATGGATAGATCATCCAGACTAACTTCGTCATTCCACACTTATCCCTAAGTTGGATGAATCAGATTTATCCATAAACCATATCACCGATCAATTTGATTTCTCATTTACACATTAACTAGTTTAAAACTAATTTTCCAAGAATTCTCATGATTCCCCTACTTGCCTGTACTCTGTTTCCATCAGTGCTGGGGGACCATTTGCCTGGACTAAAATTCGACTGGATGGTGTGATCCAGAGGGACCCCTGGCATCTAGAAACGAAAAAAAAATTCATGATCCACATCAGTTATGTAAAATCCTCCTGTTCGTTCTCATATATTGTTTTAGGATAAGAACGATTAGGAGGACAAAAGATCAATGAAAATTACCAAAATTTTTTTATCATATGAAGACATCATATTGTAACCAACCAAACGCCAGAACGTTGTCGAAGGGGGGATCCCTATAATTTGTCTTCTTCCAACCCCACAACCCACATGCTTTTAAATATGGGTCACGAAGGTGACTTCTCCTGAATTGGCATCAAATCCATGTGCTTTTAAAGACTTCCACATCATTCAGGGCATAAAATACAGGGATCCAACTTGGCCTAACAACAAACAAGCCCAAGAAAATCATATCAAATTGCATTTTTAATGTATCATTGGAGAAGAGTAATGTTAAAGGCAGAAATGATTTAAGAAGAGTAATGCTATTCACAGCTATCGACTGTTGGATGTTCTGATGTTGTACAGTTTACTATAACCAAAACCAAGCTGCACAGAGAAAACTCATACCTTGGGAAAGAATCTTCCTTGACAAGTATAGCGACTTGAAATAGCATTCATACAACTCCACGTATGGCAGCATCAATGTTTTAATCTAGTTTAGAGTTTCATTAGCGGGCATGTCTCCGTAATTTAATTGCTTGTCTAGAAGTGGAGCCTTGGCTTCATTTCAAGGGTACTTCTAGGTGACTTGGACTGCCAAATTGTCCTGAACTAATTTGCTCAACACTATCATTTGCTTAAATCTCATAGTCTTAGAACCATTACTCCGATTCGATTAACACTATGTAACTCAGTTTCCGTGTAGGCCTGATTCATTTTCTTTATCCTTTTCATCTTTTGCTCCACAACTTCCATCAACCTCAGTTTTGTCAACTTTGACATTTTTGTATGCAATAGTACTTGCAGTAGGAGTCTGATCAAAAGTTTCACATAGTTCAACTCAAGTTAAATTGCAGACAATGTAGACAAGGCAAATTCTTTAAATGAAAGCAAAACAACTCGCCATATCCTTCCTGATCCCGGGCTAGCTTGCGTGTAACCTGGCCTGGCAGTCTGGAGCCCAGGCGGAAGGAAGATGGTTAGTGGGTTGAATGAGCCCGTTAGGTAGGGGGCAAGCGGGCTTAGTCCCCCGGACTCCCGCGTTAAGGCCCGCATATTTTAGTAGCAGTCCGATCCCGAGTCAGACAGCCATGCTTTAAGACTCCTCCAGGTTCAGCTCCCCGCCAACACGTGGCGGCCCATGCTCCGGGGGTAAGCCCGGATTGGAGGAGGCGTTACTCAGTGCCCCAGTCGGCGCCCTCATAGGCCCTCAGCCGACCTCATTACTCAGTGCCCCAGTTGGCACCCTCACAGGCCCTCAGCCGGCCTCGCTACTCTGTGTCCCAGCCAGCACAACTACTCCCTGACACCAGACTACCAGAAGTTGTACGGGGTCGGCGCAGGACTGGAGCCATTCTGGTCCCAAGTGGTGGATATCTCGTCGGGGTATTGATCTGTCTGCCACATCTTGTCCCCCCGTACCTCGACCACATGCTTTGGTGTCAGGCCGAGCGGCGCCCAACGACGCCAACCCTTAAGTTGACAGTGCCCCTTTCCTTAATACAGCATGTGCCACTTTATCCTGCCACCCCTGGACATGCATTACCCTATACCCGCTATATGACAGCAGGTGGCAGGTGGGGCAGGACCTGTCAGCTCCCCCGGCTACATATACCTTCTCACTCCGCGTTTCCTAGGTACGCGCGATAATGCAATTCCATACTGTTCTATTGCCTTCCATCGCCGCCGTCGTGTACTGACTTGACCGTCGGAGTGCCTGGCCGGAGACTTTTTCCGGCGGGTTCTAACGGTCTTTGTCTTGCACCAGTTCGTTAAGCCACCTCAGCGACCTCACTCTTCCCGGAGGCTCACTCAGCTGTAAGGGCGTCCGACTCACTTCGCGACAGGATCACTTCCCATATCCTTCAAAAAAAAAAAAAACTCCCCATATCCTTCTTTGCTCAAAAGATAGCCCTAAATGTAACACTAATGGTACAAACACTATGGATAAGGATTCCTACTATGATGTTGGGTTGTTTCTATTAGACAATTTTGCCGGAGATAGAAAAAAAGTAGTCCGAATTGAAATTACAAATCAAATCAAACTTATTTGTTGAGGAGGTTAATAGCTTGCAATTCAAATTAAAACCTTCTTCTCTTGCTTCAAGCTTTGCAAGGACACCTAATTAATTCCAAATAAAAATAATTTGCATAGAATAAAATAAGAGGTAGAATATTTACTTGGTTACTTAATTCAAGGCAAATGAACGCTTACAAAAAAAATTTTCTTTGTTAAATGCGGAGTAACCTCTTACAAACCTTGAAAGTTCAAAAATTAAAGAACGAGTGTAGAAATGTAAGTATAAGTTGTTGTATCAACTAAGAGGACAAGACCTCTATTTATAGTATTCTGGTCGAATTTGAGGTTCCTCAGTTACAATTGAGGCGGCTCAGTTGTGCTAAATTTGATCCATGCGCAATGGTGCTTTTCTGATATGGCGACACCATAGGTGCCTCAATTCCAATAGAGGCGTCTCGGGTGTGATGACGTGAATTGTCACGCCCTGAGAGAGAGGAGCCGTTGATCCAATATACAATCGGACAATATCTCCCCTGTACGATGGACAATTTGGAATATTTATACAACACCACGCAATATATATATGACCTCAGGCCTCAAATCAAAACACATAATGTTCAATCCCAGCCAAAACATATAAAAGCAAATGCATCACAACAATAAAATCCATAACACTCACCTGAGTTGCCCTTTGGGCAGGTGCGCAACAAAACATCACATGAAGTCCAATAGAGGACTCAAAAATATAAATCCCACATCAAATATAGCACAATACAAGTCCACGGTGTAAAACAAATACAGAATAAGGAGTATGCTATAACAGAAAACATAAACACGCGAAAGAACCCAAGTCGTCGGGGCCTAGTATTGGCAACTGGGGCTCCCCTGGCGACCAATCAACCTGAAAACAAAAATGAGATAACGGATGGTGTGTCCAAGTGGATTATGCGGGTATAGAGATATATATGCATGAAAACATAAATAGTTGTACAAGCTATAAAGAAAACAACAGGATACAGTCTCAAGGGAAATGTCAAAATATGCATAACTGAAAGTACTGTATGAATGTACATACTAGAAATCAGCTTATCTTGATCATAATAGCTCGTATCATACGATCAGATATAGAGTCATCGAACCAAACACATAATATCTCCTGTATGTGCATGTTAAACATATGCAACAAACAAATGCAGCAATCACAATAAAATGCGCAATACATCATATGCACATAATGCAATGCACGATCACCAGTCAAGCTACCGAGACATGTTAGATGTGTCAACCGAGTGAGGGCTTTGATAACTGTACATACTCTGTCATCATTGCTCCAGAGTGATCGAGTGGGCAGGATGTAATCGAAGGGTTGCCCTCCTACCCCAAGTCATATAGGGGAGCATCGCTTTCATCTCCTCTGATCATTGGAAAGAGGAGGGATCTCTATCTGCTACCATGCTTTGGAACTACTATCCATGAGCGTCCGAGCGAAGTAGCATAGAACAACTGCACACACCAACGATATCCACTAACCCATGAGAGATCGTGTGTGCAGATTATGTAACTAGCGATGGGCTTAGATCATAAGGGATGCCGATGATCGCCAGCATGCAACAGTACAGGGATGGTGCATAACTCTAACACATGCAATCCTCTCCAGGTCATCATACATAACTCAACCTAACATGCACAGATTGACTACATGTATAATAATCTAACTATCATACATCTAAGTACACATGCAAGTATAACTAGAAATTATTCATGCAGATATAAAGTGACATGCTACTATATCTACATACACATGCATACCTGAATACTATACAGAATCAGATGTTAAATATAGAGACTGTATAGACAGGAATTAGATCATCTCAAAAATCAAACAATAAGTATCAAGCAGGATATAGACAGGAATTAGATCATCTCAAAAATCAAACAATAAGTATCAAGCAGGATAACAACGGTAGTAGATATAAGGTAAATAAAACATATTGCAACAAATATAAGTAGCCATGCATAATGATAACATGGATTTAAAGAAGATAAGCAAGAGTACTCGTCTCAAATGAAGATGCTCATATCAGAAGAGAACCTCCCATCCAGTAATCAACAACAATATATCCAAAGCAATGCCTTGTATCAAAGGACATATTTAAATAGTTATTACACAATTAGTAACTGGCTAACAAGTCCCTGAACCGTATTAGGGTTATCTTAACCCTCATATTTCATTTAATTACATTTAATTAAATGGTTGGCCCTTGTTAGGATCAAGTTTATGTTTAACCCAAGGGATCACCTCATTTCTAATCCCCCACCTAGTCAAAATCCTAGGTCCAAGACACAACCCTTCATCTCCACAAATGGGTGCTCACTGCCAATCTATAAACAAGATCAATCCCAACTATGTGTCCAGGACTCAAGGTTCAAACCGAAACAAAGTTATCCACGAGATAAGCTTAACAACTACAAGGTAGGGAAATCTTAATTCCAACAACAAGTATCATATCTAAACCACAAGATGGAACAACCTCCAAGCATAGAATCATTACATTAAAAATTAGAACAAAACGAGATTAGAGATTACTTACTCCGATTCCAATTTCAACGATACCATCTGATCCTCAACAATCAGAGCGAACCAAATAGGCAATTATCCTGTTAAGTACTAACACAGATCTACCGCCCTACAGTTCAGAACCATAGCTATTTCGAAAAACCTGCTCATGGCAATCATAGCTACACTTATCTAACAGAAGATACCTTCGATTCATCATTACTACCTAATCCTGTCGACAAGCGAAGATCGGCTCTCACTCGGATGACTCGGTCTGACCAAGACGACCCGGTCTGCGGTAGCATGGGGGATCGCTCTCGGGCTGAATCGCGGGTCAGATACCACTCACTCGGGTCGGACAGAAATGGGAAACACAAAGTGGAGCTGAGGTTGCAAAGTGACAGCAAGCCTCTCCTTAGAGCCCAAAGGGGGTTTATATAGGGGAGGGGAAGCTCTCTGCCTTGTCAGAGCGGTCATGTTTCATTAAGGAATGGTCAGTTGACAGACTGAGCCTGTGGCAGCTTTATTAGCCCTGTGAGACTGCCACAGCCGCCTGACACTCTGTCTACACTGCCGCTTCTGATTCTTATTGACATTCGGCGGCTTTGTCAGGCGGCTTTGTCAGGTGATGATGATGTCAGAGGTCTGCTACATCATTACTGCAGAGGCGGTCTGTAATTATTCGGTCGGCTCACTATAACTCACAGGTTGAGTCGGTCGGCTCACTATAACTCACAGGCTGAGTCGGTCGGGTAAGCTTGGATCCTAGGCCCCCACTCACGAGGCGAACTCGGGGCGCTTGGCTAAAGACACCCGACCTTGAGTGGCCGACCTCGAGTGACCGACCTCGAGTCATCGACCTCGGGTGCCCGATCCCGAGTGGCCAACCTCAGGTGATTGATCCCGAGTGGCTGACCTCGGGTGACCGACCCCGAGTGGCTGACCTCGGGTGACTGATCCCGAGTGGCCGACCTCGGATGACCGACCCTGACCGGCCGACCTCGGGTGACCGACCCCGAGTGGCTGACCTGGGGTGACCGACCCCGAGTATCTGAACTTGAACCAGGGCCTGAGCTGAGACGGCCTCCTTGTTGGGACCGGGTGCATGTTGACATGGATACGAGTTCGTAATTTTAAAATTTAATTACGTGCAGCGGAAGGTTTAGCATAAATAATTTCTCAAATTATTTTAACCATGTATCTAGCATGCAACCTTATATTATGGAGACATGATCATATATTTAAAATTTTGCAGAAAGTAAACTAATTTACTTAATACCTTGCGTAACTCGTAGAAAGGGACGAGATCCAACCGTAGCGTCCCTTGGAAGCTCCGCCTCTATTCGCGTCCACGCCGAGTTTTCTTCGGGATAACTTCGCAAAGCCACGAGTTTCGTGCCGACAAGAACTACTAGATTCTCCAAAGGCACTACAAGAATACCAAGAGAGAGATGAAAAACTAACCACCAAACGAAGAACGGAATCAAGATTCTGGGAGGAGGGAAGGAGTCGCGCCCGCTTCTTCTTCTTCTTCGGCTTCTTCTTGGTGGTGGAAGCTCACAGCGAAGGGGGAGGGCTCTAAGGCCGGCGGCACTAGAAGAGGGAGAGGGAGAGAACGAGAGGGAGAGAGGCTAGGCAAGAATCCTTGATCTCTTGGATTAATCTCCAAGCCTTGCCTTGGTACCTTTATATAGTAGCCTCTTAATCGCCAAGTCTCCTCTTAACGGAATAAATTTTTCATAAGAAATTTATCTTATAAATTTTTCTATGAATTATTCCGTTATGCCAAGTTTTTATTATAACTTAATTTATAATAAAAACAACCATGTCTCCCCTTTTATTATGGAAAGAAATTTCTTTATATAAATTTCTTTATCATGGTAAATCAATCCATTATTGATTTTATAAAATAAAATAAATCAAGCCAAGGTTTATTTTAATTTCCATGAAAAATAAATCTCTTTATATAAATTTCTTTATATAAATTTCTTTATACAAATTTCTTTATCCATAATTTTATAAGACAAACCACGCGCGGTTTATTTTATAAATTTGAACCAAACAATTTGGTTCTTCCCTCTTATTGTGGCCGGCTAAACAAAGAGGGTGGGGACCCTCTTTGGCCGGCCAAACCTAAGCCGCGATCTCATGAATTAAACTCATTTAATTCGTTCAATAAGTCTTCAAAAGACTTAGCCATTTTATGCTTCCGATGCGTCTCTGAAAAATTCAGATTCGACTTATCTCTCTTGATCGGAAAATCTAATTTTCAACTCGTTTTAAATCCCTCTGATTACTCGTAGTGCATGTGACTAAATAGGCTTTCGATTTATGTTGGCCGTCTATAATTAACCAATTATAGAACGATCATGAGTGACACCTAGTAGTACATCATGATCCCCAATTAATCGAAAGATCAACGGTTGACCTCAGAAATAATTCTGAATCCCTTCAGCAACTCTAATGAATCGTGCCTCATTCCCTTCACCGTCTTATATTCACTTGGTTCAGGACACGGTCTATGTGTGTTAGTCCCCACTAGGCTGACTACGTCACACCTAGCCCAAGTAATGTCTTTCTCGTCCAACGGATTCTAATTACTCTCATGTTTCTGAGAGATTCATACTCGGAACATGTGATGCTCTGGCCAGAGGCTTCGAGTAACAATCCGACGATAGGCCTTGGGTATACATCTCCTCGCAAGGAGTGGTGAATCCTTTGTAGGCTGTTCAAACATCTTCGGGCACTTCGGCTTATACTCAATCATCCTGGGTCCACACCTCCTTGGAGATGCTTGCTTAAGATGTCAAAGTATAAGTCTTCATGACCAAGATGACTTGAACACCGCAAGTCAAAAGAACATCGCACTTAAGCTGCAGTAAGAACTTCATTGACATATCTACATGTAGATTACCATATGAAGTTTTACAGCTAGTCACTCTAATGAACTAGTTCCCTTAACTAGCATTCATGTTTATCTTCGGACATCCCAATGTCACCAGCCAGTGAGAATCAGCTGATTAGAGAATAACCCATGCTAGTCTCCACAGAATTGATAGTGTCCGTATTTATCAATTCATCGACTAGGGACAATTTCAATACTTCACAATTGCACATGTAGAGATAATCACTAGTTGTGAATTCATCACAAATTCTCTCATGCTGTGAATTGTATTACGGACATTCAGTAAATGAGTTTAAGATCTCAATCAAATACACGAACATGTATACTCAAATAGTGAATATTCATTTATTAAAGTAAATGATTACAATCATAAGGCGATTGCCTTAGGACACTTCTCTCATATTACTAACAAACTCCTACTTGGCCTAATGCCAATCGCTATGGTATCCAATACCACAGGCTCTAACATGACCCTCAAACTTGCTTTGAGGCAAGGCCTTAGTTAAAGGATCCGCTAAATTCCTTTCAGTGGGAATTTTCTCAATTTGTATATCATTCCTACTTATAATCTCTCTGATCAGATGATAGCGGCGAAGCACGTGTTTGGATCACTGATGAGACCTTGGTTCCTTTGCTTGTGCAATAGCTCCATTGTTGTCGTAGTAAACCGGTATTGCTTCATCAATAGTTGGAACCACACCAAGTTCTGAGACAAACTTCTTAATCCAGACTGCTTCTTTTGCTGCTTCCGAAGCCGCAATATATTCCGCTTCCGTGGTAGAATCCGCTATAGTGTCTTGCTTGGAACTCTTCCAACTTATTGCGCCTCCATTCAAAGTAAATACGTATCCAGACTGAGATTTGGAGTCATCCTTATCTGTCTGGAAACTGGCATTTGTATACCCACGTATTACCATATCTCCTTCTCCATATATTAGGAACACATCCTTAGTTCATCTTAAGTACTTAAGGATTGTCTTGACAGCCGCCCAATGATCCATTCCTGGATCAGACTGGTATCTGCTCATGACGCTCAGAGCATACGATACATCGGGCCTAGTACATAACATAGCATACATGATAGATCCTATCGCGGATGCATAAGGAATCTTATTCATGCAAATCCTCTCGTCTTCTGTGCGCGGACACATAGACTTTGAAAGGTTGATCTCATGCCTGATGGGAAGGTAACCTTTCTTGGATTCTGACATGCTAAACCTTTTTAGCACTCGGTCTATATATGTAGACTGCGAAAGACCAAGCAATCGTTTTGTTCTATTTCTATAGATTCTAATCCCAAGGATATAGGTTGCTTCTCCCAGGTCTTTCATGGAGAAAGTTTTGGACAACCAAATTTTAACCGACTGTAAGACTGATATATCGTTTCCTATAAGTAATATGTCATCGACATATAACACTAGGAATACGACTGCACTCCCACTAACCTTCTTGTACACACAAGGTTCGTCAGGATTTTGTGAGAAATCAAACTCTTTGATTGTCTCCTCAAAACGGATGTTCCAGCTCCTGGATGTTTGCTTCAGCCCATATATGGATAGCCGAAGCTTGCATATTTTGGTTTTGTCAACCGATGTGAAACCTTCAGGTTGTATCATGTATACATCCTCAAGCAGGTTTCCATTAAGGAAAGCTGTTTTCACATCCATTTGTCATATCTCATAATCATAATGAGCTGCTATGGCTAAGAGCATCCGAATGGATTTAAGCATAGCTACTGGCGAATATGTTTCGTTATAATCAATTCCTTGTTTCTGACGATATCCTTTTGCCACTAATCTAGCCTTAAAGGTAACAACCACTAGTACAAAAAAGACCTTTAACAACGGCTTTTAACACCGGTTGTATTAAAACCGGTGTTAAAAAAAAAGGCGGTGGCATTTTTGTAATTATTTGAATTTTAAAATACTTTTAACACCGGTTCTTTTAACAACCGGTATTAAAAATATATTTAACTACGGTTTTATAAATAACTGGGGTCATATGTTATAATTATTTGAACTTTAAAATACTTTTAACACCGGTTCTTTTAACAACCGGTGTTAAAAATATATTTGACTATGGTTTTGTAAATAACCGTGGTCATATGTTTTTCGCGCGCATGCCTTGTTCTTAATTAAGTCATACATGTCAATTATAATAGTCTAACTTTTGGTCGGTCATATATTTCCTCTGCTTAATTTGTTTCTTGCAACCCTAGCGGGCTGTGTGCGACACACGGAAAGCGCGCGCAGAGGAGGAGAGGAGAAAGAAGACGCGCAGACGGCGCGTAGTGCGCTGTTAAAAATATATTTTTAACAATGCATTTGCAGCGCGCTTGCTCAGCGCGCTGCAAAAACTTTTTATTTTTAACCGCGAGTCTTCGAGCCATATCAGCGGAAGGAGCAGATGTGCCTCTTCATCTTCGTGCCCTAGCCGCCCCCTCCCCGTGAGCCTTCATCACCATGCCCTAGTCACCCCTCCCTGTGAGCATCTTCCTCTTCCTAGCCGCAATCCTCTACATCTAGCCTAGGCCATTGATCACGTCGGCAACTACAACAACCTTGCAAGCTTCGACGCGCCGTCTCTTCTCCGCCTCGTGCTTCCACCTCGGCCGCCAGCGCTCATCTCCCCTGTGCCATGGCTCCATCCGGATGACTACGTTCTACACAGCGGTCTCAGATCGGCGGCATCATGGCTACTCTTCATCGGGTTCCCCAGGTACTTGGAGTCCATGTCATGACTCCCATCTAGAAACAGTCAGATCTCCCACCTCAATGTTGTCGTCTTAGAAGAGGTGCTAGCCACTGAGGAGAACGATCTTATCTTCCCTTCCCCTGAGTTCTCTCGAGATGCCCTTGTCTCCTCCCCCGAACAGGTCCCTCTATCTTCTCCTTGCAATCACTCTCGAAATAGTAATGATTATAATATATTTTTTAATATTTTTTTTTGTATATATCAGATAGTTTTCTCAATCCACCATATATACTATATCATATATTTCTTTCACTGTGTCATGAATTAGTATCACAAAATGTATAAGAAATCTATTGAAGATCCTGCTGGATTTTGGTCGAAGTAGCTGAGCAGTTTTACTGGAAGGAGAGGTGGAGTTCGGATGCGAGAATATTGATGTGAGGAAGGAACTTGTTAAGATTGAGGTCGGTGTAGTGTCTTTTTAATTGAAAAGTGTAAGTTTTGCCCTATTTTTAGTTAAGTCGTGCTCTGTCATTTCTGAATTAAGTGGTTCAAAGGGGGCATTATGAACAATGTTGGCATGTGCTTGCATCGATGCAGTTCACTCAATGCAGTTCTATTACATTCCTCACAAGATTTTCAAGAATATATGGATTGAATTTTGCTATAAGAAGAGGAGACTGAATGGTGTTTTTTCCTTTTAGGTTGCATTTGTTGGTTTCTCAGCTGAATCTCTTGCACAGAGAACTATTGACTGCAAATATGTTGCAATGCAGTGTGTAGATGAGCCAAAGAGATAAATCTCAAGGAAATAGTTGATAATGCTTTGGTTGAATCTGCCAATAACGGAATTATTGGTAATTATTAACTAATCTTAATGCCTGCTTATACATGGAATTAGAGTTATTGCCAATATTAGCAATAACTTTTTCATTTTTAGAAGAAAAAATAATTAGTTTTAATATATTTACCATGCTTCAAAATGAAGCTTTTTAAATTGTGCATTTTGCCTTTGGTACTCATTGTGTATTAAGATACAAGAACTTAGAGTTGGAAAAAGGTGTTTAAAGAAGTGGAACTAATACTTGATAACAATCTATGATTTATTTACTACATTTGTTGCCCATTAAGGTTAATAGTGTAAGTAATATGTAAATGAAAGTATGATTGTTTTTGCTTATTTTTGATAAAATATCAGATAGTTAATATTACATATCACATGTTAGGACTTACACTGCTTGATGCTAACACAGATAATGTTACCAAGTATATCTTGTTTTCGAAAACTGACATATTGCATAACTTGTCAACATGGTTATCTCTAGGTCAGTTCTTGGAGATAGTTCCTGAAGAGTTAGTCCATAATGGTGTGAATAACTGTAGCAAAAGATGCATTATTTTAACATTGGTGTGAATAACATTGGTGGTCTGCCTAAACACAAAATCAGAGCAACATTGGTGTGAATAACTGTAGCAAAAGATGCATTATTTTAACCACTTCTGTCAAGTTGGAGATCCATTCATGTGTTCCTTTCCATGATCAAGTTGTTTCATGAAGAATATCTTATTTTATGGCATCCCTAATGTCAGTAGCAAAGTCAATATGATCCCATGATTATATAACCTTATCTTTGTTGTTTACAATGCATTTTTCATTTTCCTGAGAGCTAAGTTTTTGAAGTCTCAATTTTTTGCCATGTTTTTTTTAAATATTGCTATATTTTGATTGTTTAGTTACTGCCGTGTTTTGTATAGTCCACTGTGGATTGAAACCAAGTGTTCTGAATACTAGCATATTGATCACTGGTAGGATGAAGAATAACATAGTTGGAATGGAGACAAATATGGAGCAACTTCTCGCAAAGGTAGACATCAGTATTTTTAATATGAAATTTGAACAATGACTTTCCATCTATTCATTACAAAAATCTAATTATGAGCCATTCTGCAGATTACTTCTGTTCAATCCAAGAGTGATTTGGTGAATACATCTCTTTTTGAAAAGAGGGAGCACATAGAGAAATTGCATCGTACTCGGAATCTTCTACGAAAAGTTCAAGTACGTACTTGAAGATGGTAGTTTTTTTAATCCCTAGTTGGTTAAATCTTTGTTCAAACGGATTTCTAATCAACTCTAGGTAGCATTCATATTTGTTACAAATTCTTCATTGACTGTTGACCCCTTTTTTTCCATTAGGTGAATGAGCGAGAATTATATGAAGCTTATGTTACAAAATTGAGTTAGAATCATGCTTTTAATATCTTCTCATCTCTTTATCATTGTTGTTCTTTGTCAATTAAATTGATTGATGAAGTATGCCTGCTTTAGAAGTTTCTTTAATCATATATTGATTAATCCCTATATTAAGGAAATATATAGAATTAGAAAATGTTTCAATGCGTGAAGGCATTAGCAACTTCCTTAGCAATTGCAATCTAAAAATTACCTGCTTTTTAGGTGTAGTTTCTAGGAAGACTATAATTATTTATGTTTTTTAATTACAGTTAATTTATGACCTTCCAACTCGGCTTGCAAAATGTATCAAAGTAGAAACTTATGCAGATGCAGTTAGATATTTCATTGGAGCCAAGCCAATTTTTGAGGTGAAATTTTTTCCTTGAATTATTTGTATGTTCATTTACTACTATTTGTCTGTAATTCATGGACTTAGAATCAGGTCAACTTGGAGGTGTTTTTTTTACTAGGCATATGGGGACTCATCTTTCCAAGATTGTAAGCGGGCTTCTGAAGAGGCAATAGATTTGGTTATCAAGAACCTTCAGGTACCTCTAGGCAAGAAACTACTATTTGTTATTCTATTCTGAACTATGTAAAATTGGTATATTCCTGTCCTATTGTTCTGAAGGAAATTATTTCAGGCAAAGATATACTTGGATTCTGAGCCTATTGAAGCTAGAGCTGAAGCTGTAGTGCTTCTGAAACAGCTGAACTTCCCTGTTGGTATTTTTTCCTTTTACTTTGCAGTCATTCTATTCTTTTCCTGTTGTATCAATCTCAATTTTATCATTTTATTTATCCTTTTACCTAGGTCTTTTGCGTGGCTTGTCAATTTATACCTGCTTGTTCCCCCTTGCGTGTCAAGAATTTGTTCATAGCCTTAGAGTTAGCAAGACGCTTATAAGAGATGGAATGCTAAGCTGATCGAAGTTCTGCAACGTACTCCTCACTATTTGATCTTGGACTAGACCGTTTACTTGCAAACTCGTGTGGTAAGCTTCTACATTGTCTTTGCTTGGAAAATCACATAGCGAGTAGGAGTATAATGTGTTATTTGATTTACATTTTGCTTTTGTTGAAAGAAAAATGGATATATAGTTGTAAAATACATGGATTGTTTTGTTTTTGAAACTAATTGGATGTTGCATTTACTTAATTCATAGTGTGTTATTGATTATGGATAAACTATTATATTATTGTGTTCTTTTATATGTCTAGAAAAATTATAAATAAAAATAAATATGAAATTTATATAAAAAATTAAGACTTTTGACACCGGTTGTTTCTAGAACCGGTGTTAAAACATCATTTTTAACACCGGTTCTGGAAACAATCGGTGTTAAAAATGATGTTTTAACACCGGTTGTTTCCAGAACCGGTGTTAAAAATGATGTTTTAACACCGGTTGTTTCCAGAACTGGTGTTAAAAATGATGTTTGAACGCCGGTTATTTAAAATAACCGGTGTCTAAAATGGCTTTCCCGCCTCATAATTGAACTTTTAACAACGGTTATTAACCGGTGTTAAATCTATATATTACACCGGTATGTTAACCGGTGTTAAAAGTCTATACTTACAATGCCGGCTGGATCAACACCGGTTCCGGAACCGGTGTTAAAAGTCGAAAATAACCGGTGTTAAAAGCCTTTTTTCCACTAGTGAACATTACCTTCCATGTCGGTTTTCTTCTTGAAAACCCACTTGCACCCTATGGGCTTAATCCCTTCAGGTGGGTTGACCAAGTCCCATACTTGGTTTTCGTACATGGAATCCATTTCCGACTTCATGGCTTCAAGTCATTTGTCCCTTTCTGAACTTTTCAGAACATCTTCATAACTGATAGGTTCGTCATCGCTTATGAGTAACACGTCGTTCGATTCACTTATGAGAAATCCGTATCTCTCTGGAATATTGCGTGTCCTATCAGACCTACGAAGAGGTGGTGTTGTTTTAGGTTCAACCGATAACTCATCATTATGAGTTATTGGTTGTGGGTCTAGATTAGGTGTCTCTGTAATGTCTATTGGAGTTTCTTGAACTTCATCAAGTTCAATGCCACTCCCACTGTTTTCTTGTAAAAGAAATTCTTTTTTCAGAAATACCGCATGCCTTGAAACAAACACCTTTTGTTCCAAGGGATGATAGAATTGGTAACCCTTCGTTTCCTTAGGGTATCCAATAAATATACATTTATCAGACTTAGCATCCAATTTGTCTGATACAGTCCGCTTCACATAAGCAAGACAACCCCATATCTTAAGGTGAGTTAAGTGATGTTTCTTACTATTCCACATCTCATATGGAGTAATAGAGACTACCTTGGTCGAGACTCTGTTTAGCAAGTAAACAGCTGTCTTAAGCGCATAGCCCCAAAAGGATTTTGGAAAAGTTGCATGATTCATCATAGATCTAACCATGTCCATCAAGGTTCGGTTACGCCTCTCAGATACACCATTATACTGTGGTGTATATGGCGGAGTCCATTGAGACAATATCCCATTGTCCCTAAGATAATCTTGAAACTCTTGACTTAAGTATTCACCACCCCGATCGGATCGAAGTATCTTAATACTTTTGCCAAGCTGTTTCTCTACTTCATTTCTGATCTCTTTGAATTTCTCAAAAGCTTCAGATTTGTGTTTCATCAAGAACACATACCCGAATCGTGAGTGATCATCGATAAAGGTAATGAAGTAGCTATAGCCTCCTTGTGCAAGAGTTGACATTGGTCCACATACATCAGTATGTATTAGACCAAGCAATTCTCCCACTGGATTACCTTTTCTGGAAAAGGGTAATTTGGTCATCTTGCCTTTTAAGCATGATTCGCATGTATCAAATGAACCAGGTTCAAATGATTCCAGAATTCCACATCGGTGTAATTTGGTCATGTGTTTCTTACTTACATGGCCAAGACGACAATGCCACGTATAGGAGTCTATTCGATTATCTATTCAAGTATGTTTGTTGCTAACTTCGATATTGAAAACGTCACCGGATAAATCTAACGTGTAGATACCATTGTATAAAGTTCCGGTCCCATAAAGAACACCATTTAAAGTTATGTAACTACAATTGTTACTAAAAGTTAAATGATAACCCTTTTCATTCAAACATGAAATAGATACAATGTTCTTTATTAACGAAGGAACAAAATAACAATTATCCAATTCTAAGACACGTCCAGTGGGGAGTTTTAGCAAATATGTTCCGATGGCAACAGCAGCAATCTTTGCTCCATTTCCAACTCACAAATTCGCTTCTCCCATGACGAGTCTTCTTCTATTCCTTAGCCCCTGTATGTCATTACATATATGTGAGCTACACCCAGTATCAAGTACCCAGGTGGTTGAGGAAATAGAGTGACATTCAATAACAAAGATACCTGAAGAGGATGGGGCATCGGATGCCTTCTTCTTCAAGGACTCAAGATAAACCTTGCAATTTCTTCGCCAGTGACCCTCCTTGCCACAGTGATGGCAAGTGCCTTTTGGTGTCTTTTCAGTCTTTTTGGCCTTTTTCTTCTTTCCCTTATTCTGTTCTTTGGCCTTCCTCATAGAACCTTTCTTTGAGAAACCAACTAACAGTACCGTCTTTTGATCCTGCTTCACAGAAGGCTCTACAATCTTCAGCAGGTTGAGCAACTCATGAATGGTAGTCTCCAGCTTGTTCATCCGATAGTTCATCACAAATTGTGAATAACTTTTGGGCAAACAATGCAGAATTAAGTCAATACTTAATTCATGATTCATTGCAAAACCGAGTATGCTCAGTCGCTCAATGTACCCCAACATCTTCAACACAAACTGTGAGACAGAAGTGCCTTCCTGCATTTTAGAGGTGAAGAGGAGTCTGGAGACCTCGAACCTTTCGGATCTCGCCTGCTCGTCAAAAAGCTCATGAAGATAGAAGATGATGGTATAAGCATCCATATGCTCATGCTGCTTTTGCAGCTCAGGTACCATAGCGGCTAGCATGATGCAACTCGCAAGTTCAGAATCGGTCACATGTTTCTGATAGGCCACTAACTGGTCTTGAGTTGCATTTTCTGGAGGACGGTTGGGAAGTTGATCTTCAAGGACATAAGCAAGCTTCTCTGCCTTGAGGATTATCCTCAGGTTTCGAAGCCAGTCCATGAAATTTGGCCCAGTCAGTTTATTGGTGTCCAAAATGGAACGCAAATTTAGAGAAGACATGATCGAGTGATTATCCTAAAATTCAAATTGAGCTTATGTGAGAAGAATGATAAAGAATGCATCAACATACATTAATTAAATCCTATTTAATTTTTCGAATTGAATAACCCTTTTTATCAATTCGGGAGATCGTAGGAACATCTCCAAATAGGTTGATATCCAACCATAGATAAGAAAAACCATGGTTGTGGCCATCAAGTTATTCTTAGCTATGAAGGTAGGTAATTATACCGATTACATATCACACATATGTAATTATCACTTTATGCTATCAACTAATTGAATGTTTGCATAAATCATTGGGTTGTTAACTCATTAACAAGTATGCAACATTATACATAGCACCCAACTGCACCTCTCTTTACATCGACCTTGGCTGTGGCACAACAAATCGATGCTCCAAGCTTAAGGCTGACCCATTAATCAAGAAATAGTTTTAATATGGTTGGAGCTCATTCAACCGTTTAGTCAGGCTTGGATGTGTCCAACAACCAAAACTAAGGATTGACCTCTGACTCCAACTATATTTATCATAAACTAATTCCATGGTTTGAACATGTTGAGGTTCAAGCCGGGCATGGATGTGTCCATCAACCCAAACGAGAAACAAAACTCCGGTTCTAACCATATTAATGGAAGGTGTTGGCCTTAATATTTTGTAAGGGGTTTTGGGTCTCATCTTTTCTTTTCTAAGCACATTCATGACATATAATTATGTCATGTACTAACGATTTCCTTAATAAAGTATGTATGTGACTTAATTTATCAAGTCTCATTAATTGAATTAGGAACCGGATTTCCTAATTCTAATTTCATACTTTATTCAAGGAATTGTTTTGGGAAACAATTTCCTAAATTGTCATAATCAATTTCGGAAATAATATGTTTAAGACTTTGATTTCTCTAAATCAAATCTTATTAAATTAAGAGACAGATTCCCTTAATTCAACCACATATTATTTTCATGAAAATCTTATTTAAGAAAACTCTATAGGAAACTATTTTCCTAATTAATTTTGGAGACAACAATATATAAGAGCATCACCTCTTAAATCAAATAAGGAAATTATCGTTTGAGAATCACCTCAAAATTTCCAAGATTTGATTACATATTTTATTTATGGATTTATTAATTTTAACAAATTATTTTCTTTGGGTGGCTCCCCGAGGCTCAGATACCCAAAAAAACGAATTTGTTGTAAATCTAATTTGGTCCGCTCCCCGAGGCATAACCAAATTAAACATGACAATTTTATTCAAAATAGGAAATTAAATTACAACAACTAACTTTAAATTGGACGGCTCCCCGAAGCTTAATCCAAAATAAAGAATTTTATTGATAATTTAAAACCAATTCAAATTTAATTGTCAATTAATGATCCATAAATTTGTCTAGACTTTCTTTGAAAGAAAGTGCCCAAAATTGCGAGATTTCATAATAGGTTTTCAGAATAATTGTAAGTTTCTGGTACAAAGAAAACTTACATATTTTCAAAATTGGAAAATTTCCAAAATAGAAAATTTCCAAAATTGGAAAGTTTTCAAAAATGGGAAGTTTTCACAATTATCATAAAATTTCAGAAACTAGGATATTTCAAAAGTTTGCGAAATTTCATGAGGATTTCCAAACTTTGAAATTCCTAAATCTAAAATTTATCATAATTGGAAAGTTTCCATAATTGGAAAATTTTTCAAAATTGAGATCATGACAAAGTTTTCCGCAAAACAAATATATGATTATGTCAAACACTAACCGGCTCTGATACCACTGTTGGGACCGGGTGCATGTTAACATGGATACGGGTTCGTAATTTTAAAATTTAATTATGTGCTGCGGAAGGTTTAGCATAAATAATTTCTCAAATTATTTTAACCACGTATCTAGCATGCAACCTTATGTTGTGGAGATATGATCATACATTTAAAATTTTACAGAAAGTAAACTAATTTACTTAATACCTCGCGTAACTCGTAGAAAGGGACGAGATCCAACCGTAGCGTCCCTTGGAAGCTCTGCTTCTATTCGCGTCCACGCCGAGTTTTCTTCGGGATGACTTCGCAAAGCCACGAGTTTCGTGCCGACAAGAACTACTAGATTCTCCAAAGGCACGACAAGAATACCAAGAGAGAGATGAAAAACTAACCACCAAACGAAGAACGGAATCAAGATTCCGGGAGGAGGGAAGGAGTCGCGCCCGCTTCTTCTTCTTCTTCGGCTTCTTCTTGGTGGTGGAAGCTCACAGCGAAGGGGGAGGGCTTTAGGGCCGGCGGCACTAGAAGAGGGAGAGGGAGAGAAGGAGAGGGAGAGAGGCTAGGCAAGAATCCTTGATCTCTTGGATTAATCTCCAAGCCTTGCCTTGGTACCTTTATATAGTAGCCTCTTAATCGCCAAGTCTCCTCTTAACGGAATAAATTTTTCATAAGAAATTTATCTTATAAATTTTTCTATGAATTATTCCGTTATGCCAAGTTTTTATTATAACTTAATTTATAATAAAAACAACCATGTCTCCCCTTTTATTATGGAAAGAAATTTCTTTATATAAATTTCTTTATATAAATTTCTTTATCATGGTAAATCAATCCATTATTGATTTTATAAAATAAAATAAACCAATCCAAGGTTTATTTTAATTTCCATGAAAAATAAATCTCTTTATATAAATTTCTTTATATAAATTTCTTTATATAAATTTCTTTATCCATAATTTTATAAGACAAACCACGCGCGGTTTATTTTATAAATTTGAACCAAACAATTTGGTTCTTCCCTCTTATTGTGGCCGGCCAAACAAAGAGGGTGGGGACCCTCTTTGGCCGGCCAAACCCAAGCCGCGATCTCACGAATTAAACTCATTTAATTCGTTCAATAAGTTTTCAAAAGACTTAGCCATTTTATGCTTCCGATGCGTCTCTGAAAAATTCAGATTCGACTTATCTTTCTTGATCAGAAAATCTAATTTTCAACTCGTTTTAAATCCCTTGGATTACTCATAGTGCGTGTGACTAAATAGGCTTTTGATTTATGTTGGCCGTCTATAATTAACCAATTATAGAACGATCATGAGTGGCACCTAGTAGTACATCATGATCCCCAATTAATCGAAAGATCAACGGTTGACCTCAGAAATAATTCTGAAACCCTTCAGCAGCTCTAATGAATCGTGCCTCATTCCCTTCACCATCTAATACCCACTTGGTTCAGGACACGGTCTATGTGTGTCAGTCCCCACTAGGCTGACTACGTCACACCTAGCCCAAGTAATGTCTTTCTCGTCCAACGGATTCTAATTACTCTCATGTTTCTGAGAGATTCATACTCGGAACATGTGATGCTCTAGCCAGAGGCTTCGAGTAACAATCCGACGATAGGCCTTGGGTATACATCTCCTCGCAAGGAGTGGTGAATCCTTTTAGGCTGTTCAAACATCTTCAGGCACTTCGGCTTATACCCAATCATCCTGGGTCCACACCTCCTTGGAGATGCTTGCTTAAGATATCAAAGTATAAGTCTTCATGACCAAGATGACTTGAACACCGCAAGTTAAAGGAACTTCGCACTTAAGCTGCAGTAAGAACTTCATTAACATATCTATATGTAGATTACCATATAAAGTTTTACAGCTAGTCACTCCAATGAACTAGTTCCCTTAACTAGCATTCATGTTTATCTCCGGACATCCCAATGTCACCAGCCAGTGAGAATCAGCTGATTAGAGAATAACCCATGCTAGTCTCCACAGAATTGATAGTGTCCGTATTTATCAATTCATCGACTAGGGACAATTTCAATACTTCACAATTGCACATGTAGAGATAATCACTAGTTGTGAATTCATCACAAATTCTCTCATGCTGTGAATTGTATTGCGGACATTCAGTAATGAGTTTAAGATCTCAATCAAATACACGAACATGTATACTCAAATAGTGAATATTCATTTATTAAAGTAAATGATTACAATCATAAGGCGATTGCCTTAGGACACTTCTCTCATATTACTAACACTCCTCTCTTCCCGCTAAGACTCAGGCCAGACCCACGGGGCCGTGGACAACCCGACTTACCCTTCCTTGATCCGGGTCACACTCAATCGAACCCGACCGGGCCTCTGATCCTCCTCAAAAAACCACTCGCCCGGATCTCTACCTTAACCCATAACAATCAAAGCATCAATAATCTTACCGCAATTGGCACACTACTACTCCTTTCCCCACTCTGTGTCGACCAGTAGAACCCACTAAAACTCACGCAAACCACACAGAAGCTTCCTTTCCCAATCGTCTTTCCTCAACCCCGAACTTGCTCTCATCGTGAGCCGTATATCATCACCCAAGAATAAGAACAACACCTAGAACAATTCCAATGAAGCTGTTATCGGTCAGGGCAAGGGAAAACTCAGAGGGAGATGAGCGATGCTAGGACCCCAAATCTTACTAGAAAGAAGGACGGTTAGTGAACACCCTAGTCGCTCCTTGTGGGTGGAGAAACTTCGCCACAACACCTTGACAATGATTGAACACCAAGACTACTATTTGGCCTTTAACCAAGACCAAATTCATCAAACCTTTCAGCCAACACGAAGTCCTCTTAAATAGGACTCGAGCTGAAAACCCTCGCCACCAGTCGACTGCCCATTTACCAGTCGACTGGTGCCAGCCAAACAGCAGTCCAACGGCTCGCTGCAACGACTAGTTTTTGGCTTTACCAGTCGACTGCTTCCAGGGCAGTCGACTAGTCTCTAACCAAAATCATTCTGTGAGTTTTATCAGTCGACTGCCTCCCAGGGCAGTCGACTGGTCTACTCACACACCTAAGGTTACCCTTCCCGAGTACATTTCACTCCGCACTCGAACCTTAGGATTTTTCGAGTACAATCACATAGCACTCATACCCTTACGACTCAACTGACTCCTCATCAGCAGCCTCGACTATTGCCTTCGCGCCCTCTTCATCTTCGGCTCTCGTCCCTCGGATGCACGCAAGCCTCCAGCTTTCCTCCATGCTATCCTTCACGCATGCCTCGAAGTCTGCGCCCCTCAGCTCATCGTCCCTACTCTCCAAAGGTTCCTCGGGTGCACACAAGCCTCCAGCTTGTCTTCATGCCACCATTCACCGTACCGAGGTCGTCCAGCTAAGTCCATATGT
The DNA here is from genome assembly GCA_024364735.1 of Boesenbergia rotunda. Classification (NCBI taxonomy): domain Eukaryota; kingdom Viridiplantae; phylum Streptophyta; class Magnoliopsida; order Zingiberales; family Zingiberaceae; genus Boesenbergia; species Boesenbergia rotunda. The sequence continues at coordinate 164,174 of JAGFNQ010000462.1, forward strand.
GTAACTTGCGCACCCTGCACACTCAACATATACATATCAAATATATAAGGGTAAACCTAACTTAAACCCTTTGCCCAAACATCAAAATACTTGGTCACTCCGGACCACAGATTGCCTCAACAATCTTCCCCTTTTTGATGTTTGGCAATACGTTTAAGTTAGGGAAAACAAATAGTGATAAATAGCAAAAACAATGCTAAACAGACAACTGGACTTACGTTGCCAAGACTCCATCTTGGACATACACCACCAATGCATATGCAAATGCAATCATGGATCCTATCCCAAGGCATCCCACACCTAACCCTCCAAGTTAGGACTTTTCACATACCTAACTTTCCAAGTTAGGAATTTCCACACCTAACTTCCCAAAGTTAGGAATTTTCCACACCTAACCCTCCAAGTTAGGAATTTTTCACACCTAACCCTCCAAGTTAGGAATTTTTCACACCTAACCCTCCAAGTTAGGAATTTCCACACCTAACTTCCCAAAGTTAGGAATTTTCCACACCTAACCTTCCAAGTTAGGAATTTTCCACACCTAACCCTCCAAGTTAGGAATTTTTCACACCTAACCTTCTAAGTTAGGAATTTTTCACAAAAATGGGCTTTTTAAAGCTTCTCCAAAGCTCCCCTACATTGGACTTACAATGGTTTTTTTTTAGAACCTCTCCAAGGTTCCCCTTACGGCAAGAATGGAGCAACCATGCTCCCCCTTAATCTCAGCTCCCCCTAAACCTAGGGTTTCTAGCAAAGGCGTGTTTGGTTTCCCAACTTAAACCCAATACTTCTCCCCCTTTGCCTAACATCAAAAAGAACCCAACAATATCCCAATTATCGGTTCTTTTAATCCCCAATGATCCGAAACACAGTGTACTAGACCCTCATACACTTGTTTTCCATCATTTGGACCACTTCCCATCTGCTGACATAAAAATCAACCCTGACCAGTCGACTGCTCCCCAGGGTAGTCGACTGATACTTTGAAAATCAGTTTTTTAGGCCACATTCAGAAATGCGCCAGAAATTTCACAAATCTCCAAAAATTTCCAAATTTTGTAGAGAAGTTTGTGGTACCCATACCTACTTGGGAAAAATACATTCCACCATGTATCTATCACTATTTCCAAGTTTGACACAAAACCCAAAAATTTTCTATGAAAATTAAGACAAACAAGGAGACAACTTCCCCCTTAACCTATGTCTTCTCCCAATTTTCAATTTACCAAGGTTAAGTTCTACCCAACTTGACCTCATAACACCGGTTAAGTTCTACCCAACTTAACTTCCAAGTTCTTTCCCCCTTGGACACAATTAAGGATTGCCCCAAGCAACCTTATCCCTAGTGCCAACAAGAACTCAACAAAACCTGAACCAATCTAAGAGTTTGCAAGCACATTTACTAGGATATACCCTATCCTAGAAAAATATGATTTCATGAAAATCACAAATGTGCTTGACTTTTGGTACATCAATTCTAATTTCCTTAAACATTGGCATTTTGTATCAATCTTGGAAATCTATCTATAATTCCATGTGTTTGTCAAAGCTAACCATTATAATTTGAAACATAGAAATGTCCTCAATACTTTCCTTTTTCTTATGATGTACTTATCAATCTTCTCATTCATCAAACATTTATCATTTAATATCATCCATTGAATTTAAAGCACTCATCAATTTTCCTTAAATTCCATGATATCCATATAGCCTCATTTCATATAATCACCATTAAACCATGTGGCAAACCTTTGTTCAAAGAGTATAATCAAGGATCTTAATTTAAAGGTCATATTCTATCATCCAATAGCATTTTCATCTTAACCCTAATGGATCGGTCGACTGCCCATGAGTTAGTCGACTGCCAAAACTTACAGAGAGTTTAGAGGGCTGAATTCACTCGGATCAGTTGACTGCCCCCCAGGGCAGTCGACTGATACCTGAATTTCAGGTTTTCAGTCTAATTTTAGAAATGCCTAGATAATTCCACAAATCTTCAAAAAATCTGAAATTTCGTGGGGAGATTTATGGATCTTATATCTACTTGGGAAAAATATATTTCCAAATAAATGTATTCCAAATCCCAAAATTGGCATGAAACTCAATCTTTTCTAAATTGTATCATTTAGACCTCTCCCAAAAAGTCCTAATTGTGGTTTCTCCTCAATGTTTCTTCTCATACTTGATCATAATTCATTTCTAGCACTGAATTGTATGGTATTTACCTATTAAACCCTGATTTTATCTAATATACTTCTATTTTCACCTTTTTCTCCCTAAAACTCCTTTTAATGTGTCAATTTCCTGGGATTAAGACTTACCCAAGTCTTCCAATCCTTTTGGCACATATCCTAGTCTACCTAGACTTCCTAGAGAACCCATCTCTTGAGATCCATTTACCATGGACCCCAAAGGCTCCTAGAGCTCCCCCTTGAGCTCTTAGCCCTAGCTACCTCCCTAGGTGACTCAATCCACACTAGGCCACATCGGTGAGCCCCCAGTGATTCTTGGCCTTCAAATCTAACCTTCTTAACCTTAGACACCTTGTCCTTGGTTAAGTCATTCTCTTTCCCTTTGAATGACACCCCCTTGCCATCCTTGGACTTCTCCTTTTTGCAATGATCATATGCTTTCCCAGTATATTTTTTTTTTGTTGGCATTGGAGACTCTAGACCGGTAACCCAAACCCGATCTATCATAGTTGAGTTTTATACTACCCAACACCATGTCTAACCCCTTTGATCCAACCGTGAATCTTTCTAGGGTCTTTTCCAATTTATCAAGCCTTGCCCTTAAGACTTGATTTTCCTTTTCTAGACTTTTAACCTTAGTGTCCATATGTCCATTTTGGACATTCCTAAACTTACCCTCCTTTCTAGGCACATGCTTTCCCTTCTTGGGATTAATGTCATGATCCTTAGGTCCTAAGGTTCTAGGTTTATCATGATGCATATTTTTCCTAGGGTTTTGATCTACCTTGTTAACCCTAGTCCTATCATTATATCTAAATCCAAAATTATGCACCATTAACTATTTTTCATTAATCCTAGCATGCATGGAGGGATAATTAACACTATTTTTAATATGCATGAAGGAACTTAAATTAGAATTTCATTTTAACTTAGGGATAGGAATTACCTCCCTTACCCTTGTAGTTCCTCCTTGTTGTGAGCTTCTTCTCTTCTTTTCCTCCTTCTCCCATCTTCTCAAGTGTCCCAATTTCTTTAACTCTCCTTTTCTTGGACACTTGGTGTGGAAATGCCCTAGCTCTCCACATGTGAAGCATCTAATTTTCTTCCTTTTAGCTTGAGCTTCTCCAATCCTACAACCCACATTAGATTTAAGTGAATTTGAAATGGGTTTAGATTTTATCTCCTTTTTACCTAGTGGACACTTATCCTTGTAGTGCCCCTTTTCATTGCAACCAAAGCATATGATATGGTCCTTTTTCTTTGCTTTGGTGGAGGTGGAGGCTAGGTTGACTTCTTCTTCAACCTTGGATGAAGTGGATGCTTCCTCTTGTTCCGGCATGGTTGAGGGTCTCTCCTCCCCCTCAATCCTTGACGTTGACACCTCCTCTTCTTCTCTTGAGGAAGTGGATGATCTCTCACTTTCTTCTTCCACTTCACTTGATGAGACGATCAATTCTTCTCCTTTTTCTTCTTCTTGAACCATTTGACTCATCTCTTTGGGTTTTTCCATTAGTTGAGCCTGGGTAGGGTTTTTATGAAATTCTTCTACTTTGATCCACAATTTATGTGCATTTTTGTATGCCCCTACACCACTCAAAACATTAGTAGGCAAAATGTTGCGTAAAATTGCAATTACCTTTTCATTTGCCTTGGATTGATTTTGTTGTTCTTGATTCCAATATCTAGGCCTAAGCTTCTTCCCGTGTTTATCCTTTGGAATCTCGAATGGCTTTCCAAGTGCAATCCTAAGGTCCCACTCCATTCCGAACCATGTCTCTATTCTAGCTTTCCAATATGCGAAATCTTGATGGTCGTAGGGCGGTAGAGTGTAGATGTCGTCCCCAAATTTGTCTTCCATTGTTTCTCCTCTAGCATTCTTGCTCCCTTGGCGGTTATTCCAATCAAGATCGGTCCTAGATCTGATACCACTTGTTGGATCTTGTACGGTTGCTAGAGGGGGCGTGAATAGCAAATCTTCGATTCTTCTTGTACCTACGTTGTTAGTTGCGCAAGCAGAAACAATAATAATGAAAACAAACAACGCTAACAAGAAAGATTTACTTGGTATCCACCCCTAAGGGTCACTAATCCAAGAATCCGTCGGTGGATCACTCCCCGGATAATCTCCGGCTAGCCCTTGTCGCTCCTTGTGGGTGGAGAAACCTCGCTACAACACCTCGACAATGCTTGAACACTAAGACTACTATTTGGCCTTTAACCAAGACCAAATTTGTCAAACCTTTCAGCCAACACGAAATCCTCTTAAATAGGACTCTAGCTGAAAACCCTCGCCACCAGTCGACTGCCCATTTATCAGTCGACTGGTGCCAGCCAAACAACAGTCCAACGGCTCGCTTCAATGACTAGTTTTTGACTTTATCAGTCGACTACTCCCAGGGCAGTCGACTGGTCCCCAACCAAAATCATTCTGTGAGTTTTATCAGTTGACTACCTCCCAGGGCAGTCGACTGGTCTACTCACACACCTAAGGTTACCCTTCCCGAGTACATTTCACTCCGCACTCGAACCTTAGGATTTTTCGAGTACAATCACATAGCAGTCATACCCTTACGACTCAACTGACTCCTCATCAGCAGCCTCGACTATTGCCTTCGCGCCCTCTTCATCTTCGGCTCCCGTCCCTCGGATGCACGCAAGCCTCCTGCTTGCCTCCATGCCATCCTTCACGCATGCCTCGAAGTCCGCGCCCCTCAGCTCATCGTCCCTGCTCTCCAAAGGTCCCTCGGGTGCACACAAGCCTCCAGCTTGTCTCCATGCCACCCTTCAACATATCGAGGCCGTCCAGCTAAGTCCATATGTGTAACTTGCGCACCCTGCACACTCAACATACATATATCAAATACACAAGGGTAAACCTAACTTAAACCCTTTGCCCAAACATCAAAACACTTGGTCACTCCAGACCACAGATTGCCTCAACACTCTCTCTGTCATCCTCTGACTGTCCTCCCTCGACAATATCGTCTCCCTCCTACACCTTGCTTACTCATCCCCATGCCATTTCCTTATTGCCACTCGCCACTACAGCTACTCCCTCTGTGGCCAGTGCCTCGGCCCTAGAGGCATAGTCATCGACGTGACCCCCCTCAAGCGCAACTGCCATGACTAAATCGTTGTGTCCTCTATGTTGGCGTACCCTTACGTCGACACCAGAGGCAAACAATTGTGTATTGAGGTCCTACGCGAGGCCCCCAAGCACATCCTCACACTGTGGTAGCATGCCCTCTAATGATAGCATCAACGACCAAACCTTCTGCTATGAGTCTAAACTTTCAATGTTTACGAATTAGATATCATTACCAGTAAATTAACTCAACAATTTTATAAATAATGAAAATATCATTCAATAAAAATTTAAAATTCAATGAAATACAGGAAAAAAAATGAGATGGTAACGTGCTCATGCGAAGTGAACTCGGACATCTTCTCTCTTCTACGATGTTCTTGGCGAACTCAACCAACTCGAGATCAACCCAATTCACCTCTAATTCCTAGATCAGTTCTTGCGTACTGAATTACTCAAGAATTTTCTAGGAATTTTTTAGTCCTTGCCTACTGAATTACTCAAGAATTTTCTAGGATTTTTTTTGACACTTTGGTAATTTGACTCCTATAATTTCTAACATACCAATTAAACCCTCCAATATATCTAAAATTTCTTTTTGGAGTATATGAGTTTGGACACAGAATTTTTCAATGTTTCTATTTGTTCTTTTAATTTTGCATTTTCGCTTTGAAGTTTATCAAAATGTTCTAATGTACATGTAGTTGTTAACTTAATTTTGAGATCAATGCAATTTCTTTTTAAACTTACATACTTGGACCTTAATATGTATAAAGATTTAGACATCATTTTAATACCATCATATACTTATTCAAGAGGTAAACAACGTACCTCACTTACCGTATCGGACTCATAATTTGATACTCTCTTCTTGGTGACTTGCCATTGGTGCCAGTCTGACATATTCCTCACGCTCGAACTCTTCTGACAATAACTTATCCCACATTGCTTTGAGGTTCCTTTGTTTGGATTTTCTTGACCCTTTGTCTTTATTCTTTCCTTTGCTTTTTAATTTAGGGCAATTGTCTTTCATGTGTCCCTCCTCATAGCAGTTGTAGCATCTTACTTTTCGTTTTCCTGAAAGAAACTTCTCGACCTGTATCTTATTAAATTTATTAGTTTTAAAAAACTTATTTAACTTTCTTACCACATATGCTCTTTCATCTTCGTCAGCTGATGAAATTGGTTCCATTAAAGTAGCTCTCCCTTCATCGCTGCTTTCCATTGAAGAAACTCCCCCTTCATAGATGCTCTCTTCTTGGTGACTTCGACTCCATGTGCTGAGTTGAGTTATCAAGTCCAAGTGTCGACTTTGACTTCCTACTCTGACTATCGAGTCTGAGTGGAAGCTGAGTGCTCCATAGTGGAAGATGCCGAGGGCTGCAATGAACGTAGTTTCCTTAAAACAAATTCACCCCACCTTCGACTATGCTCGAGGTTACGTGGGTTGTCTATTTCTCATGATACAATGGCAGACCATGATTACCACCAAGCACTGATGGATTACGACAAACTAAGATTGTATCTGATTGCTATCACGTATAGATCTGCCGAGCGGGTGCAAGGTAAAGGAGGTTGGGGAACGAAGGTGGAAGAATTTCTATTGCTTTAGCGTCTGCCTCCCTCTGCTCAAGATCATTATTTCCTTATATAGGAACACCATCCCTCATCTGTATTGAACCTCGAGTAAAGATCATTCAATGCCTAAGGTTTAATAATAACTGTCGGTCATCAATGGTCGACCATTACTATTCGAGAGGTTACGAAATTGCCATTAACAATAGTTAATGCTTCCGCTACAATCTTGAGCAATAAGCAAAAAGAATCTATGTGGCAAAATGTTAATTGTTCCACTTAGGCAAATTTTACGTTGACCGATCTGACATTCAATGTGCACAGGTCATGTTCGCACACAAATCAACATGGTTCAGTGCAAATTCGAGCTCTGGATTTGCACTCCCCATTCACGCATGAGAGAGAGTCTCTCTTCTTGCATTTGTTCATATCATATATGTATGTGCAATAATATAAACGAACAATAGTATCATAAAACTCCCAATGTGGGATTAAAACTCATACACAAAGGAGTCTCATTTTTCCTTTCCACCTCCTTTTCCATTCATATTTCTAACAATCCTCCACATGAATAGAAACAGAGCATGTGATAGCATTCATCAGTTACGTCTAGCATATGACAAGTAGACTTTACTATTTAAACCTTCCCTTGTGAAGATCTTAGGAGTTTAGGAACACAAAAAGTTGAATAGAAGATGCAGTGAGCGAGAAGGATGACACGGTGAAGGGAGTCGAGGGGCTCGATGCATCCGAGAGACGAAGAAGCTGCTGAAGAGTATACCGGTGGACGAGAATAACGTATGCGATATCCGAGGGAAGAGAAGCCGGGAGGAAGGTCGTTCGAGAAGAAAGCCAGAGTTGAGTTCGGGTGAGCATAACTTTGGACGGTTGGAAATCACCCAAGCGATTGAAGGATAAAGTCAACATTAGAAGTTGACTTTGAAACTGTGAGCCTAAGGCGTAAGGGTGCCCTACTTCTAATCGAAGGTGTTCTAAATGCAAAAGGTGCGAAGACGCCCTGGATCAATTAAGGTGCCTCCAACAAGTCAAAGATGATCATTGAGTTAGCTATTCAAGTGGATAAAACTTTATCCTCTTGAGGGCGCCCTAGATCACAATGAAAGCACTTTAAATATTATTCATTGGCTGTAAATAGCACTCTAGAGCTAAGACTTAAAACAACTTATAATTATTTTTCTAGTATTTCTACGACCTTTCCAAAAATTATAAAAGGTTTCTCAGCCTACAACGAAAGAGAATTTTAATAGAGCTTTCAATTGTTTTGGATTAGCAACCTCCTCGGTTGCAATCAAATAAATCATAATTTCTTCCTTTTATAGTTACTTAGGTTGTTAACATATTTAACTGCTTAACTAATTAATCATCGTTGCAAAGAAAGTGTAAAAAATTAATGCAGAGCTATTCAACCCCCTCCCCTCTAATCGGCCTGCATGAGACCTATACTAAGTTCCTGTACAATTCGACATAAGACATCAAACACAAACATAATCTAACTTGACTTAATTGATCATATCAAAACTAACCCATAATATTTATAATTTTTAGAAAGAATGAAACTTAGGTATGCCTTTTGAAAATTTGAAAACCATAGCAGGCCCCTTGAAAATTTGCCGTATAACAACACATGAATTTTATATAGGTTGAGCTCCAAAGCAATAATTATTTTCAAAAGACTAGTTGGCCCTTGTTTGCTGGCTCATTCTCGTTCACACGGCCATTTAGCTCAAAGTCGACGTCCATTTATTAAAATTTTTCCCCCATCGATCTCCAGAACAAGTCAAACGAAAGCCATAAACAAAGAGGTACTAATTGTACAATATAGCCATTCCTTTGATTCAACTTGCGCCATGACAAATCTACAGGATCGATGTCAACTAAAACAAAACATAGTTACCGAGTCCATGAAGTAGTCACAACCATATTTACCAGTAATCCAACTGCTTGTTAGCATTTGCAACAGTCGAACAGGCACTAGAGCACGTAGCTAGGAACGCTGCAATAAGAACCATGTCTCAACTTAATCACCACTCGGAGTTCAGTGATTGCATACCGAAGAAACTTCAGAGTCAGATCGAGGGTTGCAAGCAACCATCAGCACAAGGCAATGGCTTGCTCAGCCGCAGTAGGCTTCACTAAGCAGAATTTTGCTGGCTCATATAGCCCGCGAACCGACAATACTGTGTTGCTATAGAGGCGCTGCATGAACAAGTCGAGGGCTTCACGCATCCAATCGTATCGACAAAGTTTATATGCATCAGCCACAGTTAACTGTTCAAAGACCAGTGGTTTTAGAACTGGAAAACTTCTGTATTGTTGTTATAGATAGCCTATTACTGGAGAGGAAAAGAAAACAAGGCACTTACCCACTTCCTGCCATGTACTTGTTGCTCAGGCCAGTAGTCGAGTTCTTCTGTTACCTTGAGAGCAAACATGTAACCTTTACAACCTCCTTCCTGGCTGCAACTGAGCTGACTGCTCTTGCTTCTAAATACCCATTGACCAAGCTCAATTTCCTGAACATAAATGATAAAATCCCATATGAGCATCACAAACAATTGAACAAAATATATAAAAATAGTTAAATCTAGGCAGATTAGTGCTCAGAAATACACCCAAGGGGGATTTAGTCGGCAATGCTCAATAATGACACTAGAATAAACTGGCGGGAAGTTGCTTAATTTTGGTAATTGATGTGATGTTTTGTGCATGTTAGGTCCTTAGAAGATTTATCGACTAGTATGCATCTTTCAGACAGGTAATATGTGGAACTGAAACTATATGAGCATCACTAGGAGAAGATCACATGTGAGATGCAGTTGGAGGCAGGCGAACAAGAGACATATCACATGAAAAGTAGGTGTGCAAGAGCAAAGATGAGAGATAATTGAGATCCCTCCAATAACAAAAAGAGAGAAAAGTAGTTGGGAACAAGCTTGTTGGCAATGAAAACGACCACAAATTTACGAGTGGATCTTGTACAAATCATCAAAAATCTAACTTAATATTTTTGATCTGCATAAATCAGTATAGATCCCTTTTTTTTTCAATTGGGACCACTTTTCTGGAACACTAGTTTTGCTAATAAAACCATGTTTTCTGCTCGAATTGAAAGAAGAGTTCAAAGATATGTTGACGAACAAGACACGGTGAGGAAAACTCGAAAACACAAAAACAGATTGGAATAGCTTTGTTTGCATATATTTTTCATTCAATCAACACAAATATTCACCTGTAGTATTCCCCTAACTCCTGCTTCCTCGAGAGCCTCTCGGCATGCTGCTTCACTTGCAGTCTCATCTTTCTCCCAGCCACCCTATACCGGAGATTCAATCAGTTCAGTAGCCATGAATATCCCCACTTTAGACATCAAGTTAATAAGCAGTGTTTACCTTTGGAAACACAAAATCATGCCGACCAGGTGAACTGATCATGAGAACTTCAAGTTTGTTAATCACATCATCAGATTCAATGTCTGCTTCCTCATTTATCTTATAAGGAATGCATCTGAAAGACAAAATATGAACTCGGATAAGAAACACAGTAAAAAAAAAAATTGAATCAGAATCTCGATGTGATTTAGCCATGACTATGTTATTTTTGGTTTTTTAGCAACATTGCAAAGGGGATAAGGTTGTACATCATGCTCCAAAGAATTGCTACAACAAGTGGACAAGCTACCAAACACTCAACAGTGACAAAGGCTCCACTATGACGCAACAACAGACAACAAACCGTTGTTATCTAATCTCACAGAGAGATAAAGAAAGACTCAGAATTATGCAATTATTAATTTCTAAATTTTATCAGGTTGGAGTTTTCTATCAAGAACTAGAAACAATCAGATTTTAGAGAAGGAAAAGCAATATACCCAGCAACAAGCCGGAGATGATCCTCATAACGCTGCAGGTCGCGACCCTTCCGAGCCACCAGAGGAGACGCCATGATTCAGCAACTGAAAGCGTGCAACTTTAAGGAGGAGAAATAGAGATAAGAAAAGGCAAAAGATATCGACGAGATTTCTGGAACACTCACCAGGGTTTTAGAGAATGTTTTTAGGCGAAGAGGAAACCGCCTTCTTTTCCAAAGATTACAACTTTCTTCGTCGATCCTCCTTCCTTTCTCTTCTGGATAAAGCGTCCGGCAAAATAAACGCTAGAGATTAGGGAGAGCAAGAGATTCTCGAACTGCTCACTAATTGAAGTT